>NDFZ01005490.1:876135-1047380 GCA_002192655.3 Mamestra configurata
TTTTTTTTTTTTTTTTTTTGTATTTAAATACCACCAGGTTGTAACTATCAGGAAACACAGAATCCAGCAGGCAATGTCACCCCTACAACAACAACAACAACATATTCAAATGCTGGATCACCCTGTAGGTACGTGGAAGAATGTGATATAAACAGTGCGTATGGCATTGCAGCGTTATCTTAACATTAGCGGGTTGTGATGTTGCACCCCCATGTTATTCTTATAATTTTATAGTGTTTTATGTCATGAAGGCTCAACTTTACATGTTTTTATACATATATCGTTGATTACGTGCAGTATAAAAGAACACTACATACACTATATTTTAACTTGAAAGGACTAACTGTTACTAGGTCCATAAGATCGCGCGGCAGATCACCTATAGCATGGTAGCATGTTGGTATGCGCACCACAAACGCCTTGAAGTAGATATCATACACAATACACGTCTGCATAATCTCTCGAAGAATTCAGACTTGACGATATAATATAAAGTGTAACAATAAATCGATATCCACATTCCGCCACATCATAACGTCTATAAAACATCCAAAACATTCAGCTTTTCACTCGTTTCAACCTAAAACCACGCACAGATATTTTCCACCTGAAAAAGGAGCGTCAACAAAACATCCGGCCGTCAGAGTTGCTTGTTTACATTTTTGGTACGTCACACCGATATAGGTTCCAACAAGTTACCGCTGGTCGATGGTAGCACACTTTTAAAAATCGCTAAACTGTGTCAGTGTTGTACGGGGAAAGAAATATCGATATTCAGCTGTTTTGATTTTCTGTGTTATTGAAGATTGCTTAAAGATTCGAATAGGGGTTAAATTGGCTCTTTGAAGACATATTGTTTTGTTAATAGATCTGTCTTGATAGTAATAGGGCAACCTGAATCTCGGAAATGGCTCCAACGATTTCATTAAATTTTGTATGTAGGGGTTTCGGGGGCGATAAATCGTCCTAGCTAGGTTTTATTTTTAAAAACGTTTACAAAAAAAAATATCTCATAATACTAGTTATTGCTTAATTATCTAGAAAAAAGCCTCAAAGATCTCAGTAAGTAATGAATTGTCCCCCATCCTCGGAGCAACTTCGGGAAGCGTTGCTTTACCTTGAAGATCGACCCGTGCGGCTGTAATAACTTAGCGCCGAGATTCTCCAGTAAAATGCGAAACAAGCTATATAATTAATAAACAAACTAAACAACAAAACCGGTCCAAAAATAGGCCCACAAAGAAATGTAACCCACGCAATATAAATAGCTAACCACATTTTCTTTCATCCCGCAAACACTAAGTTAAGCAAACAATACTCCAGACAATAAACGGAGATGAAACATAAGTACAGTCCGAACTAAAATATAATAACAGATACAAAGTGCTAAACAAGAAAGGCAGACTATGGGCGCTCGTGGCCAATAAAGGGCTGCGGTGGGCCGGGAGCTGAGGTCCAAGAGCTGGAGGAGACTGGATGAGGCTTGAGCGTGGTCATATGTATAAGAATTGTGAAAAGCCAAATGCTGACAATTTCTTTTCTTGATTTTTTAAAATTTCATAAATTATCACATAAATAGGTACCGTTAATTGTCTGCAGCGACATGATAAGTTATTTAGAATGCTGCATAACATAGATTTTTCACAAATTCTAATATTAACCTTAAGAAATCTCCCACACTTTACCTTTATCTACAAATTATTTACAAAAATAGACCATAAATGTATAATCTTTAGTATGTTACTTGCATTGTATCCTTTCTCTCTGCAAGTAATATTTTCATTATTATTTCGTTTATTCAATTTTCTTTACATATATATATCTATATTTTTTTTTAAATATTTCTTTTTATAAAACAGTAGTAACAAAAAAAAAAAACATTTAAAAATATAGATCTAAGTGTAAAGCAAATTGAATTAACGAAATATTTAATATTTATTATTATTACCTGCTTACAAAAATCAATCCTTCGGGTTAGCGTGTCACACTGTAAACGACAATGACATTCATTTTTCAATTCAATCTTTTCTAAACACCTGAGCAATGTATTAGAAATTTCTTTAAAAATTCTCCAAGTAATAGATGCACAGAGATTAGTTTTTTTTTTGAAACGGTATTAAAATCAACCCGGGTCCATTTTCTAGTCACATCCAGCAAACCTAATTCCCAAACACTACGAGTGAGGTTGTTATTAAAAAAGCCCAGAACAATCAGAGTGTGGCCCGGTTGGCTCATTTTATCCACGTATCCAATTATGTGGCGCGAACTGTACACCGCTTGTACTCCGTGTACTTATGTTGAGTACAACGGGTACTATATGCAGGTGTTTGTGTTAAGCTGGATTAGGAATATGATTTTTTTTGTTTGTGGAGAGTTTTTTGTAAGAAGATTTCTGTGCGACATTTGAATGTTAAATGAGTTATAATAGTAATAAAAGTTCTGTATGGTGGTCGGAAGTAAAAGAATAACACCATCCCATCACTTCCCGTGGGTGTCGTAACAGGGACTCATCAGAGAATGGGCAGCAGCATTCTCTGTACATTGCAACAGCTACACTGCGATCGCCAATCCGCCTGCCAAGTGTGACGATTATGGCAACCCTCCCCTATTTGGGAGAGGCCTATGACCAGCAGTGGACGTCTTTTGGCTGATATGATGATGATGAGTAATATTGCTGACATATAAAAATCTATTTCCGTGCAAAAACATGAAAATGCTCGATCGATTTGTTTTTTCTTTTCATTGTGTTTGCCTCAATACCTACAAGAGTGGTTTAAATATGAAACAAGTGTTACCTACCTACAATAAAAACAATTTTAGGTGGTACAAAGTTCACCGGGTCATCTAGTAGGTTTATTGATGTTTTTTGAGGGTTGTTGATCTACGTCTATTCCACGTGTTTGTGCTATTTTTTTTTTTTTTTTAATTTTTTTTTTTATTTAATATGGGTTTGCTCTTGACTCTAGTCTAGGTCATAGATGACAGAGACAAAGTCGACGATGGAGCGAGCTTACCCAGAAGAAGCCTGTTCACTCTAATTTTGAAGAGATTAGGGTTGTATGCGTTCGGAAACACAGACGCAGGCAGAGAGTTCCACTCCTTTGCTGTGCGCATTATAAAAGACGTTTGGAAACGTTTAGTGCGAATTGGTGGAATAGCAACAAGGTAGGGATGGTAACTTGCAGTGCGTCTAGATGTCCGATGGTAGAAGGGGGCCGGTGGGATGAGATCGTGGAGTTCCTGGACACTCTCCCCGAAGTACAATCTGTAGAAGACCGACAAGCAGGCAACCTTGCGGCGATGAGCCAAGCTGTGCAGCTTGGCATCCACCAGCCTTACGTCGCCAATGAGCCTTTTAGCTCTGTGTTCCACCGAGTCAAGCGCGGCAAGTTGGTATTTAGCTGAGCCATCCCAAAGGTGGCTGCAATACTCCATGCAGGATCGGACTTGTGCTTTGTAGAGGGTTAAAAGCTGTCCAGGCGTGAAGTATCGCTTCACTCTATTTAGGATGCCCAGCTTTTTGGCCGCAGTTTGGGCTTTGTGCTCAATGGTGGCACCAAAGTTGAGACTGGTTGTCAACTCCATGCCTAGGAGCTCGAGCCGATCGGTTACAGGAACAGAAGTACCCCGAAAAGTCGGAGTTAGGTCGAAACGACTCCTTTTCGCGGTAAAAAGGCATGCTTGTGTTTTGGTGGCGTTAAAAGAGACCAGATTGTCATCACCCCACTGGGAGACAAGACTTAAGGTCAAATTTGTCCGCTCTACCATGGCCTCTCTCAAGGAACGAACTTCTTCCCCGCTGGTTTTTGCGCTAGACAAGTATCTCTCTGAAACCGAACTGTCATCTGCATACCCAACAATACCAGGCTGAAGCAGGTCATTGATGTGCAGCAGGAAAAGAGTTGCAGAGAGAACAGACCCCTGAGGAACTCCGGCATTAATAGCCATGAGGTCAGAGAAGCAGCCGTCAACGACTACTCGGATCGACCGTTCACTAAGGAAGTCTGATATCCAGCTACAAAAATCAGCTGGGATGCCATAAGCAGGAAGCTTGCTGAGTAGACTTGCGTGCCACACCCTATCAAAGGCCTTCGAGATATCGAGCGATACAGCAAGTGCTTCGCCGTGTTTCTCGATGGCTTCGCCCCAACAGTGCGTGACATACACAAGAAGATCGCCAGTTGACCGTCCCCGGCGAAAGCCATATTGACGGTCACTGAGGAGATCATTGTCTTCAAGGTAGGTCAGCAACTTACTGTTCAGTACCCTTTCCATAACCTTGCACAGAATGGAGGTAATGGCGATCGGTCGATAATGAGCAGGGTCTGCACGGTCGCCTTTTTTTGGCACAGGTTGTACATTCGCAAGCTTCCAGGATTTTGGCACCGTTCTTTTTTCAAGAGAGAGGCGGAACAAGCGTGTCAACACAGGAGACAGTTCAGGCGCACATTGCCTCAAAACTCTCGCTGAAATGCCGTCAGGCCCGCTGGCCTTGTTCACGTCTAGACTGCACAATACTCTTCGTACCTCTTTCATGTGAACTGCGATCTCCGACATCGAAGAGTCACAGTAACGAGGTACAGTTAGTGGTTGCTTGGAGCCAGCGTCCAGACGTGAATTGCTAGCAAAGAGAGATGCAAATAAATTTGCTTTCTCACTTGCAGAGTGGGCCAGCGACCCATCAGGTTTCAGCATTGGTGGTAAAGTGGGCCGACAAAAGTTCGTTTCAACCGCTTTCGAAAGGGACCAGAACAGTTTACTACCCGGAGGGTGCGATGCTAGTTTGGCCCCGATACGTCCAACATGGTCAAAACGTGCCCCACGTAGAACTTGCTTGCAGAACTTAGCGGCAGAATTAAAAGCTCTCTTCCTCGCGCGAACCCTGCGTGCTCTAACTTTTTGGTCGCGGGCCTTGACCCAAGCTTGGTAGGCAGACTCTTTTCGGGCCTCAGCGTGGGCGCACTCTGCATTATACCAAGGCCGGGTTTTGTGACCGAGCGGGATGTCGGAGAATGGAATGAAATATTCCATCCCCTGCCGAATCACGTCCACAATCATGTCGGCACAACAAGACGGGTCACCCGAGGAAAAGCACACATGCCGCCATGGATAAGACGCAAAAAAGTGCCGCATCTCATCCCAATCTGCTGACTCGTATCGCCATACTCGTCTCGTGCCTCTAGGGCTCTCATCTGGAGGAGAGCAGGTCGACACGGATTTCACCAGGCAGTGGTCAGATGTTCCCAGCGGGGCTGAGACCGATACTGAGTGACTGTTCGGATCAGTTGTCAGCAGAAGGTCCAAGCAATTGGGTGTATGGCCGTCAACATCCGGTACCCGTGTTGCCACATTCACCAGCTGGGTTAGATCTAGCGTTAAAGCAAACTTGCGCGCTTCTAACCCAGCATGGTCAGTTTTCTGGTACGGGAACAACCACTCTTTGTGGTGGGCGTTGAAGTCCCCCAGAAAAATGAGCTTCGCTGTTGGGTACCGTTGTTGGGCTACGTCAGTCGACTCCACGAGGAAATTGAACAGTGCTGTTGTCTCCTGGTCACCACTGTGCGATCGGTAAACGCCGATGTAGAGAAATTTCTCCACGCCAGTGTCCACAAGTAGCCATATGGCAGAAAAACCCGATTTCTCAAAGCAACGGAGACGACGACAACAAATGTCATCGCGGACGTACACACAGACCCCAGCCTGCTTCTTGAACTTGTGTTCAAGAGAGTAACCCGGGTAGTTGAGGTACGCCACGTCCAACGGGGTTGCTATCTTCGTCTCCGTCAGAAAAAACAGGTGCGGCTTCTCGGCCTCAAGGTGATGATGGACCGGATCGAGATTGGAGTGCAACCCCCTGATATTAGTGAGGTGCACTTTAAGTGGGAGGAAGTGCAGCCGTTGTTTACCCTTTTTTTTCTGTTTCACTTTTGTCATGTTATCGAGTAGTTGGGGGGAAAAGTCGAATTGTCGAGGCGCTGCTCAGTGAACCAAGTGGAACACTAGAGCTAATCCAACCTATGGGGAACTCATATGGAGACTGCGGGGACGCCCGAACCCCCCCGGATATGGCCACCGGGTCCTCCCATCCAGTCGCCGGCTGGCACGGTGGAGCATACCGGGATTTTTCGCGAGTTGGCGGGGCAGCCTTTGGCACGTGGCTGGCGTGCTACTTGGGCCCCCTACTGACTGCGGTCGGCCAACGGCTGGCACCGTGCTTCGGATCCCGCTACCCTCCAAAATGAGTTACCCGGCAAGTGTTGCCAAGAGACCAAGACCGGTTCTGAACAGCGCAACTGACAACTTCCTTCTCCCCCCAAAGGCACTGGCACTCCCACACACCGACGGAACACAGCAAGCTGCTTGGCGCCGGAATCCGGTGGGATGGTGGTCGCTAGCCAGGCGGCTCCTTGCGGAGCCTACCACCGCTTAAGTGAGATCGTTCAGCCGTACCACAGGCAAGCCTGTGGTGCCGTTGCCCAGGGTGGACCGCTAGGAGGTAGATCCCAAACCACCCCCACCATATTGTTGTTGCTGTTACTCGTAAAACTCCGACAGTGGCTATGGCAAGTCGAAAGCCCGAAAAGCTAACGACCAGAGGCCATACTATGAAGTCTTAAAACGATCATAATTCCGCTCTAAGAGGGAGACGGAGCTATACATAGCGAATAGCACTATCCCGTTTACATCATCGGAATTGGATGGCATTAGCACGTCATAGAAGGGCTGCAGTGTTGCCAAGGTGACGTAAGGGAATTTAGTCAGATCACACTTTCCACGTAAAGTGCTCGTATTCAGCTTCATTCGTATAGATTGGAAGCCGGTCTCAATACAAATGAGTACAGGCTTGGAAGTGTATGAAAACACATGTCGGATGTAGAATTAGACAAAGTGCTGATACTATTATCTCATATAGAGAGCAAATACTGGCGCTCTGTTCCCTTACTCTCATAGTCCGATGGGATCAGGGGGGCTACTCTCTAAACCCGAAGTCCGTAGTTTCGGGCTTAATTGCGGGCGTATTTTAGTCCGCATCACTAAGAATTAATGACAACACGATTTGTCAGTTACTGACAGTTACTGTCAAATCGTGTTGTCATTCATTCTTAGTTCGGGTTCGGAACTAATCGTAAGTCCGTAGCGTAGGTGATACGGAGTAGAATACGCCCGACTAAGCCCGAAACTACGGACTTCGGGACGACGAAAGACGATAAGGCACGGGGGTGTCACACCAACAACTAAGCTCCGTGCTGCTACAGCGAAATTCCTAATTAAAACCCAGTAACTGGTTTTGCCGGACCTAGGAATCGAATTCAGGGCCCCACGCCCGGCAGTCACGCTTGCGAACAACGGGGTCGTAGCTGATAAAAGAACAGGCATATACTTATACAGGTACCTATTGTCAATCGTTTTCGAATCGGTGTTACACCATGTTTCTTTGGCAGTTACCAATTTATGGTAGGTAGTGGCTTCTTTGCCAACCCATACCGTAAAAAACACGAAGGGTTCCGTACCATAAACCGAAAATAAACATGTTTCTTGTATGGGAGCCCCTTTATTTTTAATTTCATTTATGTTTTATTATTTGTTGTTATAGCGGCAATAGAAATACATCATCTGTGAAAATTTCAACTGTCTACTCTATCACAGTTCATGAGATACAGCCTGGTGACAGACAGACAGACGGACAGTGGAGTCTTAGTAGGTATAGGGTCCAGTTTTTACCATTTGGGTACCTAAAAAGAATATTTTATTTAGTTTTGTCCTTTTGTAGATTTTAGAAAGGCAGCCTTTTAAATGTAGTGGCTTTTTTATTTGTTTCGTCGAACTATATTTCGGTATTAGTTCTGCTATTTCGGTTTGAGTTACGTAAATATTTCACTGCGAAATACATCGGCTTTTCGCGAATATTATCCATGAAAAATAGCTACATATAACTATTAAAGTTTCCAAATCAAAATTCCTGTATTTTTAGAGGTTACGTAAAAATAAAAAATTTACCCTTTCAAAGAATTGGGTTACAACATGTGCTATCATGATTTTTAACCCAGAAATTCGGTATTTGATACCAATATCTAGCGTTTTATAAATTCGGAAATAGGTTCCTATGCCTAAATTGAGCTGTTGTATTTCTATGGACTTATGAAATAGATCAGGGATATGAAATGCTATGAAGCACACTGAAATGCGCAGTTTTGATGGTATGTTGCTTTCGCTAAATTTTTATGAGAGAAAATATGCCTTTCGGTTTTTCTGTCCACCAGTCTTTATATCTTAGGTTAAATAGAGCAAACAGATATAATCATCCAAAAATTATTTACCAATAAAAAAATACCTACCTACATCTAATACGATATTTTTTCAAGCATACGAAAAATAATATGCGGCTGACTGTACACAGTAATACAAGCATTTACTAAGTCTCCGAAACAAAACTATGAGAAAAACACTATCACACAGAAATATCTTAATGTAATCTCCTCAATTTATACGACATCACGGTTATATCAAGTTATATGAAAACCTATCGATGTCATGTGTCCGCCATTTTGATTTCATGTAATTTTCTGATCTGTCTCGCGAGATGACATAATATTTTTCGCTCGAAATAAGGATCGTTTTTATTGGCAACCTGATCGCTATTATCTGATAAACTTCGATGACTGTTGTTTATTATAATGGCAACACAAAATTGCTGTTCGGAGTAAACTGGATCGATTAATGTTTTTTTTTATTCTTTAAGTTGGATCTTTGGTAGTGATAGCTGGTTTTTAAACGATGATTTGTGTCTCTGAATTATTTTAAAATTTGTGTTTACAAGGTTAAGGTTACTTATCTTTTCTAATTTTTTAAAGCAAATGTAAAAAAAAATTGTCTATCTCATGTTTTAAAACGCAAATATTTAAAACAAAATATCAGATTTATTAATAATAATAATAAATTCATATATTCAGGTATATTACACCCATTGCACATTAAAAATAAAAATAAACATTAATTCGGACAACAACAGAAATAATACTAGTATTGTAGTGATTGGCCTGTTGGTCGAGTGGTTCGTGACCCTGACTGCTAAACCGAAGGTCGTGGGTTCGATTCCCACCCAGGACAAATTTTTGTCTCTATTTTTCTTTAAAACAATGTTTGTTTTTTATCCGTATGTAATATGGTACGTAATTGGTAACACTAGAAATACGAAAACAGCCATTTTTCCTAACTTATTTTTTAAACTATATGTATAAAAAGGAGGTCAAATGTTTTATTCGGCGGAGTTCTTTTTACGAAATTTTTAAATTTTTCCTTTTTTTACATTGGATCGCTGTGTAGGTACCAGTTAAACAGTGATTCACGTTCATTTTAACTTAATCAACATCAAAACAAACATCAATCCTGCCGGTATTCGGGCAACTATTTCCGTACAAACTTAATTGCGAGTACTTAACTACGTAAACATCTAAACTACGTCAAAAACAGTAAAATGATTAGACAATTTGGGGAGCTGTAAATAACACGAGTTCCTACACTGTGGCATACCGTGTCTGGCTATGGAAACAAGGAAGACTGATTAGAAAAGGTATTTAAGTAATTATTGTTGCTTTGACATGCTCAAAATGATCATAGTCGTACCTAATACATCACACTAATATTATAAAGGCAAAAGTTTGTGAGTGTGTGTGTGTGTATGTTTGTTACTTCTTCACGCGCAAACGGCTGGACGGATTTTGATGAAATTTGACACAGAGGTAGATTATGGTCTGGAATAAGATATAGAGACATAAGATAAAAGGAATAACCGGCCTAGTGCAACACTCTTTTGCTAAGCCTACGCTGTCCGTCCGTTCAGCTGTCCGTCTATTTTTCATCAGAGGTTATCTCATGAGCCGTATTAGGTAGGGGCAATAATCTTCATAGGGTGTATTTCTTTTGCCTTCAATTATTGACTACAATTAAAAAGATGGCGCACAAATATGCTTTATTCAAAGGACTAAACCTGCACACATCTCCCTTCCTTCGCACCTCAGCCTTACCTTATTTAATTAAATCCACCGTATAGTTTACAGGGAGCCTATAAAACTATATAGCTTTGTCGCCCGGAGGTGTTCGCTGTCACAAATACCTTTTGCCCACAAACCATAGCGAGAATAGGCCCTTGAGCGTTCAAGGAAATTAAGATTTGGAGCCCCTTTGAAACTTGAGGCAAGGTTGGAGGTTCTTATGTAGAACGCCCTGAATTTTCTTAGAGGAAACGTATTAATTTATAAGGCTGTTTTGAAAGTAAATGGAATGTGGGATTATTGTTTTTCTAAATATCACAGGGTTTTATTTGTTTTTATTGGCCATTATTTTTTGGATTCACTTACAAATTATGGAATAGGGAATATGCATGCAATTTTTTTATTTTCAAAATAAAATACTTATTATCTCTAGTAAACAATTATGAAAGAATTTTTAAAATACCTTCATCAGCTATGAAGTTATTAAGCTACAAAGTTGACAATTAGAAAGAGAAGTCCGATACCAACTGTTACGTCACATACAATGTCGCCTATACAGCTGCCATGTAAAACAGCGTTTTCGCGAGAGGGACAGATATATTTGTTTAAAATAGTTTTATCTCGTTTGTTTTTTGGTCAATTTCGATTCTATTTTCACTGTTAGTATTATATTTTTGTATATTTCTAGATAAACTGTTTAGATCATATGCCTAGCCTTTTCCCAATTATATTGGGGTCGGCTTCCAATCAAACCGGATTCAGCTGAATATCAGTATTTAACATGGAGCGGCTGCCTACCAGACCTCCACCACCCATTAACTGGGTAACACGGTACTTCTTGGCAAGACTAGTATCAGATTATCTGGCTTCTGACTGTCCGTAACGACTGCCAAAGATCTACAAATGACAGCCGGGACCGACGGCTTAACGTGCTTTCCGAGGCACGGAGGAGTCTCTGTATGTTAAGATGGTCACCCATCCACAGACCAACCTCGGCAAGCGTTGCTTAACCTTGGAGATCGACCCGTGCGGCCGTTTATTTAGCCACGAGCTCCTCAGATAAACTGTTTAGATAATTAATATTTTTTTCATGTATATTATCATTCAATTTAAGGTGTACCTACCTACTTCTGACATTGAGGCATATAAGTATTCAAAAGGTTCACTTTTATTTTCATGACATGCCATGTCCTGCACTCGACTCAGCCTCCGTCAATCAAATTGACAGTTTTTCTTTATTATAGCTTGCTAGGAGTGTAACTGTACATGAACCTTTACGCCAAACGTCACAAATATGTGACAAAAAGTACGGCGAATTTGTGGCATGGCGTCGGGGGCAAGCCGATGCGTTTATGTTCTGGCGTTCAAAAGGTTAACATCCTCGTCTTGAAGATTTTTTTTCCGTTGTCATGGCGTCTGAGTTATAAGTCGAATGGAGTGAAAGATTTCTTCCTTAAAATATAGCAACGCAACAACTGATCTAAAGCAGGTGTAGTATCTGAGATATTTTCACCATCTAAATCTCCTAATGATCACCCTAATATATTTCTCAGAAGATTAATGAATGTACGACACCAAAAAGCATGGGCAGAGCGAAATTCCACTCTATTCTATTCCAGAGATCTTCTTTGTACCCATAAACTGTCGTGCACAATATGGTAAACAAAAAATCTGTGTTCTTTCACGTACAAACAAGATGTGTAATTAAATGTGCGCTTGTGGTGGTCCGAAGTGTAGATACTAGCTTTCATTTGGGTTTGCTTGAGTAGAATTACCCCGGATTTTTGAATTAAGAATAGGCTTTTCTATATAATTCTACTTTGGTATTGTTCGTCGAATCGTTGAGTTGCTTAAAGTTCTATGTTTGAAATACACGATTGCACTGGCAAGCATTTGTCAGTTGTCGTGTATTTCAAACACGCAGGTAAATATGCACCACGCAGGTTTGAGTGGACCTGTCCAAACAGTTTTGGACAGATCCACTCAAACCTGCATGGTGATTTCCTCAAAAGGCCACCTCAGACGTTAACCTACATGGTCTTCAAATGTTTTTGACCATTGTATGGACTTCAAAAGAGACTGACCTCTGAGTTTGTTTCGGTGTTTCTTCTCAGGGTAGTCAGCTAGGAAACCCCGGCCTCATATAGATTATTATAACTAAAAAAAAATTTTTTGACTTGTAAAACATTTCCTTGTAACCTATTTGCAAAATAAATATCATTTATCAGGCGGTGTGTATTTGGCAATCGCTTTCATTTATATAGGCCTAATGATATTTAATATAATGGTATAGGTAAGAAACGCTACGTTGATAATGAGCGACGTTCAGATAACGCTGCGTTGTTATTACAAATGTACTTCCTGTACGACTGCGATAGATAATACGGAACGTATGATACAGAAAGAGATAGCTATATGGCAAATTACAACAATTGTCTGAATTTGTCTGCAACAATTTACGCGCAAAAAGTTGGAGGTTCTCAATTCGACTTGGTTTTTTTTGTGTGTGTTTGTTATGCGATCATTCCGCCAATTATAAATGGATTTTGATGATTCTTTTTGTATTCGAAAGCCTATATACTCCTGAGGTGGTCCTAATGGTATCAAGTCAGAATCCGATGATCCGAAATTAAACTTATTTTATACTTAGTAGTGTTTCTTTATGTCGGTTGATTTTTTTTGTATATTATTTATATAATATCATTGGTCCATCTGTCAAAGATTGACTTTAAAGTAAGGTTGTGTTCCAAATACTAGTATTCAAAAACTGGTCCTTTATAGGTTTTCAGTTGTCTACATATCTTGCTGTAGGAGTTTGCGAAGCTTATTTTGTTTTAGGGCTGATTTTTTTGAGAAGAAAGATTTATGTTTGTTATATTTTGACAATTTATCTTTTAAGTACCTACTTCTATAAATAAATTGTCAAACGTCTATAACATGTTTACATAAAATATGCTAGACACTGAAAATTCAGGTTAAATTCGTGCAATTTAATGGAGATCAATCAGTCGAGTTGGAAAAAAATAAACTATGTTTTTTTTCTAAAAAGCGTAACAAATAATGCAGAGTGGCAGATTAGTTAATAATTAATGTGATTGAGAGCTTTTAAAAATAAATAAAAAATCTATTCACTTATTCCTGGTAATTGAAAGACAAACAAATACCCCATTAGAATATTCTATGAACGTTTTAATCTATATTTACAGTATTTTTCTGTACATTTTTGAAATCGTCTGAATAACAAACATTGACAACGCTTAATTTTACTTCTGATGTCGTTAACAAATATTATGAAACACTGGATCGGGCTCGGGCAGTCTTGACAAGGGGTAACGTGTTACACAGTTACTGGGTACTGGTACTGGCACTCAGTTCCATCTGGTTATGCTGGAAGCTGACCCCAATATATTTTGTGCTTGGCAGATAATCTGAAACTTATTCATCGTGTAAGACTTTTTTGTTAAGGATGGAATGTCATCAAATTCGGAGGAGCTCGCGGCTAAATAATAACGGCCGCACGGGTTTATCTCCAAGGTTAAGCAACGCTTGCCGAGGTTGTTCTGTGGATGGGTGACCATCTTAACATACCGAGACTCCTCCGTGCCTCGGAAAGCACGTCAAGCCGTTGGTTCCGGCTGTCATTTGTAGATCTTTGGCAGTCGTTACGGATAGTCAGAAACCAGATAATCTGACACCAGTCTTGCCAAGGAGTACCGTGTTACCCAGTTAATGGGTTGTGGAGGTCTGGTAGGCAGCCGCCCCACGTAAAATACTGATATTCTGAATTCGGTTTGACTGGAAGCCGACCCCAATATAGTTGGGAAAAGGCTAGGCAGATGATGATGGAATGTCATCACATGACTTCTTCCGCTCTGGGCGGAGCGGAAGGGTGTGTCAGACTCTTACTGACTAAAACCCATCCGTGTTCCTCCAAATGCACTTTGCGTTTCAAGCCCGCGGTGACTCTTTCGAATAAATTCCGCAATCCTGGCATCGTGTGCGATCTAAGTTATAACTGAAGCAATATTGAGGGTCATTCCTAAGGGTTTCAAGGTATGTTCCCTAACAAACATACCTGGTCTGGTATGTAAGGAATTAAGCAGATGTAAGCATTTCTCTAAGATATGAGGCACCGGTTGCGTGATTGCTTCCCCGCTGCATTGCGCTGCATTGTGTTCTACATTGTGTGTAACCTTCGTTCCTTTATGCTATATTGGTTGTTTTGTGCAACAGCAGGTATTATAAATTTGTTTGTTTGATTACTAAAAATATGTTATAGAACATAATTGAGGTTAAATATTGTAACCCTATTGGGAATTACAGTTTTGAGCCGTTTGGGGTCGAAACGCTTGGATCATGGGGTCCGAGTGCGCGTCTCCTTTTCAAAGACATATCTCGCCGACTGATCGACACTTTGCGTGACCAGAGGGCTGGCTCGTTCTTTGCTCAAAGAATTAGCATTGCCATTCAACGTGGCAATGCTGCCAGTCTTCTGGGCACGTTTCCGGTTGACAGCGATGCGGAGGAATACGTTGACGCCTGAGTGTACTTTGTTTTTTTATATGTACATACTTAGGTTTATAATCTGACTCCAGTCTTGCCGAGGAGTACCGTGTTACCCAGTTAATGGGCTGTGGAGGTCTGGTAGGCAGCCGCTCCACGTAAAATACTGATATTCAGCTGAATCCGGTTTGACTGGAACCCAATATAGTTGGGAAAAGGCTAGGCAGATGGACATACTTAGGTTTAGTAGATGTAAATAGTTTAAGTAAATAGTTTTAAGATAGTATATAGTTATATTATGTTTGTCTGATTTTAATAAATAAAAATGGTAAAAGGTAAAATTAATGGAGGTTAAAGGTTTGCTATTTTTCATATTTTATTTCGTATAATGTATGTTTTGTCTACAGTAATAGTGTACCCCATCTTGTTATACTGTACCCCTATGGCTGTTAAACTGTACCCCACCCCTGGGGTACACTATAACAAATTTGTGATCTCCAAAAACTAAAAAAAAATAGTTTCTAAGAATAAATTCGATACTGTATCAAGCCTAATATGAAAGCTGCTGGAAGAAGACGATATAATAAAAGTTTTTTTTTCTAAAAATTAAAATGATTTTTTTGTTACACTGTCCCTACAATTCGTTGCGGGTTTATATATTACACTACGTAATATTAAGGATTTTTTTTTTCTCTTTTTTTTATTGACTTTTATCCTTATAAGGCATGTCAGCCCCATCATAACCTAACCTAAGTTTAATCAACATTACAAACTTGTTACATGTAGGATTAAAGTTGTAGACAGGCGCAACGTGACAATGTGTTATCATCGAGCATTTTCTTAGATTTGTCGCTTCATGCCTGTCTGCGAGGGCCTTTAATCTACTGGTCAAAATTCGATGACTCAAAACATCAGTCATCGATATTGTATTTAAATATTGTCGTAGTCCATCTTCGATTGCTGATAGAAGCTACCACGTCTTTGTTTTATTGCTATCTCATTTGATTAGTTCACTAAAATCTTCATCAATATACCATATATATTCTTGAAATTATCCGCATCTGTTGTTTCTGCTAAACAATTACTTGAATCGTACTTTACAACATTAGAAATTGGTGTCATTTTTAAGGTTTTGTACCCAAAGGGTAAAACGGGACCCTTTTACTAAGACTCCGTAGTCTGTCCGTCAGTTGAAATTTTCACAGTTGATGTATTTCTGTTGCTGCTATAACAACAAATACTAAAAAACAGAATAAAATAAATATTTTAGGGGGCTCCCATACAACAAACGTGATTTTTTTGCCGTTTTTATAGATACGTAACCCTACGTGCGCGAGTCCGACTCGCACTTGGCTGGTTTTTAAAATGAATTAACACACAGAGAGACAGTCCAAAAGTCTTCTCACTACACATCATAAACCAGACGCCCTTATTCAGTTACATAGTACATTAACTGAATTACGGTTTCAGTGTGACATGGTTACAAATTGTCACCTTTAGACCGTATCCTCGTAATTTTCAGGAGATTTGACCAAATTGCCTGAGAGGGAATTTCCATATAATATCGTGCCGTGCCCCGTAGGCTGGAAATTGATAATATTTTCATGGTTTATTCATCATGGTGTTATGGGTGGTCCTTCGAGCCGGATTTTGAATGGTGCTTCCGCAGATGAACATTTATTTTTGATTTGATTCAATTCATTTCTTTTTCACGTAGGTATTAGAGAAGACCATGTCAAAGTGTAAAGCTTGAAACCGCTTAACATATTTTCAGATGAAAATTTCAAATCCTTTTCAGACGGACACACATTCATGTTCAAGCTCGCTGTTCGAGAGAATGACCCACATCACGTAAAAAAAACCCGAGGAAAATCGTTGCCTAATTTCAAACATCAAACAGTAGTAGAATCAAATTAACAAATCCATGGGTACCCATGTACCATGGGACACATAAAACAAAGCGACGCTATGTAAAGGACGTACACACACGCGGACGACTTAATTCCTTCGCAGGTTAATGGGAATACGTTTTAATGTGGGCTGCTGTGACACCGAACTGGAAGAAGTATGTGATTGTGTTATTTGGCTTGAATAAGTTTGATGAGAACTTCCAGAAAAGATAATAATTCGTCTTTTTAGCGTGTCGATGACAACAATACATATATCATGTCCTTAAACAGTATTCGGCAATGTTGTCCGCTGATTGACGCATTCATTAGGTTGGTGGGTGGTTTGGTGTACTGGTTATGCGGCCATGTTCTGCGGAGAGACACCGCACAAACGCTGAAGGACGCAACCGTCCGAGATCCCCCATCTGTGGAGATTGTCTTTTAAATTACAAATAGAAAGAGCCTATAGCCCAATACATTCTTATTTAAACTAATGAGCAGTAGAACCAAACTTTAAAGGTGCGGGTGTGGTTCATTGCTTTTGGGCTAGCATTATGTTCTTCCCAGCCTATTCAGTGCTGGCAATTATTAAGTTGCCAGAAAACACGCGGTATTTCTTCGTCTTTAGTGTTCAATTGTCCAAGCATCGACCAACGCTTCCAATATCGACACAGGTCGTCTCAAAAGAGTCAAATAAAGTTCCGAATTCTCTATGGTCGTGAACTCTCATGCTCAGTTATAAACTTGATAACTTAAGATCCCAGAGCCTTCAGACCTTACCTATTTTCTCAGTAATATAATGTGTGGTAAAGGGGTACGCATAGGTACCTGCTAACTTGGGCCAACGGTTTTTTGTTTTTTGGTGATTCTATCTCATATTTGAACCTCCCAAATCCTGGCAGACTTTCGTTTTCGTTATGTGGGCCTCTAGGATCTTCGACTATAAAACCTACTAAAATGTTACACTACGGTGTAACACACACCCCGGAATCGTTACCCCTAGTGTTTTATTCTATGTCTATTAAATAGCTCGTAATAGCCCCGGCGCTGCCTGCCCGTTTTAACCGGGGCTATTATTGCCTACTGGACCCGTATTAGAGAATTGATTTTTAATTTACTGTCAATCGGTCTGTTATTGGTTGGTTACAGACTTTATGATTATTTTGAACGCTGTATTTGGATGTGGTTTATATTTTCGTATCGGGAAAGCTTTACCAGACCTTAGGTCCTCCTAAGGTCTGGTATATAAGGGCTATATAAGGGCTGATATTCTTAGAATAATATCAGCCGCACGGGTCGATCAAGGTTAAGCAGCGCTTGCCAAGGTTGTTCTATGGATGGGTGACCATCTTAATATTCCGAGTTTCCTCTGTGCCTCGGAAAGCACGTTAAGCCGTTGGTCCCGGCTATCATTTGTATATCTTTGGCAAACGCTACGGATTGTCAAACGTCAGTAAATCTGACACCAGTCTTGTCAAGGAGTATCGGTTACCCAGTTAATGGGTTGTGGAGGCCTGGTAGGCATCTGATCAGACTGGAAGCCGACCCCAATGTAAATGGAAAAAAATCTTAATATCTGAACTCCACAACCCTGTAACTGGGTTACACAGCACTCCTTGTTAAGACTGGTGTCAGATTTTCTGACTTCCGACTATCATTAACGACTGTCAAAGATCTTTCTGTGTTTTAGAAAGTGCTACGATGCATTAATTGATCACCACTCAGACTTTTGTATGTGTCTATAATATGTTAAATGATATTTAATTTGTAGGTTAAAAATAACACTTTTATACGTCAATCTGTTTTGGTAATTTTTAAACTAGATGAGGCCGGTGCTTCCTAGCTGACTACGCTGAGAAGAAACACCGAAATAAACTCAGAGGTCAAAGTCTCTTTTAAAGTCCGTACTGATCAAATCATATGAGAACCATGTAGGTTAATGTCTGAACATGTGTCACACAGATTTGAGTGCACCTGTCCAGACAGTGCAAGCATTTGTCAGTTATCGTGTAGCTCAAACTTAGAACTTTAAGGACCCGGAATCTCTGTATGTTCTGGGCAAGCGTGCTCCATCGTCGACGATATCATCGCTTACCATCGGGTGAGATAGTGCGTAAACGCTAGCCTATTATATTTAATTAAAAAGATAGATAAATGTACAGTAATCTCCCGGATCACAGGTTTAAATACTCTATAAAGAAACTCATCAATGATTGTCTCACATGAAACAAAATATTTTCCTTCACTTTATATTTATAATATTCCTTTTCATTCGCAGATTGCAAACATTTTCGTTCGTTTTTCAATTCATTACGTTTTTAAATCGGATCCGTACTCGAAGCACTCAATAGTTTTTCATTGCAATCATTTATTAAATTGGAAAGAGAAAAATATCTCATTAAAATTGAGGCAGAAAGGACTACAAAACAGAACGCTAAGTTGGAGCCCCTGGTGCGACTGTGAAGCTCTAAGTTGCTCGATTAAGGCTGGTTATGAACTTGCGATTTGTCGCTGCGATTATTTTGTCGTATGTTGGGTTTTTGTTTAATTTCATTGGACTTTGACAACATGCCGCTGCATAAATATAACCTTTTTAAAGCTCAAGGTCAAAGTTTTCCTTCCAGGTAGATTTTTTTTACAGTTTGTGTTTCAAGTTATATATTCTAGCATAGTATTGAGTAAATAGGATTGAAATCACAAAAAAATATGATAATCAAAAATTTACTTGAATGGGGAAACGAAGTCAAGCTTGCTTTTTTCTTGTCTTATATGTATAGCGATTAAATCCATGTATCTATAAGCCTTAACTTGAGATATAGATTTTGTCCTGTTCTTGTTATGAGGTATAAATGTTAAAATGGAAAAACGGAAAATTGCAGACTCCGTAAGATTATAATAAATCTTTATTATATGATAATATCACGTTGTGTTATGAAAAAATCGTTTGTATATAATAAATCCCATCCAAATTTAATAGTTTCCATTAAATCCGTGTCTTATTAAGAAAACATGCTTTATAATTTATACACGATATTTTTATATAATTGCAATCTTCCGGTGACATATAAACAATCATATAATATACCTATTTATAAATAGACAAAAATAAACATTTCCAGGTGTGGACTATGACACACTAAAATGATTGATTTAAACTTCAACTTAAACATAGTTCTAGCAGCCACATATTTGACTTAAAAGACAGCTAAGTTACATACCTGAAATATCACTGAATTTCACTGAGTCTGGCTGAAAACTAAGCTTATTCTGATTGATTGATGAACGTGGCTAGGTTCTGACATGTTAAATATTTACCGGCGAATGTTCGTAATAAATCATGTTCTGGTCCAAACCTGGATGAAAAATGATAGTTTAAGACTTGATTTTAGGTGTGAAAAATTAGCTTAGACGTAATTTCGTGAAGTTGTCGCTGTGTTAAAAGATAATATGGAAGATTTATGGAGTAGAATTAATAGTTTTGATTTTTAGTGTAAATTGTTGAACGTCGTTTTGCATTGAAAATGTTTTTGGCCCCTCTGGTATGTTTATTAATTTGGCAAGTACGGCAGGCTGTGCCGGCGCTACCGCTGCGGCTGCTAAGGCCCTCAAGCGGCGCAAATACTGTTAACCTTATTGGGAATTACAGTTTTGAGCCGTTTGGGGTCGAAACGCTTGAGTCATGGGGTCCGAGTGCGCGTTTCCTTTTCAAGGACTTATCTCGCCGACTGATCGTCACTTTGCGTGACCAGAGGAAGGCTGGCTCGATCTTTGCTCAAAGAGTTAGCATTGCCATTCAACGTGTTCAAGTCCTCTGGGCACGTTTCCGGATGACAGCGATGCGGAGGAATACTTCGACGCCAGAGTGTTTTTTGTTTTTGTAAATGTACATATTTAGGTTTAGTAGATGTAAATAGTTTTAAGATAGTTATGTACATACAATAAAAGGTTTATATAAAAAAAATGGCGGTTTGATTACGTTTTGGTATTCAAAAACAGATTTTGAGTTATATAGGACAATAATAATTGTTTTCCTATCAAATTCTTTTTTGAGAATAAATGTCATTTTTCTTCTGTCTCAAAGTAAGGTCTAATTTCTATCACGAAATATAACTGAGATTGTTTTCTGAACCGAAAATTTATTGCCTTTGTGATATTTATTGAATTCCAGCTTTGTATCCTACGACCTGATTCGTATCGGGATATTATGAGACTTATGAATTTTGGTCCTAAGTGTCAAATAGTGTACCGCGAATCACAATTTTTTATTTATCGTAAAACCACTGCAAGTTTTCACTCTTTGCTTTCGTAAGGTCCGTGCGTTTTACCGCGATAAATAGTAGTCGAAGATAGGACACGCTTCCCTAGAAGTAATCTATTCACTCTTGACTGTTTTTTTTACGGATGAGAAATCATCAAATGACTTCTTTCGCTCTGGGTGGAGCGGAAGGGCGCCTTTCGAACAAATTCCGCAACACTGGCAGGCTCTGGCCCTAGCGGGCCCCGTCTTCTACGCTGACATCTCTTTGAGGCGCGCGTGAAACATAACGCGCCATCGACCAGAACAGACTTTTAGAACAGATTTATTAAACTAGAAAAGTTATATGATTCATCCCTATTATTAAAACAATGTAAAACAGAAGCAGACAACAGAATCTTCATCCCCGAAGACCATTGAAACGTTATTTTATTCCATCTTTTGTTTTGCGGTATCCTTATATCCAATAGCGTAACTGTAGCGAGTCTGCAAGCCGCTTTATAGTTTTATAATGGTATTGTGCTTCTACAATATCATTTGTCGCTCTCAAACTGCTCTGGATAATAATGTCCGATACACGGATGTAAGGGATGATAGAAGGGGTAGTAGTACCTACTTAACTTTGGATTCTGCTAACGTGCACATCCTTCTCATTTATTTATAGTATGTAAGTAAGTTAAAAGTCCTCCTGACCGATTTCGGCCATGGCGGCCAATCTCTACTGACACTAGTCAACGGTGCGGCACATATTATAGTGCACAAGTGTGTGCGCAAACACAGGTGCACTCCCTCTTCCATCAGTCTCATATTCTGATGGGACGGCAACCTTACACGACCGGAGAGAGATCTGGCGCAGGACCAACGGCTTACCGTGCTTTCCGAGGCACACGGGTGTCACACCACCAACTTCCAATCTCCGTAGTAAGCTGTAAGTACAAGGCGGAGGTGGATTGATGAACTTGTCTCTTACCGGAAGGTCTGGCCCGGGCAGATGAGAGACTCGTGTTGAAAAGGGGGAGAAAGGCTGATGTCCAGCAGTGGGACATAACTGGCTAATTTATATTTGATTAGTAAGTAAATGTTGTAACCATTTCATTGTGCGGAGACCTGAGGAGTGGAACCCCCTGCCGGAATTCTGTAATTCCTGATAGCTAGAACCTGGGGATTTTAAATTGAATTAAATATTTGTTTAGAAATTTATGGCAACTAGGCCCAATTGTTAGTAACATTGTTTTTAAAAACTATTGTTAGTAAACAAACACGAAACTAAAATAAAAACAAAATTGTAAGGTTAGCTGTGGGGTCTTCTGACCAGCACCTCGAAAGCGTGCGACAACCAAGGTGCGTTAGAACGAGACCGCGCTCTTGACAAGATAGAATTTGTTTTTTTGCGCATTACGGAATAAAAATCATCGGTATGCGCAAATGCGAACATACCTTAAAGTCGAGAGTGAAGAGGTTATGTTTGGGCAAGCGTGCTCCATCGTCGTGCACATCAGAGTGCCAATTCTAATTTTTTAAACAAAGTTCGCATTCGCAAGGAAATGAAGGCTTTTTCGTCAGTTAACGACTGACATCGCTTACTGACGAAAAAAACCTTCATTTCCCTACATTTTTGACAGATTACGACTCAGATGAGAATTCGAACGTTGCTTAAAAAAAGTCGAATTGTTGCTCAGGTAAGATGTGATCAAACGTAAGCCTGTCAATATCAAAAATAAAACCAATTCGTAACAGTGTGTTGCTTTAAAAGAGTGTACATGGAGTTTATTCTCCATAGAGATCGACGCTGAGTAATGGGCAACCAAAACATATTTGCGATTCATTTTGGGTAAGTTTTTAAATCATTCTTTGTCTAGATGACAACATTTTTTTGTTTTTTTTTCAAATTTAAGGAACTAGGAGATATCCGAACATAATTTACATATTGGCAGATTTGCCAACTGCCGAGGATTTACACCAAAATAATAACGTCTAAATCTAGACAAAGTTAGGTCATCCGTACGTGATCAAACAAGCTAGAAAATACAGTCTGACGAAACGGAATTTGAATTCGAGACCGACAAATCTTTCAATTATTATTCCATTGTTATTTTCATCAAACCTAAAGAAGTAGTCAACCGTAAAAAGCTAATTTGAAGTCTTGTGAAAAAAATACGAAATCTGAGTCTTGGTGTTAAGTTCGCTCTAAGTAATCCCTAATGGAACGAATTCTTTTATAAAAGTTTTGGAAAACCTTTGGAAATCTGATCTGTATTACGTTGCTAAGAAATCTTTTTCGAGGATTACGGTTCCTCCTAAGTTTATTTGTAGGTTATAAGGTCAGGTGCGCATACACGAAAGTCATGCATGATTGATTAGGTGCTTGAATATGAAAAAAACAAAAGAGGAATTCGTGTGGCATTTGTTTCTCCCTATCACCATTGGTTCCGAGTATGTTACGATTGTATGTCTGTGAATCCTACAAGTTTGACATTTTTTCCGTGGTACCCTAGGAAATTGCCTTTCCTAAAATTACTGGGCTTCTTTCTATCTTCATTCGCCAAGCAATGCTATCGAATCTCAGCAATTGTACTCAATACTCAATACTCAATACTTTATTGCATTCCATATGTATTACAAAGGTGACATAATAAAGGTAAAAGATCAATATGGACCCTGTCGGGCACAGCAAAATTAGGAGAGAGGAAGAGGGCTAAGTAACAATTCAAGTAATTAGATTAAATTATTTAAATGTGCTAAATTGGAAATTATAATTATGTGTGAATATATAATATTATTAGATCTAATGTACCTATATAGGCGTAGAATATTAGTTATTGTAGTTTTGTATATTATTTTAGAACAGTGTAGGTAATTTTAATTATTATATAATTGGTATTGTTATTTATTATTAGATTTTTTATATTCCATATTTTATTATATATATTTTGTAACATTTAATTTTAAATTTTCAGTTTGCAATCGATTTGTCATCTAAAAACTCCTTTATTGAGTAGTATGACTTTGTTTCCAGAAATTGTTTCAATTTATTAATAAATATATTTGTTTTGCTTACTTCTCTTATATCATTAGGCAGTTTATTGTACATTTTTATGGACATAATTAAAGGGCTAGTTGAGTGCATTTTGAGTCGAGATTGAGGTTTGTTTATCTTGTTTTTGTTGTGTCGAAAAGTGTATCTTGTTTGTGTTTCTTCACAGGCTGTGTAAAAGTGTGGGTGTGTTCTGNCATTTTTCCTTTGCTCGACACATATTTATTACATACTTTCGAGCTTCTAATTTTGTGTTACAAATGTGCTTTTCTTTGTCTTAGTAAAGAATAGGCATTCATCGGAGAACCAACTACGATAACTTCTATCTCCCCTCATAGATAGATCTATGGACGAATCTCTCAGTGACCTCACCTATTGACATTTTTATCTACACCAGTACATTTATTATTGACATCGGTTACCGAATTATCGTATTCATTTATGTAAACTGTTATACCGTCAAATATTATTGCTGTATTATAACGTACTGGCACAATGCCGAATGCTCGCCATTTTGTGTCGCATTTCCAATTATGCTTGTACTGTTTTGTAAAATAGATAATTACTTTTTAACTGTAGTCCATTTAAAATGTCCAAAATGACAGTTATTCGATGTAGGGTCGATTAAAAAGGTAACCCTTCGATTGGAAATTCCAATTTCGTAGAAGAAGTGACCCGATCGGTCAGGTGAACCGAATATTTGACGAAGGTATTTAGGGTACTGGAACATTTCTTCGTAGTTTTTAGTTAGTCGCTTCTTGAATTTATTCATCCCTACCTATCCCTTTCTTGGTTTTTTTATCATCATCATATTATCTTTTATCATATTCAAATTGAGTACAAGGATCTAATATAAACAGCTGTAAGGTTTCTTTCTATCTCCGAGTTTCCGCTGTCGCTTCCAGCAATATTAACTTCTGCATCCCTACACTTCATTGTTTTTAGCGATCCCACAACGGGCTTTCGTATCCACTTCTTATACAATCCTGTTTCACAGTTTCAGTACGATATTTTGAATGAAAATTAAGATATTTTGTCAGGCAACATTTATCATAGAGCTTATCTAGGTTTTGTGTTGTTGCTCACCTAAGTTTTTGCTCCGAGGGCTATGGGAGCAATTTATATCTTTTCTAGGGCTGTCAGTGTTGTTAGTTTTTGCAGGGGTGTGGCGTAAGGGTGGGCTGTGTGGAGTGTGACGTCAGCTATGAACTTTGAGGCTCGGATTTCCCGTGGCCTACTTTTTGGCGTTTGTGTCACCTGCCGCCTTTGATGCGACTTTGTTTTTAAGTTTCTACCGCGTCGGAGTTATGTTGCCTGCCTACTTTTTCACAGATACATAGTAAAGCTCCTTGCAATTTTATTAAAAATCTTGCTGCTGTTTGCACAAGTGATTTATTGTACTGAAAATGTAATTTCCCGCTTCTCTGCATCCGGTGTACATGCATGAAAATATGCATGAACAACACGCTGCGAAGCGATTGTAGTGTCTACTATCACAATGAGTTTTCAGCGAGAATAGAATAATTCAATTTCTTAGTAGAACTAGAACTTTACTGTACAGATTTCAGTGGCCCAGAATATAAGCGAGACGAACAAGAACTGGGATAATGAGTTTATGATCCACCTAATAAAATCAAAGCATCAACACGAGAACAATTGGACTAACTAACTTAGTGTTGGCTCATATAAGTAAATTAATCTTACGCGCTGGCGAGCCGAAAACCAATTTTTGGGGCACATCCTGGGCCTTGCGGTCTTCGGCTGACATGTGACGAGGGGTGAATGTTACTTAGTTCAGTTGGAGACATAGGGGCTGAAAGTTTGGCCAATGTTCTGTCCAACTTTGGGATGTCTTCTTGAACAAGTTCATCCGTAATTTGCATGTAAATTAATAGGATTTGACGTCCGTCACTGAATTTGTTATTGGGCTTTGTTCAGAATGGATTCCTTAAAACTTGTTTGAGATGAACTTACTTGTTTTTCGTCTTGGGAAGTAAAATTTTATTTTTGCGTAAAAATGTTTGTAGTTTTCTATGGGAATCGCAGAACGGCCTTTCGAATCATCTATTCTGTATTATTAAATCATCCTGCTCTTGCCCATATCCTAATTTATTAGGTATTCCATACTCGTCTCTATTAGTCGTCATTTCAGTAGGCATTTGTTTACTAACCATATCTTCTTTCACACTGTCGATCCGTTAGTTGTATCAACTACGGGTGTCATAGCAATCGATTCTTCTGGATATATAGTACGTCGGCTCAAAATTCTCTTGGCCTCTTGCTTATTTCTATTTAAATGGAGTCAGCGAAACATACCTTCTTCTTCAGTAGTCATCACCCTTCTATCATCTATCCGCTTTGAGTTCAGTTATTTTTGCTTTCCCAAAACTTGTTGCATATTTTTCCATCCGTATGTCCCCATGTAAGTTGAACTTCTAACCGCTCCCAGTTTTTGCGAGCGATATAATAAATTATGTAAGGCTGTTATTGTCCTACGATGGTATCTTAACTTTGTGGTTCCATTTACTCGAGTTGCTCCTTGTACTGTTATTTATAAATGCTCTCTGGTCCTTTTGTTCTTAGTGTCAGTTTGCTCTTATAGCGTGACTTACACCATCGTTTAGATGTTTTAATTACTTGTCTTCTTGGAGTTAATGAAAATCTTCTATTGTTGATGTTCTGATAGCGGATTTAGAGGCTGCTTGAGCGTGTTTTGTTTTTTTATGGTGAGTAGCTTTAGCTTCTTCATGTACTGTTTAAAAGCTTTCGTTTTTATAGTTATTGTCTTCTATTATTTTTATTGTTCTCTCAATGATGTTGTGAATATGTGAATTTCCACCACCTACGACGCGTCTCTCAGTTTTGTTTAGTTTTTTGGTTTTACTAATTATTTTATTGCATATAATGTCGCTCGTATTCCTCGCAGTGTTACACAGAGATCTGCCTACCTGTAATGTACTACATTTCACCACTTATGTTCATGTCCCATGTAATAGAGCGAGCTTATTGCCATAAACCGGGCAGAAATTCAGACTGCAGGCTGCTACTGAAAATTCTAGATAGATAAACCCAATAATACTTTGCGGTACGGAACTCAGGATCTCTTATTTTCCAGAACTATTGCTAGCAATAACTTTGATAGTAGTTTAACATGCCATAGGGTGAAAAACTGCTACTCAGTACTATTACAATCCCATTCCAATCCAGTAACTTGAGTAGTACACCAGAACGCACCACTAACTTTTCGATTCAACTTTTTCCATTGTCACCTCTTTAAGTACACCTTCAAACTATTATCCTTTTGTTAGGAATCCGAGGAAATTTCAACTTAAGCGTTTCGTATACTGCTAAGTACGAATATTGCCATAGTTGGTTTTAAGTTCGTAGTGTGAAATTGGTCAATTTTAAATTAGTAGATAGATTTATTGTCAGGAGTAAACGTTGAACTGATAGTCAGAGGTCAGAAAAATTGAAATCAGTCTGGGCATGGGTACCGTATGGCCCAGTTACGAAATTGTGGAGGTCAGATAGGCCGTCGCTCCAGGTAAAATACTGGTACTTAGCTGCATCCGATTAGACTGGAAGCCGACCCCAATATAGTTGAGAAGTGGCTAGGCAGATTGGAATGGAAACGTACTTACGAACGTTCCACGTTTATACCACGTGTATAAAGCTGGAAATGAAATTGAAAGTACGTTCGCATTGTAAGTTAAAAGCAGTCAGAAACTCTGAAACAGTGATCGCTTTGTTCAAAGTTTTTCAGTAAGTGTGCTAAATAAATATGCAGATTTGTTATTGGAGAAGTAAGGTTGTGTTTGAATCTTTGTTTCCAGACGTTATCAATCTGTTAAGCCTTTACCCAACAAATATACATTGGGATCGGCTTCCAATCCATAACCGGCTGCAGCTGAATACCAGCTGTTTATACAGAGCGACTGCCAATCTTAATTTCACAACCCAGTAACTGGTTACCATGATACCCCTTGGCAAGACTGGTGTCAGATTTTCTAGTTTCCTACTACCCATGGATATTGAGATATGACATTTTATAGGTATTACAAGGAAATCGTAACCTGCCTTTTCCAAAACAGGTAATTTTGAATTGTCAAAATCAGTCCGTCAAAAAACATGAAGCTGTTTGCACGTTCCAAAGCGTTAGTTCCAGCTGTCACAGTAATTGTCAAAAGTGTCACACGCTGTCAGTTTCTATAAGTGACACTCACTTGGTTCGTATGGAATGACCTGACAATGTCGTACCTAGCAGTGGTTACCAAAGCATCTGCAAGCTTTGTTCAGTATTCACTTCAAAATATAATACCTACTTGTGTATGATGTTTAGGAACTCAGTTGGGATCTAAGTACTTCTGTGTATTGTAGTGTGTTCATAAGATGAAGAGGTTCCTGAGTATATAAGTTATACATTTTGTTGAAACTTTGATGTGAAGAGTGGAAAGTGGATGGATGAGTGCGTTTCATACGTGATAAGGTGTTTGCTTGAGTTGAAGTCCAGCTTGAGATGTTTCTCTATGTGAAAGTAACTAGCAGCAAACAAATTCTGCTTCCTAGTTATTTTGTTAGGATGTTTATCTGTTACTCTTTCACGTATAAATTACTGAATAGATTTGAATGAAATTTGGCTTACATCTATACTACTATAATAAAGCTGAATAGTTTGTTTATTTGAACGCGCTAATCTCTGGAAATGCCAGTCGGATTTGGAAAATTCTTTGTGTATATGATAGCCACATTCATGAGGAACGTTGTAAGCTTTACGGAAACGGGAAATTCCTACGGGAACGAGAAAAATGGATGTGCGCGTACGAACTCGCATGCAAGAGTTAGTATACTTGGATTAACATTTTTAGAATAATTTTAGCCCCGGAGAAACTGGGATAATGTCCGATATTAGCGTGGGCAATGTCGGTGACTGAAGGAAGTATTGATAAAATATTGATTTATGTAAAAAGATGCTATATTGTATTGACTGGCAGAACAAAGAGTCATCAAAAACTGAAAAAGTAAAGCAGTTGCATTACTTAGTATCAAAATTGCACATCGACTGAACGTTTTATAATAAATGATACATATATGTATATGTATATAAATCATAGACTTACAATGGGTGTCCGAAAGCCAATGAATTAAAAACATTAACACCCAAGAAATTACCACAAGAACAATCAAATCCCATCTCCACAGAAATCCCAATAATAGTATAGTATAGTATAGTAGTTAACTTGGATTTCTATTCCTTGCTTATTAAGCTGAAATTATCACATGAGGGCAGGAAACCGTGTTTTCGTCTGGGGCAATTATCAGTACAATTTAGGACTATGCGTCCTATAGTCGGCCCGTCCTCCCCGGTCGCATAAACCGGCGACTTTATCGCGACTTGCGACTTTACGATTATGCGTAATTCTAAAAATAACGACAGTCGCGCGATGTACACGGAATTTTAATTATTCTGCGCGTCAGGTGTGCTCGGTGTCGCATTTCCAGTCGGTTTTGCGTCGTTTTTTGTAGGTATTTTGATTTCCATATTGCGTTTTATTGAGTTCGCTGTGGGCATTGATTTTATGTGAAGTCTGTATTATTTCTTTTTTTTTCTGCTGTGAATTGGAGTCGTTTCTGTGCGATAAGAATGCAGATGGGATTGGGATGCTATCTTTGTATGAAACTGAGGAGATTTTCACTAAGAATTCTTGTGATCGGATTACGGTGGACGTCTGAATATTTTGATCTGATAAAAGTGTTTGCTCTTAATATCATTGTTGGCAAGCATTTTTCAGTCAACGCTTAGGTATTTTACTACTGTCATAAATATTATTTTTAGTCATCATCATAATGTTAACCCTCGCTTGATACTAAATATCAAGCGATGGTTATAATGATGATGATGTCTTTTAAAAAAATCGCCACCATGACCCTCTTTTAAGCTCATTAATAATTTTTTTTGCTATCCACCCACCACCATAATCTAACTTGATGGTAAGCAATGGTGTGGTCGACGATGGATCACGCTTGCTAGAAGTAACCCTTTCACTCTTGACTGAAGAACCGCAGGTTGTAGGTATCAGGAAACACGGACTCCAGGTAGGGTATTTTTGAAGTATGTATGTGGGTGGGATGCCCAACCTAAAATCCGCAAAAATGATTTCCAAAAAGCTGGTCAACTTTTCCGGCCTACAGTAATCGCAGCCACAAAAAGTCTCCGGTCTGCACGTCAGATGTGCGATAACGAGTCGGAGACGCTTCGTCATCTGCGGCTACTCGCGGCTTGGAGCGAAGCCAGGGCACGAAGTGCTACGATTTTAAAGTACGTTCCCACTAACGCGATCGAACGATTTTAGAGGCACTTGATTTTTAAAAGTCTTAACGTGATATTTTCGTATTTTTGATGTCAAGTTTTTGAAATGCGAACTTTATTGGAAATATGATTATGAAAATATGTTTTTATGAGCGTTTTATGTGACTTTTACATGCCTTTATGTTAAGTAGAAGATATTTTGTTTGTTTAATCAAGCGAGACTTGAATTAGAAGAGGGCTACTTCAGTTGAAGTGTTGTTTAAAAAGTAGGGGCTGGGTTAAAACAATGGAGGTTAGGCAATTTTGATTTAGGTAAAACTGAGCACCTGAGTAAGTTTTTTTTAGTTACAGGCATTTTGTTGAGTTTCTTTTTAAACAAGTAAGTAGATGACCATGTTGATCGTATGATCAACATGCTAAACAAGTAAACAAAAATAACACTATTATATATGAAGTTTCTTAAATAAGTATAAAACTACACCGATTTGACTATTATTAATTTAGTTAAAAAAAAACGAAACAAAATTTCATCACCGAATAAACGCACTCACAGAACCACCCCTTAAACAGTGTCAACGTGTAATGGATACATTTAACAGGAACTTGCAATTTATGCAAGAGTTTCAGCATAAATTTCAGCGGATACCACTGAATACAGACTCGGCTGTCGTTCCTCTAATTTTAATGTCCAACAGATTTCTCTGATGCGCCAATTTTTAGATTAATGCTCTGGCTCTTTGATTCTGTAGTTTGGTTCTGAGGAAATTCTTTTAAACAGGGGTTTTACCTGTGTTATTTGAAGTCTGTCCGTATATTTACTTATGGCACCAACGTATGCTATCATGCTTACTTTCAACTTTATTGTAAGTTTATATTACTAACGCATTGAGAAATTCTCGTATTATGTGAAAGGATATACTTTCCGATTGGTCCCATAGAAATTTCATCAAAATCGGTTCAGTAGTTTAGCTTTTTAATCAAAATAGCTGGAAAAATATGTCATTCAAGTAAAGGGAATTGCGTATTTTGCTTTCCTTTGACGTTGTGTGGGATACCACAAAAAAAAATTACAAAAGGCTTATTTTCAACCAAATAAAAAAAAATAACAACAAAGTTTAAAATAACTTAATTTTGGAAGTCGGTGTTAAAATACCAAGAAACAACCAAAAACACTGACATCCGAAATAAAAGGTATTTTCGTTACCTACATCATGTATTCATATTTAAATTAAAAAAAAAAACAAAAACGTCGACTGCCATGGGATGTTTCCCACTGCGTCTTACTACTTAAACCTTCTGCCTATAGTAATTGTAACCATGAAGGTCAACCCACAAACATTATTCATATCTCTCTTCTCCCAGAACCAGGTCACCCATATATACCCACCTACTTTGACACATAGCCCACTTGTGGTCAATCCCTCTCATTTCCTTTGTGCTCGAGACACGAGAAAATATCAATGTATCAACTAATTCCTCTCACAAGATTGTGAGGAAAACTAATTGGTATTGGATTTATATGTTAGCAGATATTGTTATAGTATTTGTATACGATAACATATATCCTTTCATACTAATATATACATGAGAATGTCTGTTTGTTTGTTGCGTTTTTACGCTTAAACGTGTGAACCAGTTTTGATAGCGCTAAATTTTTAATTTAGATTTTTAAAATATTGTTGGATCTGTTGACGATTAAGACTATTTTTGCACTGTTGAAATTCAATCTCTTTTTACGGTGTATTATAATGTCATGCATGAATTTTTTAAACTAATTGTAACTATATATTATCCCGTTTTTCTCGTTCCCGTAAGAATTTCACGTTCCCGTATAGCCTATAACCTTCCCCATGAATGTGGCCATCATATACAAAAAGAATTTTCCAAATCCGACTGGTATTTCCAGAGATTAGCGCGTTCAAACAAACCCTTCAGCTTTATCATATTAGTATAGATGTTTGCAACAATTTATTGATTAAAAAGAGTGTCCGTTGAGTTTCTTGCACGTTCTTCTCCATAGACAGCTACGCTTTGGAACGTGCAACTAGCTCCATCTTCTTAACTGACCGACCTTGATAATTCAAAGGTCACGGATTATTGGGATTCCTTGAGATAATATCTGACTTTCACGGGCGAACCCGCGGGTAGACGCTAGTAGTATTACAAACATAGCCTTTTCTTCATAACTTAACATTGTGAAAGAACTCAGCTTATATTTTAAAGTGAAATGTATGAAGACTTCTTCGCTTCTTCTCGTAAAAATAAACTTTAACTCCTTCATAAACTTGGAATGAAGTTATGAAAGGAACAAATGTTATTTTTAACTGTATTTTTTCCTGTTGTACTATGTAGGTACCTATATTATAAAACCGGACAAGTGCGAGTCGGACTCTCAAACGAAGGGTTCCGTACCATAAACCGAAAAAAACACGTTTCCAAAGTGCCGTTTAATGGCCTAATTGAAATAAACGCTTTAACTTTGACTTTGAGCCGAGACCAACAGCTTCTTTTTTAACGATGGGATCATCAAATGACTCCTTCCGCTCTGGGCGGACCGTAAGGGAGTATCAGACTCTTACTGACTAAAACCCATCCGTGCTCCTCCTTACCTATCCCGTTTGCGTTCCAGGGCCGCGGTGACTCTTTCGAACAAATTCCGCAACGGGACCAACAGCTTAACGTGCCTCCCGTGGCTTTGAGGAATCTCGAAATTCTAAGACGGTCACCGATGACGGCGGCAAGCGTTGAAGATCGACCCGTGCGGCTGATATTATATACCCCCGAGCGCCTCATATTCCAACAAAATCAACTAGTTTAATTTAAAATCTTATTGTCCAACTTCTCCTAAAATTGAATACACAAACTAATACCCAGCAAACACTTGCAAGTTTTCCGCTTAAGAACATCTTCAAGGAATGCTGTTAAAAATTTACACAGACCAGTTTGGTCGCGAAGTTTTTAATTAGCTGTAAGTTCTCACATTCCGGAGGTTTTAGCCGGAGTCCGCTTGAATAAATGCTGCTGACAGTACTTACTTTCTTGTAGTTTTCTTCTGTTGTAAAATATTAAGGAGGAAGTTTTGGCTTCGAAGTTCTTAGTGGTTGAAATCACTTTGAAGCGCCATTTTTGTGTTCCGTCGTCTATAAAATCACACGTTTACGTCTACCATTCGTTATGCTCAAAGTGTGGAACTCTTAGCTTCGTATGTATATTCCGTAACCACCTATAGCCCGTCGGCCTTTAAAGAAGAATTAATAGGTATCTTCTGGGCCGACTCGTTCTACTCTAGTTCTATCGCTTTCAATCAAGCGAGATCAAGAACTGAAATATCACCAAGGGAAATAACCATGTACCAAGAAAATGCTTTCAAAGCCTGGCCGTAGTATTGGACCTTATTGCAATACTTCGAACAACAGATATTGACACGTAGAAATACCTTGCACTTCGCAGAACGCTAATAGTTCCTCCTTTAGTGCTTTCATAAAATTAATAATCTATTTAAAATAATAGTAGCGTTTGCCCGCGACTTCGTACGCGCTTACACCGTTTTTGCCTGTTCCCGTTGGAATTTCGGAAAATCATCTGTTAGTGCTCCCCTACGCTCCCCAAGGAACCTACATGCCAAATTTCAGCTTTCTACTACCGGTAGTTTCGGCTGTGCGTTATCTGTCAGACACTCAGTCACTCAGTAACTGAAGAATTTTATATATATTGATTTTGCAACTTATGTAAGGTATCTTAGCATCTAGGGTACGACAATATTGTCACTTTTAGCTCCAAAAATGGTTTTCCTAAAAACGGACTTTCGGGCTCTTCTATGCTTCATTACGTTCAATTTCTCGTTCAGCACCAAAATAATTCCTCCTAAATATTAAAGACGTTATACCAAAAACATCTTTATAGCCAGCCATATAATTTTTCCAACGTTTTTCCTCTCTGATAACACAAATATAATTTAGAGGGATTGACCAATGCCGTGGAAAATTAAATGATGTCCGTTTCTCAAATAGCCAGAAAGATATCGCGATAGGGTCCCGTAAGGTCATCGCGCTTAAGAGCCCTTTTCTTAGAATTTGTTACGGAATATATCATCCCTATTGGATTATGTACTGCTGGTAAATTGATGTTATCGAATGTCGAATGTTGTCGAAAATTGTTCTGGATTTTGTGAATGTAGTTCTCGAGATTATGGGATTGGATTGTTCTGCCTTTGAAGGGAAGTTTTCTGATTTTTCTGTAGTTTCTGGCTTAGTTGCGGGCGTATTCTAGTCCGTATCACCTAACAAGTAAGACTTAATGACAACACGATTTGACAGTTACTGTCAAATCGTTTTGTCATTCATTCTTAGTTCGGGTTTTAGAGAGTAGCCCCCCAGAAGTTGCGGATTTTTTTCGAAAGTGTCACTGCGGCCCTGGAACGCAAAGGGCTTTAGAAGGAACACGGGGGATTTTAGTCAGTAAGAGTCTGACACGCACTTCCGCTCCACCCAGAGCGGAAGAAGTCATTTGATGACTTCCCATTCCTTAAAAAAGGAAAACCGTAATCCGATCACAAGAATTCTTAGTGAAAATCTCCTCAGTTTCATACCTACATTTATTTTTTATTTTATCCAGTAATTTTGGCCTTTTATTGTAAGTATTTAAATTCCCTACCGTCGTAAATCGAGCCCAAAAAGGACCTAGCAAGACCGAAAAATAATAAAAACAGTTTAACTTAAAAAACGTAAGCCGAGAAGGGCGTAAAAAAGGAAAAAATAAGATAAATAAAGCCGCAAGACAATACTATGCAAATGTTCGCCCGCGACTGGTCGAATGGTCGAATATAGTGCGAAATATTAAGCGTGTATTGACACTTAGGGTGTGTGCACATAGGTGACATGTTTTTTCAAGATGGCCGCTGTAATATCGATGTTTTAAACAGTAATCGCACCATTGGAGTCCTTGGAAATTTGACTTTGATTTGTTTTCTAAACTAATATTTAGTAACTTGTTTGCCCGTGACTTCGCTCGTATTGAAATACAATCAGCGATAGTGTAGCTTTATATCCGTCACCGAAGCCATTAGATTATAATTTCGCGATATATTATGAAAAAGTTTTGAATACAAATAAATCCCATCCAAATTCAATAGTTTCCAATATATTCGTGTCTTATTAAGAAAAAGTAGTTTACAATCTCACGCGATATTTTATAATCTTACGGCGTAAGTAAGTCTTTTCGCTATCGAATCAGTTTTTTCAGAGTAGAAAACTGCGCTGCGATGCTCCGAGGCCAATCACCAAGCATTGAAATATATACCTTATTTCGATTGGATAACTATTAAATTCAATTGACAAATTAAAAATCCTCTGCCGTCCCGTCCGTCCGCCAGTCTGCGCAAGCCATAAATCGCCGAACCGTTTTTCATGTATTTTGGTACCGAGATAGATGGGAATGAGATCCCTGTAGGCTTCTTTTACGCGAGCAAAGCCGCGGGCAAAACATTGTTTCCTGCACAAATTGATTTAGGTTTCAGGACCAAAACTTTTAGATAATGATAATCAAACATGGTTAATAAGGTGCGAGAAATTAAGCTCGTATTGACACAGTGGTCTGCGGCGGTACAATGACGCCATATTGTTTTAGGAGAGTTTGTGTGTTTTGGTGGGACTGTCGGAGCGAGGTGACTTTGTGATGAGGTTTACATTCCTACTGTGCTACCCATTCTGTATTGGAGAATAGTTTGAAGAAGCTTAACAAATAAATGTTTGTCGTCAGATTTTTGGGAGAATCTACTGGACTACAAATGTGAAAGAGGGTTTGTTTGTTTATTACACTTTCACGCCTAAATCGCTGAACCAATTTTGAAGAACTTTTGTACAACGAAATACGGGAACCTGAAGACGGTTGTATGTACAGACGCCAGCACATCAAGCTACCCGAAACTGACAAATTTCCCCAATCAACCTTGAACGTAATGCTGGAGCGAAAAGTTGAAAATCTACTAAAGAAATTTGACAGATTGTTGTACCTTAATCTTCTCGCTTCTGTATTTTACCGTGAGCGTATCCGCATAAGCTAGTTTCTTAGAATAAATGATAAAATTAAACATGGTTAATTAATAAGGTGCGAGATATTAAGCTCGTATTGACACAGTGGTCTGTGGCGGTACAATGACGCCATATTGTTTTAGGAGAGTTTGTGTGTTTTGGTGGGACTGACGGAGTGCTGTGACTTAGTGATGAGGTTTACCTTCCGTGCAGTCTGAGCTACCTACTCTCACATGGAGAATAGCTTGAAGAAACTTGACAAATAAATGATGAGATAACCACCCACGGCATTGAATAGACGCTAGGAAGAGGATCAGAATGTGGCGAGTATCCACATGAATAACTTGTTCACCATATGTGAATCGAAAGATGCTTAGGTACCAAGACGACACCGAAGGTTACCGACATAGCCCGAAGGATCGCCAAACCGAAGTGGCAGTGGGCAGGGCACATTACTCGCAGAACAGAACTGTTGACCTGGTGAGAGTCGCGGATAGCCGATGGATGCGAGACGCACAGGATCGGTTGTTGTGGCGAGACTTGAGGAAGGCCTATGTTCAGCAGCGGCCGTCTTTTGACTGCTATGATGATGTTGATGAAAAATGCTAATTATCACCGTAACTATTAAGAAAATACTTCACAAAATGCTGTAGGTATTTACTGCAGTACTTAGACATTCTCGGGAGCTACAAAGCCAACTTAAAACATACTTACTTTAGAAACTTTCGACCCAGAAAAAAAGTCGCACATGTGAACAAATCCTTACACACTAGCGACAAAAGCCGAAACGTTTCACAAGTGTGTGACATAAACACGACGCGCAATTGATCGCGTCGACAAAACGACTTATTTATGCACCCGGACCCGCCCGTAAAGTATTGGTCGGGTTTTGTCGCTATGTGTTGCCATTTTAAAGTATTTTAGTATCGTTTTTTAAGATGGTTTTTTGTAGGGATGTGTGGAATCTTACAGTAGGTGATATCTTTATGAAAACATGCAAGTTTAATATGTATGTAGGTGAATTGGAATTAAAGGCGTCTCGGAACACTCCATGAGTCGCTGCACAGCAAATTCATGTGACTGTGAAGGATGGTACTGAACTTTACAGACGTCTATTAAGTTTGAATCGACTTATACCAACATTCTCTAGATCAAACGGTACATATTAAAACAAATCTTAAGTACAAAGTGACATAGGCGATAAGCGAATTTTGAAAAAAAAAAGGCTAATCGCCCGTTCGTTTAGTGAAGTCTTCACACACATGACTTTGTGGATTGTGGGATATCAATATAATATACCGTAAACAAAACGATGTACCGTACAAATGGCTAGCACACTATGTCGTTTTTGCGCCAGTTGCTTGCACAAACTGTTTGCGCAAGCAATATTGTGCGTGTAACCGATCTTTATGAATGCCACCAACTTGAACTTGAACTTGAACATGAATTAATAACTTCTTATGGGAGGGTAAACCGCTTCGTAACGTAACGCGTTACGGTGCCAGTCTGTCTGGCTTCCCTTACCCTAACGCTTACGGCAGCGGTAGGCAGGCTCTTCCTCTCTCACTCTAACCCACAGCGCTAGTCGTATTTCGGACAGACGCTTCCCATATCAAATAGTTCAACTTAGGTTAGTTTAAGTTATCACTTCTGGCTGGCGTCCCGAGACGCACACGTTTTTTTATTTTCTTTTTTTTTAAAAGCTTTGCCCCACACTAGAAATTACTCCTGTATCGTGGATCCGTTTACAAACATATAAACTCATATACAAAAACAGCTGGACCCGGTACAACTATCTGCAGGCCATACAATTTTTTTTTCCGTGCGGAGATCGAACCCGCGACAGGCAGCGCAGCGGTCAATCGCTCAACCACTGCACCAACCGTGTCAAAACTACAACAACAACAACAACATGACAAGTGACTTGTTTAGAATTTTTTTTCATGGTATGAACTATTCTCGCGTAACTTGTACCTGGATGACCCAGCTTTGCTTGTTTTTGTTTTGAAAACGTTTCTAAAAATGAAACCTAGCTAGATCGATTTATCGCCCCCGAAACCACCAGCATACAAAATTTCATGAAAATCGTTGGAGCCGTTTCCGACATTCAGATTATTTATATACATATATACAAGAATTGCTCGTTTTAAGGTATTAGATTAGTATCAACACAAGCCAAGAAAAACAAGTTACCTACTCCCAAGAGATTGTTCGAAGATCTGTTTAATGATCATCTTTTGCTGTCTTAACAAAAATCCCCAATCGATTCTCTTCCATGTCAAAAACAAAATCTCCACAATATTACCTTCAGACAAGACATAATTCTATTTTAAGATACAGGGTGATCCAGAAAATAAATAACCTGGCCATGCGTGTGGGCAGTATTTATTGTCGGCACTTCGTCCTGGGACGAGCAATGAATCATCCTGTATAAGGCACGCGATGCCTCGCGTTTGGGTGTTGATGGATCTCTTGCTCGAGCTACCGTCGAACTGGGGTGTTCACTTTTGATTTATCTCGCAGATAAGGTATGTTTTAGACTGGATTTGACGTGGGAGATAGTTTAAGGTTCAGTTCAAAGTTTGAAAGACAGTTTGAGCGTGAGGTTTTGATTGAAATACGTTTTGGTCATTTTGGTGTAGAGATGTGAGTCTGGGTTCTGTAGCCAGACTTTCTCGCAAGGGATATAGTACGCTCTTTTTTACGGTTTCGTACCCAAAGGGTAAAAACGGGACCCTATTACTAAGACTCCACTGTCCGTCTGTCTGTCTGTAACCAGGCTGTATCTCATGAACCGTGACAGCTAGACAGTTGAAATTTTCCCAGATGCATGTATTCTTGTTGCCGCTATAAGAACAAATAACGTCAAGAAAAGGACATTCAAGTAGCAGAACCACAAAAGGTGCGCCAGACGCTCATAAGTACCTATCATTACTCGCAGCGGTTCTTTGAATGCGTCCTCATTAAACTTAGACGACTCAAATCAATCAATACTCACTTCTCCACTCGCCCCATTCCCCAAAATCAAAATTTCAGATTCGTATCCATTTTAGTCTCCAATCACGGCCATGTACTTGCGTGAGCCAGCGAAGCATAATTTTTTCTCCCAACGGTGACAGTTTCATTAAAGTCAGCCAACCATGTTCTACATTTACAAGTAAAATACGTCTGATCTGGTCGAGATGGTTCTACGAAAATATAGTAGGGAGAGGAAAGGCATAGCTTCTATATTTATCTATATAAGGTCCCAATAAAATAGATGGACACATTTTAACTCAGCGTTCAGAAATTAGTAATGTATAATGTATTGGTAGGTGTAACTTAGAACAAGTTTAAGTTATGATGAGGCTGACATGCCATTGTGGATAAAAGCCTCCTTTAAAAATGTAGAAAAAAAAACAGCGTTCAGTACGTCAAACCAATCATATTCAATCAAAAATAAACAACGGGTTGCACTCCGGGAGTGCCGACAGCAGTGAAAACTTGAACATTAACGTTGTGAATTTTGATATTTTGGAATAGTTAGGGAATTATTTCGCACGAATTGCTGTAATAAATTTTTGAGTATAAAAGTTCTATCATTAATGTGGTAAAATACAATATTCATTTATTGCGCTATCGTAAACAAACATGACATTTAAATTACATTAAAAATTAACACTTCAGAACTTTCCCTCCGTCTTACGAATTTTCGATCAGGTCACGTGACCTGACGCGAGTTTAAAACTTTTTACCCATCCCAAAAAGTGCACAACGCCGCTAAAGAAGTTTTCACTTTAAAAAACACTGACTAAAGTGATTTTATTTTGACCTAATATCTAATTAGTCTGTCTCATAGATTTCCAAAAAAATATTGGAAACGTATTTTTTCTTTTGTCACGTAAAAATACGAGACAGTGCGTTGAAAACTCGAGTGACGTCACTTACCAGTACACTTTTTACAGGAAAGTTAACGTCACTTTACGTCAAGCCCCCACTCCTTATATCGTTGATGCGTTTTATCTTCGTAATTTTTAGTGATTTGATAAAATATAAAATAATCTGCCGGACTAACAAGATTTATTTTTAGTCAAATACTTATTGCCGACACAATAGAATAAACACATCCAATTTGGGTAGGTACTTGACGTGGTCACGTGCGCCTGGACAATTGTAGTATTAGAATAAATTATTATGAGATAACAAAAACATGGATGTGTTTATGTATTGGGTAACCAACATTTTTAGTGTATTTCGTAAGCTGATTTTTTTTGTAAGTATCTAATGTGTTTTTTTTTTACTATTGTCCTTATTTTGGTGATCTGAATGATTTCTAAAATTTTGTCCATCTATTTTAATGGGACCTTAAATAGTCTATTTTCTCACAATGCTGAAAAATACCTCCCTCCTCCCTTTCCACACAACTCTGTCCTTTGGTAATACTGCTGCGGTGTCGTCTGGCATTTAATGGACCGATTCGGTAGTTCTTTTTGTACATTTCTCGTTTGACATACATCGTCACAGCATACACATATAGAGTCTCTTTCAGCCATATCTTTATGGCATAAAGAGGCTGCAGAGCCGGTCGATGTGACGACGCTTCGGGGAGGCCTATGTCCAGAAGAGGCCGTCTTTCTGTTGAAATAATGGCGATGATGATTCACGGGGTCATCAGTATAGAGGTATGCGGAACAGAGAGTAAAGTCCCGCACACCTCCACTGTAGTGGGAGGATCCTCCTGCCAGACGGTTATTGTGTCTGGTGGGCAACTGCCCGATAGTTGATATTGGGACTGTTGTATATGTTCAAATCGCACGGAGAACTTTGCTTGCGCGATGCAGGATTCCGTTGTTTGTTTGTCGTAGATGGCGCTGCGGCTCTTTTTGTTGCCGCACTAATTTCGCTTCTTAGTTTTTCATGTGGCGGCATTGATGCCGCTACTCATGTTTCTATTTCTACTGTCAAGCAGTTCGACTGCTATTTGAAGGGTGCAAATGTGATTACGGTTATATCAAACGATTCAGCTTTGCCTTTGACATGGCAACGCACTGCAATATCTCTAGTAGGTATTGCTACTGCCCATGGCGGCGTTGAATGTCATCAATTTTAAAGTCGAAAATCAAGAAATCCTGCAGGACTTTTTTGCTGAATCATATTTTTTTTGCATTCACAGTTCATAAACATCAACTTTACACTATTAAAATGGTTGTGAAACTCGAAAACAAGCTGAAAATTATTTACAGGTAAAACGACAGTGCTGTCGAGTCAATCGTGCGTTATGCAAACCTGTACATTTTTAAATACTAGCCAAACTGTTGCATGCCTTATTTATTGTGCACTGGGCAAGTGTACACCTGCACAAAAATAGGAAATACTTTAGTTATAGTGTTTAACTTGTTTTTGTTTACTAACAAATTACTAACACCTTGTTATTTTTATTTATTTTGTTTTGTGTGTACTACTAACAACTCAACTACTTAACACTTTCTTTGTAAAAATATGGACGTATGTCTGAAACAAAGATAAATTATTATTATTATTATTATTATTTGTGAATTTGTAGCGCTTGTTTGATGTAGCCTAGCCATATTTTTTTTCCTGAAACGGCCTTTTCTACGCTTTAATCATGATGATATAATATAATTATATTACGGCACTAGATTTTTCGCACCGGTTCTTTTGGCGACACTTAAGCGAGGCCTATGTCCAGCAGTGGACGCCTTTCGGCTGATATGATGATGATGATGACCAGATTTTTATATAAGCGCATTTAAAAAAAGAAGGTCATTCAAACTCACAGGAGATCGAACGAAACAAAACTTGTAAAACAGAAAACTATAAAAATCAGTGTTCACGAGAATCACAAACCAAATAAAAAGCAGTGGAAAAAAAGTCTTTTACGTCAAGAAATAAAGTTTTAATCATTAATCATAAAGTTTTATAGAGATTTCTGGTGTCTTGGTAAAAATCTACTATATTAATTAATATTTTTGGTCATGGTAACCCTGAGCCGCAAACATAATATTTTGCTGGCAACAAATGATCAAATCTGTCAAATGTTGAAAAGTTCAAACTGCGGTAATTGAACTTTTAAACATTTAAATGTATTTTTAAATCATAGCCGAAAAATAATATCGGTTGTCCTCTTCAGGCACTATGACGTGCCAACGCCGTCATGGTTTGGTTCCGTTATGAAAAAGAGACAGTGCTATTTTTCAGGTCTATCCATCACATTGGAAGTTGGAACCACAATAGTTTGATACGTCATAATAAGCCCTTGGGCATATGATGCGGAGGATTGACGAACTTGTCGTGAAGTTTTGAGTGTATGGTTAGAAGCGTAGGTACCTACAGAAAAACAAAATAATCGATGTATGTCACCGGAACATTGTAGATTCCGTGAGATTGTTATAAATATTTTTTAGATTATAGTTTTTCGATATATTATGAAAAAATTGTTTTGTACAGTAAATCCCATCCAAATTCAATAGTTTCCGATATTAAAAAAATAGTTTACTATTTCACGCGATATTTTTCAATCTTACGGCGGCGTTTGCAATTTTCCAGTCACATTTATAGATTGCGTGAACGATGATATGGCTATAAAGAACAAGCTGTTGAAATGTCAGCGATTACAGATGTTTTAAAGAAGAAGATCTTGCCGTCACCAAGTTTAGAATATGCGCAAGAATATGATGATGGGCTGAAATTGAACAGGGCAAGCTTAACAACATTTATTAAAAGTTAATTTGGTAGATAAACATAGACAAACTCACGCCTTTTTTCTCATGGCGAGCAGAAACTACAGAACGCCACTGCTTTTTTTTCAAGGATGGGAAATCATCAAATGACTTCTTCCGCTCTGGGTGGAGCGGAAGGGCATGTCAGACTCTTACTGACTAAAACCCATCCGTGTTCCTTCTAAAACTCTTTGCGTTCCAGGGCCGCGGTGACTCTTTCGAACAAATTCCGCAACCCTGGCAGGTTCTGGCCCCAGAACATACCTACACTTGCTTCGTTTACTTTCATGAATCTGGTCATACTCGCACAAAGTTTGGGATTCTTGGATATTTGAAATTCTGTTTACGGTAGAGTTTATAAAGAATACAATACTTAAAAGGAATGTAGGTATGTGCCAACAAAAAAAGAATAATTCCCAAGAGTAAAAATAGAATTGTATTCTTCTATAGAAATACAGGTCAGCCTACAAGTTTCTGTAAGAAACAAAATTTATATTCTCTACCTATTTTTCTGTTTGAATATCAAAGGAAAACTTCGTTATTTACCTAAGTATAAAAGAGTTCTTTTACAAAACTTGATGATAAAAAGTCTGTAAAATTCGGGATCTTTAACGGAACTTGGTCAAGAATTTTGTTTTACAAAAATACTTACTTTATTTTTACTTTTCAAAACTAAAGCAACTTTTGATGGGTTATTTATCTTTTTTTAGAGGAAACAAATTATAATTTTATTATTTTTTTATATTTTTATCAACATCAAGGACTAAAATTTTAGAGATCCGAACTACCGTGGCGACTTATCCTCAGTATGTTTAAGGCACTTAATATACTAAGTGGACAGGGCGCTGTGACGAAAATGCATGACGTCTGTTCGCGCGCCCGCGACGCCTAACTATATTTCGTTGCTTTGACGCCATACATTTTATATTGTCGGCGCCCTGGCCGTGCGCCTTGTTCGCTTTTTGTATATTTTTTTTTATTGAGATGTGTTTGCTCTTGACTCTAGTCTAGGTCATAGATGACAGAGACAAAGTCGACGATGGAGCGAGCTTACCCAGAAGAAGCCTGTTTATTCTAATTTGGAAGAGATTAGGGTTGTATGCGTTCGGAAACACAGACGCAGGCAGAGAGTTCCAATCCTTTGCTGTGCGCATTATAAAAGACGTTTGGAAACGTTTAGTGCGAATTGGTGGAATAGTAGGTTTATGTTTTTCCATACGGGCCTTCAGAACCCTAAAAACAAACTTGCTATATGCTCACGATCATGTTTCTGTTTGCTAGCTTTTTGATAACTGTTGGCTATGGGACGGTGGTGCCCAAAGCTTCTTTATTTTTCTTGAACCTTTTATTTTGACTAAACTGTTATTTTTTGTCTGTTTCAGGTAAGTTCTGCTGTTATTTTTCAATGAAAAGTAGACTCCTACATTCTAGTAAGTACTTTATTAGCTTAAGAAATTCGCATCACTATAGGTTCAAACAGTTTCAATAAGCGGTTACAATTTCGTGAGAATTTCATACTTTTCACAATACAAAAGAATATTATATTTTGATATATCGAAAAATAATATGATGTCTATAGACTTTGTATCTTACTCATATTATATATCGAGTCTTAAATGATACCATATTTTTAACACGTACTAAAACCATATCTTAGTAAATCCACTCCAACTTAACATAGATACATCTTAAAACGTAACACTAAGGTCTAATTTCCAATAGCAAGCCGACCCAATGAAATACCCATAAGGACCACAATTTCGTATTCAAGTTCCGTCATAAGAACAATAATATTCCATAAACATAACGTTTTTATTATATATCATACATGTTGTTATGGGAATAAGCTATCACTTATGTAAGGAAAGTCATAATTTATGAGCGTTTTATATACAATATTGTTTTATATACGAGGAAGTGTATGTTTTAGGAAGTTCTGTATTAATTAATTAATCAATCAATCAGTGCTACTGCCAATTGGTGCCATTCTGAAACTTTCAGGGTCCCACAAGTCTTTGTAAAACTTGCAGACTAGCTTTCGCCGACGGCTCGGTCCGTGTGAAAGTCGAAAATTATCCCTCGGGAGTACCTACTTCTGAGATTAAGAAGTATGGTCTAATCTGGATGCGGTCACGAAATTACGTCCAAATCCATTCAGATCTAGCAACCAAGGTTCAAACTTGGTTGATATCAAAACAGTCTTAATAATATAATTTTTAGGGTTCCGTACCCGCAGGGTCACCAACCCTGCCTCAAAGAGATATCAGCATAGAAGACGGGGCCCGCCAGGGCCTGAGCCTGCCAGGGTTGCGGAATTTGTTCGAAAGAGTCGCCGCGACCCTGAACGCAAAGGGCTTTAGAAGGAACACGGATGGGTTTTAGTCAGTAAGAGTCTAACACGCCCTTCCACTCCACCCAGAGCGGAAGAAGTCATTTGATGAACAACCCTTTTACGAATCCTCCGCTGTCCGTCTGTCTGTCAGCGAGCTGTATCTCAAGAACCGTAATAGTGTTTTTTTTATTTATGGTACGGAACCCTTTGTGTGAGAGTCCAACTCGCACTTGGTCAGTTTTTAGACATTTTTTTAAGAGAACTTGAAAGCAATGGCGAAAGAAAAACTGACCAGGCATTATGTAGTGATAAGTGCTCGTTTGTTCCGTTAATGTATACCGTTGCCCAAAATAAAAAGACTTCCATAGATTTATACAAAGTTTTTTTTTAAATACTGTAACTATCAACTTTCTGTTCCTTTCATCCGCGAAAACACCAAAACATTGCATCGTTACTTGCACCCGTAAATAACACCTCAACCGTCAAAAGACTACCCAGACAATAACTAACCCAAACACCACCTAAAAACGCAGCACTAACACTTCCAGACGAAGTTAGGATTCAAGAAAGCCAATCACGTGCCATTTATCGTGTTACCCCACTTCGTAGTTCGCTTTAAAACTGCGAACGACATTGCACCGACACTTAGAATTCTCACACATTGGCCTTACCTTCACTTATCAAATCCATTCTTCTTTCAGAACCGTTTTCGCATCCCTGGCTTCGATGTACATTGCTGCTTTTGTTGTTCTACCTTCAAAACTGTTTGGTCTTTCAAACGCAATGTATATCGGATATATTATAGGGGTCGTCTGTTCTACGTGGGTTGAAGTAGTGGTAGGGGGCATCCTTCCTCCGTTGATTGTATTTGCACAGCACAGTCAATAGGACTTAATTTTCTCGGAGCTACGTTCTTCTGGCATTTTATTTGTAGTTTGTCGCAGTATTGAATCGTATAGGGATGTATTGCGTTTCGTATGTACGTTTTTAGTGTCTATTTGTCTCGGTCGGATTGTACTCAAGTTGCTAGTGGATTTTTCGTTGGGTTTTGCGTTTAGTTGTTTTGGGTTTAGTTGTTTTGGGTTTGGGAGTAATTTTATTAATGTTCATTAATGACTTTATATTTTGAGTAAATAATGTTTCAATAATGTTTCAATAATGTTTCAATAATGTTTCTTTGAGTAAAATTAAAATACTAATAAATTGATCTAATAGGGTCGTATTTATCCCTATGGCTATGAATATGCATGTTTCAAAAGATTTTTATTATTTTAGAAGTTGCTTCCACAGTTTTAATAATGGTGTCATAAATCATGCTTAAACCTCTTCAGATTCAAATAGAAACTCAATCCAATTAACCTTTCACCTAATAAGCGCAAACATCAAATAAAACCCATAATTTATCGTCAAAAATGGTGACTCGTAATCCCCATCACTGCCGCTTTCCGTCCCTTTCTGACAGAAGAAAACAGCCTCGATACATCAACCTTTAAACGTAAACTCTTGATGTATTTATAGTCCAAACAAAGGCCAATTGATACCAACGAGGAACGATCCCAAGAAATCCCCGATACGGCAAAGCCTGAATCTTGGACGCATGTCTAGTTTTACTCATCCAATCCATAAAGACCCTTAAAACTATTCATTTTCGACGTCCAAGAAGGTCATTCTACACTGGACTGTTCACGTGTCTTATTGCACTATCCGACCCAACTTGATCCCTTTGTGCTTTCAAAAGCTAAGAGCAAACGGGTCAATCTTCGCTGGCTGTCAATTGGGCTGGTCCAACTAGATTCCCAACAACATTCGAAGGTAATTGTGATCATGAATCAATCCTATCTCGAAATCCTTTCAAGGCGCACTATTCAAACGACATCTCCTTACTGTTCGGTATACATTGCTGGTTATGTATTGCATTGTTCTCTTTGACTCGATACGGGACGAGTAATGGATGTCGGAATTTTAGATTTTTCATGAATTGTTAACGGTGTTAGTATGGGAAATAAAGTCGGATGGATGTGTATGGGAAAACGATAGTTTAGGGAGCTAATATACGGGAATTCCGGTGATATTGTTAGAACCCTTATTGGTTGCAAATGCTACTGTGAAACACAGATTTATCGCTTGGCGCGTCTCGGAGACAAGGCATTATCGAGTAACTATTATTTATTAAAGAGATGCGTGGTAGATCTACTAATTAGGATTCAGAAGAAAAATATCGTTTTGTTTTGGTTTCATTTTGGACACTAGATTTAAATCTCGCTCTGGGATATTACCATCTCATCTACCTAACCTTTTCCCAACTATATTGGGGTCGGCTTCCAGTCAAATCGGATTCAACTGAATACCAGTGTTTTACGTGGAGCGGCTGCCTACCAGACCTCCACAACCCATTAACTGGGTAACACGGTAGTTCTTGGCAAGGCTGGAGTTAGATTTACTGGCTTTTGACAATCCGTAACGACTGCCAAAGATCTACAAATGCCAGCCGGGACCAACGGCTTAACGTGCTTTCCGAGGCACGGAGGAAACTCGGTATGTTAAGATGGTCACCCATCCACACCTCGGCAAGCGTTGCTTAACCTTGATCGGCCCGTGCGGCTGTTATTCTTTAGCCACGAGCTCCTCTGGGATATTAATGTATTTTACGGTTCCCGCAGACAGGTGCGTGACAATGCGACAACGCATATTCACATACGGGGTGTTACAGAATTGCGTACAGGAAGGAAACAATATCATTTTTTTTTGTAACCCGACCTCGTCAGCGACTAATAAGTAAATAAAAACACCTTTCAAGCAGTCTGACGCAGTTGGTGGCATCGAATCTGTTATTGAACTAAAAGAGACGCTGCCAATTGCATCAGAGTCCTTCAAAAGTGATTTTTTCCTAACATTTTAATCATTTATTTGCGGCCGGGATTTTTGAAAAAGTGAAAAAAATATATTTATTTATTGATTATATACTTTATTGTACACCTCATTACAAACATAGTAAAAACGTTTAAAAAACAAGTGTACAACGGTCTTATCGCAAAGGGCAATCTCTTACAGACAACCTTTGGATGGACTGAACGAAAGAAGTTAGATTTAGGGCGGTCAGTGTACAAACATCATAAATAATATTAATTAGACAAAAATACACACAATACTAAATAATATACTAATAAATATCAAATATTTAAGTGGGAAAGGAGAAGAAAAATTATAGTGAGAGGTAATGCTCCTTCACCAATTTTTTAAACGTTGGTAGCGTTTGTGCACGCCTCACATCTATGGGTAATGCATTGCGTCTTTACTGTATAACAGCTTTACAGAACACCACCCTTAGATATGAACCTTTGGAAACGTTCTGTCTGTAGAGTACATAGATATAATATAGAAGGTAGAGTAAATTCTATGAACTCGCCTTGTCGTTTTTTATCACATGTATTGTTCTCTGACACATATCGAAGACGAAAATAAACCAATATTATTGAGAGTCCTAAATCATGTTATAGGTAATAACAGAAACTGGAACATAAACAGAGTATTGGAAAGAAATGTGACATGAACCTAACTCAAGAAGACGCCAAATACATTGGCAATAGCGGTCAATGACCTACCTACATTTATTGACTTAATAAAAAAAAACCGTTGGGTTCCGTACCATAAACCGAAAAAAATACACTTTTCTTGGCATGGGAGCCCCCTTTTGTTGAAAGCGTGGGCACTACCACTGAGGTAGGATTAAAATCCTAGGTTTTCATATGTCCGAATGACAAACATTTTTCTACTTGACACAAAAACTAAAATACAATTTTATTCAACCCCAAACCGTCGCTCATACTAAAGGGGGATGAAAACGATCAAGCTTTAACAAAGGTCGAATTTAGTTCTTCCCTTCGAGTCCCGCAGAAAATTGCATAACATATCGCTCCGTTGATTGCCAGTCGCTGTTTTTTTTAAAACCGGTCCTAACTACACTTTTCAACTGGCTGCCTGAAAAAATATTTCGCCTTTGTACTCTTTTTGGCCCTACAGTCCATAGTTATTAATACAATATGTAGATATTTTCACTGGAAGCCTTTAAAATCAACATCCGATCAATTTAGCTAGGAATTTCCGAACAAAAACAGCTCGGTATCAAATTTGAAATTGCGTGGGAACGGCCATCTTTTTTCGGTCCTTGGAGAACGCGTGCTCGAAATTCAAATCTCCCGTGGCGAGTAATTTTTTCGGCGCGTAGGTTGGATAGATAAGGTTTTTATAGATTGTAAAAAGATTTACTACAGTGTTTTAAATATTGGAAATATGTATAAACCTACTTGTATAGTATGTATAGGTATGTAAAGAAAATTCTTGACTTCACTCACTGACTCCTCAACGCCCAGGCTAAACCTTCGGACCTAGAAAGCTAAAATGTTGTATAGGTAGTACCTGTTATGATGTTTAAGGAGTAAAAAAGTTTTTATGAATTATAATTATGTATTATGCTTGTGGTCTGATTGACTTGGTCTTAATGCTCCGAGATAGGTACGTTTAATTAACTAATACAACTTTAAAGTGATTTAAGTAAAAGAAAGCCGACCCAAATGAAGGAAAAACTTTTAATGCGTTGAAAATCAGCGAACAACGTTTTTCGAACTAAAATCACCAACTTTTAATAGTTGGGAAAGTTGATTAACTATATCGAGAGTTCAAATTCGATTTTATTGTGACCCAATTCCTAATAAGTGGATACTTTGTCAGTGTCCATGAAGTAGGTACTGCAATGCGATTCTATAAACATCTCACCGTGTAAAGTTAGATGCTGTTTCATGTTCAAGTGAACATGAAGTGAGCTGTCAAACCATAAAACAATGACAGTTCACTTCGTGCTCACTCCACTTCAGTTTACACGGTGAGAAGTTGACAGTATACACAGGCTGGAATATCCACTTATAAAGTCCTCTAGAAAGAATTTTGACATCGGTCTTATGAGGTTTTTTCACGCAAGAAGTGCTGGAAGTATTTTGACAAACTATATAGCTGTAATATAGCTTATACATTATAATAACACTTAGGTGGGCTATGATTAATAAATAGGGAAAGTACTAATTTCACGCGGGCAAAGCCGTGGGCGGCACTAGTACCTACTCCTTATAAAACACGAAGTCTACTAAACTAGATAAAAATTCGAACATATTTCGAAAACTCTTGAATTCGGAGCGTGCGTTCAGAAACCCAACCACACCTGTTCTAAGAAACTTGCAGGGAGTAAACATAAGAATTCCACTGGGCATGCATCTCTGTAAGTTTTCGAACGTCGCCGTGACGGTTTGCGAAGAGTAATGACGTGTTTGTCGGCGTATCTTTACGGTTGGCGCGGTTTGGGAGTGACAGGGGTGGTTATTTGTTTTGCTAGCGTATAACCGACACGACTACTGTAAAAAAGTGGTTATTATTTACCATGGGGACTACCTATAAAATCGCGAATCTAGAAACCATTTACAGGCGCTTTTCGAATTGTCAAGAACTCGGTCAACTAACGCATAATGCTGTTTTGTTCATCTCACCATGAAAACTTAGGTGAAGTGAGCTTGAAGTGAACACACAAATTCCACCTAGATTGGATGGATTGATAACTCATGTTCACTACACCTAAGTATTCACGGTGAAATTGTCACAAAATAGCTCTACTGTTTAGGCAAACAGTGTTTAATCATATTAAATAACTACATATATGATGACTAAATGCAACAAACTTTAATTGAATACTCTAAAATTAAGTACTCACTAAAAAGTCACTGGGCCACTACAAATCAAATTCCATGACGTAATATGTACAGTCACATACAAAAGTGTTACACTTCAAAAATTCCGGTAACCAGGTCAATGTTCAATACCAATAACTCCGAACATATTTATGACACTTTTCAACATTTCGACAGCTCTAAAGCAGTTAAGTTATAGTTAAAACTTCAAAGTTCAAGTGTTTGAAGCAGGGATGTTACGGAGGTGGTTTAATCGGAACCGTAGCCGGGGTCGGAGTTTTTAATTCGGTTCGCTGTAATCTGAACCAGGGGGGCTACTCTGTAAGCCCGAAGTCCGTAGTTTCGGGCTTAGTTGCGGACGTATTCTAGTTCGTATCATCTAACCACTAAGAATTAATAACAACACGATTTGACATTTACTGTCAGATCGTGTTGTCATTCATTCTAAGTTCGGGTTCTGAACGAATCGTAAATCCGTAGGTGATACGAAGTACAAGACGCCCGCAATTAAGCCCAAAACTACGGACTTCGGGTTTAGAGAGTAGCCCGCCGGATTCGGAGGTGGTGGTAGAAGAGATACGTAGTTAAGGCCTTGTAAATTAATAAAGTACAAACATTATTTAGTCAGCCTCTTTAATTACAAATAAAAAATAATAACCAAGTTTTCAACAACAGTACCTAAGCTAATTAATTGACTCCAAAAGTAGCGAATAATGCTTCGACCTCCGATTAAAATCTCCGATTTAAAAGTGTCGGAGCCGAAGTCCGAACCGGAGGTGTTACGTCAATCGGAAATTCTGACTTATCGGAGTCGAAGTCGTAACATCCCCAGTTTGAAGTAAACAAATACATTAGCTATTGTGAAGTGTTTGTTATAATGTTGAAATATTGACGCTGTAAAATAATTGTTTGGTTGAAAAGTAGTAACTTAGTAAATATATCAAGTGATAGTGAGTAGCTACTTATTTACGCCTGATGTTAGGAAAATGTTAGTAACTTTTAAGTAAAAAGAAAAATATAACGCGATTATAACTAGAGAAAACTCAATAGAAATGAAAGATGTTTAGGCAATTCTTAGTGTAGGTAAATAAGTTAAACATGAAGAATGAAAATAACGAAAAATGTGAGGTTTCAGGTTACTTACCTCAAAAGGCTGTGTTATTCTGACTGATTTCTTATTCTGTGTTTCCTGATAGCAACAAACTGGGGATCTTTCAGTCAAGAGTGAATAGGTTACTTTTAGGCAAGCGTGCTCCATCGTCGCCCATAAATCATCAATGTTAAAAATAAGAATTATCCTTTAATCTGCAAACAAAAAAGTCTCTCTCATTCACAAGACGTCAGACGTTAAAGGGAAGGCTGTAGTCTTTTGACCATATTGCCTAGTCTTACCTACGTCCTTAATTTCTTGTGTTTTGCATTAGAATGATTTTTGGAGTATCTGGTAACAAATATATCGATTCAGCCTTCTCGGCAAGTTTCGAGTGAGGTAGTCAATACTACAATACAATTCTCAGCTCCACTTAACCGAGATCGCGCCTGTTTCAAATATTCCACATAATTCACAGGTGCGTGGACACTTAAGGCATAAAACTACACCAATCTACATCACTATATCTACTAGGAATCAATTTACGAATAATTAAAATAGCCGCTAAACTTCACTCGACAAAATCCCGCTAAAAACTCTCTCGTTCACAATAATGTACATTGCACAATCGACACCAAAATACCTTCGTGTGAAACCAAACAAAACACTGTCTCTTTCTGTCCGCAGTGCATCAGAGAAAATTAGATTTTCGCCGGCAACTTGTCGTAACGAATGTACCGAATGTTTGAACTCGCAACTGTGCACTAAAAAGAACCTTTCCGTGAACACTTTATTGTGTTATCTGTGCCTGGGCCTTCGCGCCAAAAAAAACCGCGCCAAACGGGATTCGAAATTCGAATTTCACACGAAAGGATGCTTTGTTTGAGTGAGAAAATATGGACGGTTCTGTTTAATGGCGAAACATTTTTGACTACTCTGTCTTTAGTTTTAGGATAAATGTGCAGTATATGTTACAGCAATGTATTATCGGAGTATAAGTCGTGCGGCTTTGGGTCACCGGTACATGGTGGAGATCTCATCCATACGCACTAAACGTTTTGGGCATACTTTTTATGTGTACTGCTAAGGAGTGGAATTCCTTGCCGGAGTCTGTGTTTCCCGATAGCTACAAGAATAGATTACTACTAGGCAAGCGTGCTCCATCGTCAACCACATCAACGTTCTTCATCAGGTGAGATGGTGGTCAAACACGAGCCTAACAATAAATCACTACATATTATAAAACAAAGTCCCCCGCCGCGTCTGTCTGTCTGTTCGCGATAAACTCAAAAACTACTGAACGGATTTTCATGCGGTTTTCACCAATGAATGGTGTTATTTATGAGGAAGGTTTAATGTAAAATTCGTTCCGAAATACTTATAGGAACGGGAAAAAATGGGATATGCGCGTACGAAGTCGCTGGCAAAAGCTAGAAAACAATAAAATATTAGTGTAAGTCCTCGGTAGGGCTTCCCCGCAGCTTCACTCGTTCTTGAAACCTTTTCACCCCATAAGGGTTGATTTTTATGTACCAACGACACAACTTCCATCGATTATTTCATTTAAAGCATAATGTTTAGTTGGTTGAACTGACTAAGGGTAGTGTCACACGGGACATAGTAAAGTCAAAGTCAAAATCAAAGTCAAAGTCAAAGCATTTATTTCAAATAAACCATTATCAGGTACTTTTGAATTGACAAAGTCAGTCCGTCAAAAACATGAAGCTATTTGCACGTTCCAAAGCGTAGATCCCTATGGAGAAGAACGTGCAAGAAACTCCACGGACACTCTTTAAATCATTTTATGTTTACAATAATCCTGGTTACATTAACCTTGTTGCTTCTATATATGAGAACAATGTAAAGAAAGAAAAAATAATTTATAGTATCAAATATTAAAATGAGTCAGTGGCAACTAAGTGATGACGAGTCTCCACTGACGGCGTCCGTTCACGAACATGAAGCAGATAGGCAGGCGGACAGAGGAAAAACTTTATAATTGTATAGTCTAGTTTGCAGTTTTGCCGGTATCCGGTTTGAGTTAACGTTTTCATAGAATATAGCCTACACACGATGTGCTTACTAAACAAAGAAGGTAAATGATCCAAGTTCTTGGTAGCTAATTTCATAGAAGCTAATTCCATAGTTAATTAATTTTGGATTAGTTTCGAAGTTGGATTGCAAAAATACACCTCCCATATTATCTTTTCACCACCCGTCGTCGCATTAATTCCACCTTTATACCTTTGTGCATAAATTTCAAATAAATAAATAGTTAATACACAGTTAATAGCCAACAGTGGATCACCAGACTTAAGTTCATAAGCCCCCCTAGATTTCAGCCTCGGTTTTTTATAATCCCCCCACAAAGAGACTATGAAAGATTAAAGCTTTTGCAAACACTGAATATTATTTAGTCAAATTTAGTCATTGTCTTATCAACCAGCGCAGGTGTTATAATTGCTCAAAGAATTTGAAAAATGAATCGCGAATTCTGATCAACAATAGAAAAGTTTTTCTTTGAAATTCTGGACAGTTTCTCTTTTTATTTTTTTCTTGTTTAATCACGATAAGTTTTAGTAGGTATTTTACAGGATTAAAGATTTATTTGCGGTTTTAAGTTTCGAAGGACCAAAAAATATTTTTTTTGGTCCTTTCTGATAAGTTTGGCTGTTATAGATAAGGGTTGCCTACCTGATATTTATTGCATGGTCTTATCGGTTCAATAGTGGGTTTTGGGATCAAATATTTTTCCATTATCGAAGTTTTTTCTGTCGAACCCAATGTATTACTGACATTTGGCTTCGGATAGGATCTTTTTGACAAGAATGTATGTAATTCTCTTTTACGGTAACGGGTAATATTGTGACCTTTCTATTTCTATGTGAAGCTTTGGAAAATACTCGATTGTAACAGTTAGATATAATCGTGTAACTTAGATAGTGGACAATACCTACAGTTTACATGTTCATAGTTTTTCGTATATTTATGTAATGGGATCCATTGAAGGAAATTACCTTAGGAACTAAGTAAGCAAAACAATAGAAAACCAGCGTCAGACAGCATCAGTCTGTCTGACATATCGCTGAAATGGACCTTTTTAGTGCAGCCGTGAGACACTTGGTTCTTAGCATACCTACATTTCTTTTTTTTTAATTTTATTATTCTATGTACCGTGCGTGTTTCATGTAAGTGCTAAATAAATTTTATTCTTTCTTTCTTTAAGTCAACTTATTTATGCAGAGTTAACAGTTGTACCTGCTTGTTTGCGTTAGGGTTAATCACTGGAAGTCCAGATCTTTCTTATCTCAAAAAATCTAAGCTTTCTCTGGTTGAGGCTACAGGAGCAAAGCCACGGGAAAAACTATCTTAAACAATAGAACACTAATTAGACAAACCAATCCGCCTGTCTGCTTGTAACCGATGTTTGTATGCGTTTGATTCAGAAATGCAATTCAGTTAGTCAATAAATTCCGCTAGTGACGAGTGTGCCGCTTTTAGATGTCTGTAACACCGTTGTGTATTAAATTAGATTAGAAGAAGAAGAAAACAAAAAGAAAAAAATAATATTGCGACAAGCAGACGCATACCAAAAAAATAAAATAAACTAAATTACAAAAGTTATGCAAGTTGGGAAGATATGCGTCACATTCGCGCAAAACGGCCATCGCTCAGCATAATGCTGGGACTCGTCTGCGAGACAGAGCCGCAGCGCTGGTTTAGGTAATTAAATTAAATTGTCTTTTTTTATACAGGCATTTAACGAGAAAGACTAGACTAGAATCTGACGCCTAGTACTAAACTAGTGCATAACATACCACCAGTGGCTTAAATTTATTTATAGGCTTATTTTTTCATTATTCGATTACTTACTGATGTTACAAATGATTAAAATAATTTACTAAAGACAAGAAAACCGTCAATAAAACCTTATCAAAATTCGTTACGTGTGTTTAGTAGAAGTTAGCAGAAAAACAGACAGAGACAGGTTGTCGCGAACTTAATAGTCATTCTAATTTAATTATTTATTTATGGCACATCAACAACACAAACACAAACATATTAAATTATACATATAATTAATAAAAAATAAAATTCATATTTAATTATATTTATTATTATATTATTATTGATTTGTAATGCATTTAATGACCAATTGTTTGGGAGAAGACATTGATTGCTGTAACACAGGTGTCGGGACCTCAATTTTTTTTTGTACACGTTTATCAAGCAAAAAAAAATTATCTTGTCTAACTAACTAAGTTATATAAATAATTTTCTTTCTAAATTACGATGGTTGTTACCAAATACGACTAAGAGACGTCCAAAATAAATCTTATCCCATTCATTCTGTTACACGTCGGTGTAACATACGACCTAATTCATCGTTGTGGTATTGGTCCCATTTGCCTAATTTCGATTTCGCTTAATCCATGGCGTGGCAATTTGTTAGCCCGTACCTAAATTCTATGTGAAATCATTAACATATATATTTATTGAGTTCAACGGATTATTGTGCGTGAATCGGAATTGTATCATTATACGAATTGTGTTTTGCATGAATGGTTGTACAATTGGGGTGTTGCCTGGATTCGATCGAAAAATATTGGATAAGTACGTGTTTTTTATTTTACAAAATCAATAAAAAATAATGAAGATAATCGCATCAAAGATAAGGAGTGTGGGATTGTAACTTTACTACACCAGTAAAAAGTGTACTGGTAAGTGACGCCACACGAGTTTTCAATTCACTGTGTCGCCTTCATTTTTGTTTACGTAAAAAAAAAAAAATACGTGTCAAACTAGGCCAGAGATCGCAAAGGATAGAAAGTTATATAAATAGAGAAAGGGAAGGTCTTGACTGAGCAGTACACAAATTAAATAACATAACGTTACCACTCTGAGGTTGGTTGGTCTTGTAGCGGCATCAATGCCGCCACATGTGAAACAAAGAAGCGAAATTGTACGGCAACAAAAAGAACCGCAACGCCATCTATCCTGTCAGCGATGAACTAACAACGAAATCCTGCATCGCGCTAGCAAAGTTCTCCGTGCGATTAGAACATATACAACAGTCCGAATATCAAGTAACCGGCAGTTGCCCACCAAACACAATAACCGTCTGGTCGGAGGATCCTCCAATTTCATTGGAGGTATGCGTGACTTTACTCTCTGAACCGCATGACCTGATTCACCAACAGTCTTCCACATCCATCTGTTACTCCATATTTATTACTCACAACTGCTAAAACATTACAAAAATCCAAGACCCACATTACTCCAGCCCAGAATAAATGTAAAGAAAATATACGTAGACATACAGAATTTAAAACAACGCTGTGACAGCCGCACGGCACAATAAAAGTGGGAATAGTAAATAAAAACAACAAATCTAAGCTAGCCTTTGGGACGGAACCCGGCTATGCTGGAAAAACTGCTAACTCGTAAGAAATGTTTGAATAGGGCTGTTACAGACTAGTTTGAGAACTCTCTTTTGTTAAATTTCGAGTTCCCGTAACTATCTCTGACTACTGAATGTTCTTCCATTGTTAAGTTTTTAAGGGACTTGTAATAGGTTTGCCTGTGGGTATGAGCTTTACTAAACTTATACATCTTTACTAATATTATAAAGAGGAAAGATTTGTATGTTTGTATGTAACGAATAAACTTAAAAACTACTGGACCGATTTGAAAAATGCTTTCAGCAATGGATAGCTACATTATCAGCGAGTAACACAGGTTATATTATATCCTCGTACTCCCACGGGAACGGGAACTACGCAAGTGAAACCGCGTGACGTCTGCTAGTTATTTATAAAAAAGGCTGATAAACATACAGATTTCTGTGTAAAAGTATGCAGAGATCAGACAAATATAAACGGCGATAAATACAGTGAAGACATTATTATTAATACCTAGCAAAATATGGTATAAAAATGATGATGTCTTTTAAAGGATAAACAGTAGAAGCGAACTTCTCTCTGACAATAAAATACACTGAACCGTCTGCCTTTTTTTTTAGGATGGGAAATCATCAAATGACTTCTTCCTGTCTGGGTGGAGCGGAAGGGCGTTTCAGACTCCTACTGACTAAAACCCATCCGTGTTCCTTCTAAAGCCCTTTGCGCTCCAGGGCCGCGGTGACTCTTTCGAACAAATTCCGCAACACCATCTGCCTAGCTTAGTGACTATAGCGATTTACGTCCTCTATAGTTGCTGATGATATGAATCAGCTATATTTTGAGGAAAATCATAGATGTACAGACAAAAGCCAAATCTTTAACCAAGATCCCACAAAACATCATCACTTCACATTCACACCAAGCCAAGCTACACTAAAACCCGTCCATCACTAAATTCAATGTCCAACTCGTGTATATGTCATGATGCGATAAATCCGACATCCATACATTTGCACGACCCTAGTTTTTAATATCAAATAGATGCGAGTAAGTCAGTCGCTCGCGGCGATCCCACACTTCCGCTGTAGTACATAAAAACCGTACAAAATGATCGTACTATACAAATGTGGAATTTCGGAATGGTGTTGGAATGTTCTGACAATATAGCTGTTGAGTTTTTTAAATATTTCCATTTCTGATATCAAGGAGTGTAGCTGTGGAAGGGATTTTATAGATAATATGCGTCTGAAATTAACAGAAGTTACTCTTAATCGTCATGTGTATCGTCAGTTTTCTGGTCTGCTTCTTTGGATATCGTCAACTCGACTTGCTTTTTATGTCCTGAAGTGAAAGCTCGATCAGGTAGATAGATAGATAGATAGATAAATTATTTATACACTTACATATGTAAATCATAATAGTAGAAAATACAAATAAGAAAAAATAAAAAAAAAAGAGAAAAAGACAGAATTTATGGCAATCTGTGAGTGCCAAACTACCTACGACATAATACATAGACATCCTTTCACTCATCTAAGTGATTAGTGGCAATATTTCTTTGCGGACAGTTAATAATTGACGAAACGTAGATACCAGTATCAGATTAAAATCATGTTTTTATTTTGGTTGTGATGAGCTTGCTCTTGATGTCGATGTCAAATCAAATGTAATCAAAAGTAATTTATTCAAATGAGGCTGAGTGCCAGCACTTTTTGAACTTCAAAGTTCTACATAAAGACAGTCTCCCAAAACGCCCGCCCGTCACCACTTCCTTGTGTTATAGCTGGGAAGAAGAAGTGGCGCAACAAACTCCCCAGCCTATCGCCTGTCGCCTGATGGAAAGCGATGCAGCGCGAGACAGTCAGGATAACAATCAAGTAGTATATTTAAGGTTTCTGGTCACACCATTCAACACTCCCTAACATAATGTTGCCATGTGTCAAATTGCACTATACAAGCCACAGGACGTCATATCTCCCCAAACAAACAATACCTCCCGAACTCAATTCAAGAATTGCAACCAAAGAATTCAATACAATTCTTTCACGAAATATATTTTTAAAATTTTCCTCTTACACACTGAACCAGTTCTCTTTAACTTTATTTAGCCATTTGCTTCATAAACAAAAACATAACGAAGTGATGCCGCGTTTGCGTCGGGACACAAAAGCGATGGAGACGATAAAAATCAACGGAGCTAAAACGGCCAAATTATATTTTGGCAATGCTTCGACTCCTACTCGTTCAAACAGTGCAGAGATTCAATGAGAATTGGCAAATGCTTTCGATGCTCTGTCGGTAGCATGTACGTATATTGGGGCCAAGTGTTCGGCCAAGAAATTGTTTCTGAATTTTTCTTTTGATTTCAACAAAGGCTTTCTTGCTTATATAACTTCGTCCCAATCTTCCTGGGAAATGACTTAACATATTTTTTTACGCATTCTCATTTCATACATCGTTTAATATGTGCACATATAATTCGGTGCTATGCACAAATCTAATGTTTATTTAAAAGAAATTTCTGCCCTTGAATTTTCTAACAGCCTGTAAGCAAACTATATTTATACTATCTTTTGCCCGCGACTTCGTACGCGTATATCCCTTTTTCGGGAATTTCGGGAAATACTCTTTTAGTGGTCACTACGGAGTGTAGAGAAGCTACCAGCCAAATTTCAGCTTTTCCAGAACCCGTAGTTCCGGCTATGCGTTGTCTGTCAGTCAGTCAGTAACGGATGAATTTTATATATTAGGATTATAAAAATACACATGAGCACTTTAAAGGATATTGCCAGAATTACATATCTTCCATAGCTTTCCTCAGAAGTTTAGAACTTTCGTGTGTCTGCTTTCTTCTTTATAATTAACTAGCCCGCAGCTTTAAGTAGCCTAAAACCATGTACTGGGGACCCATGCATCTCAGTATTAAAATTCACAAAAATCGGTTCGGCGGATTAAATGCAAGTAAAGATAGGGGCGAAATCAATAGTACAACTTGGAACACTTTAATTTTTCTTTTTTCGGAGCGAGCTCTGAATCTTGGCAATGTCGGTATTACAATACGGTGTTAATTTTTATCTAGGTTTGCTTAGGATCTTCCTACCCTTATCCCAATTATAAGGAATCAGCACAGCATGTCTTCTCCTTCTTCATCTATACGTCTCTATTTGCCATCATCTAAATCTTCTAGCTATTTCATCTGTTTTGTTGTAATTTTCAAACTTACCTTTATCCTTGAAATGTCATGTATTAATAAAAATCGACTAAGTACGAGTCGGACTCTCACACGAAGGGTTCTGTACCAAAAACCGGGAAAAAAGCACGTATTTTATATGGGAGCCCCATATTCTTTAATAAAATAAAAAAATACTATTAGTTGTTATATAACGGCATCAGAAATACACACTTTTCAACTGTCTACCTATTACGGTTCTTGAGAAACAGCCCGCTGACAGACAGACGGACGGACTGACAATGGAGGCTTAGTAATAGGGTCCCGTTTTTACCCTTCGGGTACGGAACCCAGAAAAAAACAGTCAAGTACGAGTCGAACTCGTTCGCCGAGGTTTCCATACCTACCCATTATACCGCCATAATAAAATTGGTATCATTTTTATTGGCGGCAGGCGTCAACTATGTATGTATGGGGGAACACCCTTTAATTTTCAACTTTTTTTATTGTTTCTTTATTTTTGCTGCAAAAATAAAGAAAAAATTTTTGGTACTTACTTAGGTAAATTGTATTTAATTTAATTTGCCCATATCTTTTTATCGTGTTGATTCAGGACCTTGATTTTATACACCAAATAGGGACTATAGACCTCAGTATCTCCAGGGTTGCGGAATTTGTTCGAAAGAGTCACCGCGGCCCTGGAACGTAAAGGGCTTTAGAAGGAACACGGATGGGTTTTAGTCAGTAAGAGTCTGACATGCCTTTCCGCTCCACCCAGAGTGGAAGAAGTCACTTGATGATTTCCCACCCTTAAAAAAAAAGACCTCAGTATCTGGTATAAATTTCAACTTGCTTGGTTCACCCGTTCCTCAGAAAATTGTTGGTGACACACGGACCGACAGACAGACGGACAAGCGAGTGATCTTATAAGGGTTCCTTTTTTACCTTTCGAGGTACGGAACCCTAAAATAGAAACTTAAACACATTCAATGGATGACCTGGACTTTTATTTTAAATAGGTCAAAATCCTGATCTTATTGCACATATCCATATTCAACTACTTCAGCAAGATCTGGTCCATAAAAGACGGATATGCACGACTAAAAGCAGCCGTTATCAGAGCAAAATTTAATGGCATCCGAGATAAATTTGATGGAATATTTCGTCTTCAATTGCGCACTGAGGATTTCAATTTAGGATTGATGTCTTTCTCAGTCTCTATATTATCCTAGTTATATCCTAGTTATATTATTTAGGTTTATCGGAAGCTGTGTTCAGTGGAATATGTAGTGCCTGTGTATTTCTGGTCCAGAGTTTATTTTTCTTGTTCCCTTCATCTTTGTCGTTCCTCACGGATCAGGCTGCCACACCTTTACTAAATAATAAAGCTGAAGAGTTTGTTTGTTTGTTTGAATGCGCTAATCTCTGGAACTACCTATCGGATTTGGAAAATTCTCTTTGTATATGAAAGCCACATTCATGAGGGATATAGGCTATAGGCTATACGGGAACGGGAAAAAATACGATAACGGAAAAAAAAAACGGGGTTTTCTCGTCCGAAGCCGCGGGCGAACTTCTAGTACGATGATACGAGACGCGTCTCTATGTTAATTTTTAGCGTTCACAATGTCCGTATGGAAAAACGGAACCCTTATAGGATAGGCATTTAAACTTCTTTGACCAAAACACGAACGCGTAACGTAAATATAAACTTTTTTAATTTGGGGATTGAAGTATTTTATTTTCAGAATAAAAAAAAACAAGTTTTACCAGCTGTGCCGTGTGACATAATAAAATGGCTCATCGTAAGAGCCTTAAATGTATTTTCATGATTTTATAAATATTGAGCACAAAAGTTTTTAAAGAAAATAGTTTTATGATAACTGACCCCTCTCCCCTTATCTCCAAAACGACCGAGCCAAAAATTAAAAAAAAAAGCAGATGATAATATTTTATTTATAGATTACAGGAAAACCCATAATCATTACATGTTACAAAGCGAGCATTCGTGCAGTCAGTACGTGGAAACGAGCATGAACATGTGCGTTTTGTTTTGCACGGATTTTAAGACACGGCGTAACATGCTCGCTGCGAATGTTACATTACGGCCCATAACACCGGTCAGTACCCAGGTTTAAAAGTCAAATCAAACGTCATTTATTCAAATTAGGCTGATTGCCAGCACTTTTTGAACGTTAAAGTTCTACATAAAGACAGTCCCCCAAAAACGCCCGCCCGTCACCACTTCCTAGTGTTTTAGTTGGCTTAAAAAAAAAGAAGTGGCGCAACAAACTCCCCAGCAACACATCTGTCTGTTGAGTTATGAGAACTAGCATTTATACACAGGTATGCAAAGTATTCTTACAAAGAAAACAATACAACAAAGGTAACACAAAGAATATCACAAGTATATCATTTATCATGATTCGTTCGTAATCTTGTCCCACTTGGCCGATTTTCTTTTGACGCTTGAAGATTTCCTTCCAAAAAATTAATAAGTAAGTTTTATTGTACTGAACAACATTTCCTCTTCCACAAGCAAAACCTCCACTTTTCCTGTCCAACTCCCAAGGCCAATCTAACAACAACATTCATACTTCGCAACAACTCCCCGAAAAATTACCATCTACCCGAATTTTGCTCGGAATTCAAATCGGCATGTGTATCCTCGTGCCTTCTATAAATCATGTGCACGTACTGCTGATGACCGAGCCTCGTTCTGATCGATGTTCTGCTGTATTATGGGCCTGATAATGTAGGCTTGGTTTTTCAGGGCTGAGTGTGGTGTAACATGTTTGGGAAAAAGTTATAGTCTAAGATCCCGGAGCTGCCACACCTCTCTTATTTAGCACCCCGATTTTGGTGATGGAAAATTTCTTAGAATTAGACGGTGTCCACATATAACGCTATCCGGTAAAGCAGTTGCCCAAATATGGGCCTGTGTTTTGAGCTGAATGGTGCTGATGCACGCGTCATGTTCGTGAACGGGCGCTGACAGTGGAGACTGGTCATCCCTGAGTTGCCACTGCCTCATTTTAATATTTGATACTATAAATTGTTTTTTTCTTTCTTTACATTGTTCTCATATATAGAAGCAACAAGGTTAATGTAACTAGGATTTTTGTAAACATAAAATGATTTAAAAGAGTGTCCATGGAGTTTCTTGCACGTTCTTCTCTATATAGATCTACGCTTTCGAACGTGCAAATAGCTTCAGATTTTTGACGGACTGACTTTGACAATTCAAAAGTACCATCTCCAGCCCATCTCTAGTTTAGAGCAGCGGCTCTATAATTATGTCTTTTACACACATTCTATTGGATATTTTTTTAATAAGTAGTTGCGTCTACCTACGTCAAAACTAAGGCCATCTAAAAATGACTTCAAAGCAACAAGATTCAATGGTGGCAATCCATTGGGATAGGTAACTTGATTGTCAAATGGAAGTTAAGTTGCACTTCGCATTTAAAAATGTAAAGTAAGTCTAAGGACTATCACCATCTGCCTAGCCTTTTCCAAACTATATTGTGGTTGGCTTCCAGTCAAACCGGATTCAGCTGAATACCAGTATTTTACGTGGAGCGGCTGCCTACCAGACCTCCACAACCCATTAACTGGGTAACACAGTACTCCTTGGCAAGACTGGTGTCAGATTGTCTGGCCTCTGACTATCCGTAACGACTGCCAAAGATCTAGAAAGGGTAGCGGGAAACAACGGCTTAACGTGCTTTCCGAGGCATGGAGGAGTCTCGGTATGTTAAAATGGTCACCAATCCACAGACCAACCTCGGCAAGCGTTGCTTAACCTTGTAACCTTTTCTGCACTATGGCAATCTGTTCGAAAACAATAAGCCACTTGTTTGGTTGGAACTTCATGTCCTGATTATTTTATGTTATCATCGAGAGCCAATCAATTGCTGAACTTTCTAGCAAACCCTCTTCTTGACTCAGTCTACAAATCTTTGGGCGAGACTGGGAATGCCTTGTCTCTTCAGTCGATCGTACTGTGGTCCACCCTCTCCACTTAAGACCTGTGCGAGTTCGTTTGCATGAGTTGCTAGTTTCTCCTGGTATTTCAGGCTTGCCTGGACTATTTCCTCACGAACAGTGTTTATGCCTAGGTCAAGATACATGTATTTCACTACTATTAGCAAAACAAGAATATATAAAGTCTAGTTTCCATGTTATGATACAATTTCTGACCCACAGAATACAGTATCAACACTAAAATACGATCATGTATTACAGTAAAGTATAGAACGCTGACAACTTGATCACCCTTTCACAAGCTCCACACTAACTTTGCACACAATATCCGCAAGCATTAAAATTCAACGTCATTCATTTTAAAACTAGTCTCAAAGAGAAATTCAGACGCCATTCCGGTCGTCCGGGGATAATGTTCCCGCAAAAAATAACATCTAACAAAAAAATACCAACTGTTTTTATCCAATCCGTTCAGAATCGTTCAATTTTCGTCGGATTCAGTTTTGAGAGGAAACTAATATGAAGCATTACCTCCGACTGAATCCCGGGATCTAGGATTTGTCGGGATTTTTATTTTTATAACCTCAAAATGCATCCTCAGATTGTGCTCTTGTAATATAATTTCGTGTCCGTTCAATTCCAATTCGATTTGCTGGGTTAGACTAAAATGGTTGGTTTTTCTAAATATTGGTCCATAACTTTTTATGTTAACTCTAAAATCTTCTCAGTTTGAGCTGAAAACCGACATTATGGCTAAAGGACCATTATTCTCAGTCATTGTATTAGAAGACCAGGCTTGTGATTATCTAACGGAAAATCGTGATCAGATCTATGTCAATGACCTGTATTGCTATTCTTTAACAATATCAACCTGTATCTGAGGTGAAGAGAGCTTAAAGTAAGCTGTCAATCCCTAGAATTATAATGGCAACTCACTGCATATACCCTTAACCTAACTTTTCATGGTGAGTATTGTTCTAGAATCGACCGCCTGATTCCACAGTACTCCGCTTAACATTGCTGCCTTTTTTGACATATTGAAGCCGTTTTTTGAAACCCCGTTTTCTCCCCATAAAACAATACTTCAAGTCACGACATAAAGCGATACTTCACATTAGCCCAAAGTGAATAGTGATCCCGTAAATATAAGACAAAAAATCGCGCCTGTCCTCGCTTGGCGTCATTGTAATCGTTTGAGTGGCTTCCCTTGTATCCTTAACATGAATAAATCGGCCGTCAGGGACTATAAGGCTGTATACGCACTAGGCGGGGAACGCTAAGTGGCGGTATAGGCCTATATACGAGCTTAATCGACGACGCCAGTGCGAGTTGTTGCGACCTTTCACACCAATTTTGAGTTTCGATATTGGAATCTTCTTTAGAATGGTTTTGCTGCTCAAAACGCTGCAGCCAGAATTGGTATTGGTTATTAGCCAGGATTGGTTATTGGTGAATGGTAATAAACATAAAGCTATTTTTTTTTGATCAAACGCAAATTTGAATTGAAATGAGCCACTTTTTCTTCTCAGGTGACGAACGTGGGTCTTATGTCATTTTTGACGTTATGTCAAGGAATAAAGGATTTTCATTGATGATTGATTTTGTTTTGACACAATAAAAATGGGCTTCAAAAAGTGAAACAGTCGCACATTTTTTCGTAACATAAAACCCCCTGTGCGTACTTAACCTTATCAACAAAAAAAAAAAAAATACTCCAACAATATTTTATTTGCGTGGGCATGAAAAATATTGTCTGTTTCCAGCTGGATATTTTTGTTTCTAGTCCCGATTCGAATGAACAATTTTAATATTTTGTCCCAGGATAAATACCTAGATTCTGTCTCGAAATAAAAATTCAGAATCGGCGAGGGAGAAAAAATGGTCCTTTCGGGCGAAAACTGCCGACAAATAATGTTACAAAGGTCTGTTAAATCGTTGATGAAGACAAACGCCTAAAATAAATGTTCCCTTTTTGCTAAAATAATGTACAGGCTGATTAAAATAATAAAGCGTCTAGTTTTTAAGCCAAGATGGGATAAATTATTAAAATTTCTGCCCAAGGAGAAAACTAGAAAGATTAAACGGTGCTTTACACGCAAATCCATGCATTTTAAAACCTCAAGACTAACACTAACAAAAGATCCATTAGTTGTTTATAAAAGCCTCAGGGCAATATGTTTGTGATGATTTTTAATGGAATTGAAACAGCAGTTTTATTGAAAACGCAATATGAAAGCATAGTATTAATCCCCTTATTGATTGGTGGATTAAATGATAGTACGAACCCTCGTAGTTGCTCGCGTGATCAAATCCTTTTAAAAGTGGTCAATTTGGATTTTATTTGATTCTCTTTTTGTTTGATAAATGATAACTGATATTTGTTTTCGGGATTCTGGTTTTATTAATAGATACTGATACTAGAGCTGTTGGATGCATTTTGTTATTTTCGCCGGAATATGGCTAGAGCTAAAATTAATTACCTAAATAATTATTGCTTATTGAAGATTTGAAAATTGTAAAGACAAATATTTTCAATTGTCACCCTTCTCTATTATTATAACCCCTGAATTTCCACTAAAACTCAAACTGAAAACATTGATTTCTACCACTTTTACGAATTTAGTCTAGTCGTAAGTATCCTTCTCAGGGGGGCTACTCTCTAAGCCCGAAGTCCGTAGTTTCGCGCATATTGCGGGCGTATTCTAGTCCCTATCACCTACGGACTTACGATTAGTCCCGAACCCGAACTAAGAATGAATGAACACGATTTGACAGTTACTGTCAAATCGTGTTGTCATTCATTCTTAGTGGTTAGGTGATACGGACTAGAATACGCCAGCAACTATGCGCGAAACTACGGACTTAGGGCTTAGAGAGTAGCCCCCCCTGTTTCTAAACACACTATGTCTACGTTTATCATTCTACTCTTCTATCGCAGATCTGCTAGCGGAAATAACTTTTGAAACAAGCAGTACCTTTGTGCTCTTCACTCTGGTTATTTAACTTTGTCTTGTACGTGATTTGTGTGTAAAATTATACATAATTAAAAAAATTAAGTAACTAATTAGACGAACTTTTGAATTAGGCATGGAGTCGGTCAATTAGTCAGATAATTCTAGACATTATCATAGTCAATGTCGTATTAAAGTTGATTTTGTTTTTCCGACGTATTATTAGTATTTTACGTATTATTAGTATTATACGAATACGTATTATTTTCCTATATCACGTGACCGGCTTATAAATCAGGCTTTTAGGCCGATAAATTGAATAATTTCGTGACATTTAGGTATACTACAAAGCTATAAGTTAAATTAAAATGTTTAGAACTGGTTTTATTTTGTTTTGTTTCCAATTTACTCGTAAACGTTTCTTTTTAAGCCAAGCTGAATAGACAGGTCTTTTAAAAAGGCTTTCAAAGGGACTTGAACAGATTGAAACCAAATATTTTTTTATTAACTTAAATCAGAAATATTGCTGATTGAATAGGACGTCTTATTTTAGATAGGTACGCCACTACTGAAAAGTAATTTCACTAGAATATTTTGAAACCAGCAGCCCTACTATGACGTGCTAATGCCATCCAATTCCGATGATGTAAACGGGATAGTGCTATTCGCTATGTATAGCTCTGTCTCCCTCTTAGAGCGGAATCGCGATCGTTTTAAGACGCCATAGTAGGGCCCCCGCACCCTAATTTCAACTCACTTTCTGTCACAATCAAAACAATGTAAAGTCTTCTGTCCTGAAAGCCATTCATTATCCATTGCTTCACGTGTTTGAATGAATCGTTTGCGCGGCATCTCAAAAAACGCAATGAATGTTGTTGAATTGTTAAAATAAAAGGCAATGATTGTGTATTACCCCGCTCCGATGGTGCTGCCGAGCGTGGATTCCTGTTTTCGATTCCCAGGTCGGGCGAAAAAGTGTTATTGGGTTTTTCCAATAGGAATTTCTCAGTGACAGCCCGGAGTTTGGAAGTTGGTGGTGTGACACCCTCGTGCCTCGGAAAGCGTTAAGCCGTCCCATCGGAATATGAGAGTGATGGAAGGGGGAGTGTACCTGTGTTTGCGCACACACTTGTGCACCATAATATGTCCCGCGCCGATGGCTAGTCTTTGTTGAGATTGGCCGCCATGGCTTAAATCAGCCAGAAGGGCTATATATATACCCCACATGTATTTTAAAGTCTAGGAAACTTATCCTATTTTTGAGGAATATGGGTGAACAGAGAGGATCCCTAATAATAGGATAAGAAAGAGAATTTTTATCTGCTGTGCTTGACATTTTTCCGCACCGGCGAATATCTAGACCGAGCAACAAATAACAAAACCTAAAATTAAATTCACAGTCAGGACTCGCTAATCTCTATCAAATAGTTACAAGTCATTTACATAAAATCCAAGGGTTTAACAGAGCAATCGTATTCAGATACTCGTATATTTCAATAAACGTGCTGAAGTAAAAATATGATGTATGCGCGGGCGACGCCGGGTATAAATTGAGCCGATTGTTGTTCGAGCGATCGGCCCGGATCGACTATTATAGATGTGCGTTTTGCGTGGCGATAGGGCTGAACCGTATTAAATATTATTTTTTTAGATCATAGAGATAAGTCGAGCGTTAAAAAGGTTTTGCTATAATACCAAGTTTTTCTGAGATTGAAATTGAATTTGGGTTTTTTGGGTTACCTATATTTAATATTAGCTTTTGCCCGCGACTTCGTCCGTGTGGAATAGTTACTTAGGGGAGACATTTTTATTTTAAGATTATGAAGTTTAGTAAAGTTTCAATCAATGCTACTGAACAGAGAAAGAATATGTAGTTTAACAATCGTTCGACGTGATTCTTTAAATTGGAAGATTTTTTTTATTTATGAACCGATTGACATGAAACAAACACTAAGTGTTAAGTGAAACTTGCCACAATGTATTAGTGAAAACCACATCTAAATCGGATAAGCCGCACAAACGCACAGACAAACAGACAAAAATTATAGTATAGTATAGATTTAGTTTAAGTTTAGTTGTAGTAAAATCTGGCTTTTCATGAGTGACAATAAATAAATTGAATATTGAATTGAATATTTGCACATCACAACTCTAACACAAATTTTTATTTTACGACTCTTGATCATGTCAGGTGCATAGGTGTTCTTACAGAAAAGATGATTCTAACTGAAATAAGCTTAACAAAAAATATGTTTATCTTACTTTCGAGCCCGTACATTTAGAGTTGAAATTTAAAACTGAGCATCTTGAAATGTATTTATGTTGGCACTTCACTTTGCTTATTTGCAAAAATATTCGCCTTACTTCTTTGTTAAAAAAATAACTTTATCTCAATCAGTTCAGAGTATTTTTATATATATATATTTCTTTTTTTATTATTTTGGGACAACTCACACACGGTCATCCGATCCCAAACTAGGCAGAGCCTGTGCTATGGCAACCAGACAACTGATAAACATACTTATATATTTCTAAATACATACATATTATAGACAAATTACACCCAGACACAGAACAAACGATCGTGCTCATCACACAAAGATTTGTCCTGGGTGGGAATCGAACCCACGACCTCCGGTTTAGCAGTCAGGGTCACTAACCACTCGACCAACAGGCCAGTCAATATTGTCCAAGTAACGCAAATATTTGCGCAAATACGCCAAGTGAAGTGCCTCTTTTAAGTTAGTAAGTTAGTAAAGTATTTATTACAAGTTTTATTTACCTTCCAATGTAGTTTTTTTACATATTATCTTTTTTTTTTCCTTTTTTTTTAGGGACTTTCTTTATCATAAGGCATGTCAGCCCCATAGATCGAAACTTGCAATCTTAATTAGAAATACTTCCTGATTTCGATGACAATTATTTTTTATCAACTGTCAACAGTACAGACACGATTTTTTTCTTTTTAGCGCGTTAACATAAAAGCATACCTAAATTTTACAACGAGTTCTAATTATATTATGTATTGTATGCGGGCATTTTTAGCAATCTCAGGAATTTCGAACGATTCCGGGGTCCGGGATTCTGTAAAGCATTACCGTATTATACTTTCGTGGGAATAAAAGTGAAGTTTACGTATATTAGCACCCGATAATCCGATCACTGCTTATCATTTATTCTTGTTCACGACCACTCAGAATAATATTTATTATATACATTTGACACTCAAACTTCCGTGACAGCCCTACGCAACAGGCTTACCACTCCCTGCATTTGAATGCAATGGACGAGCGGCCCGTTTGATGGACATTAACCATTCTCGTATAACCATGCGCGAATATGCTATCCATGCGCGCGTATGCGCTATTTGTGTTAAGCGCGCTTTACAGTAATTATTCAAACGATAAATTCTCATGTTCGAGTATTGTTTTGAATTTAATGCTATGTTAATTTTGTGTATGTAGGTCGATGAGTATGCCTTCTAATTAGTGTTGTGAATCGATTGGTATGTGAGGTTAAGCTGCGCTTGGTGAGGTTGGTTTGTGGATGGGTGACCATTGTTTAAGATTGCGATAATTGTTGTTTTGGGCTTAATTGTTTTTGTATGTGAGAGAAGATTTATATAAATTATGATAAACTAGCTTTTGCCCGCGATTTCGTACGCGCATATCCGTTTTTTTCCGTTAACGTATAACTTATAGCCTTCCTCGTGAAAGTGGCTATCATATATACAAAACGAATTTTTCAAATCCAGCTGGTTGTTCCAGAGATTAGCGCGATCAAACAAACAGACTCTTCAGCTTTATTATATTACTTCAGATATTAAATATTAATGGTTCTGAATTTAGTCGTATGATGTTTTGGTTGGGTTGTCCAGAAGCATTGCTGATTATGGCCCAGCCCCTCTCACAGAGAATAGGCCTGCGCCTCCCAACAGTGGAAACGTAAAAATGAAATTCATTGGGAAAGTGTATCCATCCAAATTCAAACCTCACCCAGAGACACTTAACCTCTATCATCACCTTCTATAACACAATCCAACTACCAGACTCAGCCAATGAAAGCCAAAATTGAATAATTCACTCAATAAATTATCATAATTGAGTCAAATGATGGCCCTGGACCATTTCACTGGGGGGCCATTATGTTAGTTACATATTATCGTAACCTAATATTAAGGCCTACATAATTTTGGCCTTATTATCCTGTTGGCCATAGAATAGGGTGGATAGACGTGACATGATGAAGCAAAATGGAAGAACCATGGGTTTGTGAAATATATTTATTTATCTCCTTCATCATATCAGCCAAAAGACGTTCACTAGACAAAAGCCTCCCCCAAATGGAAGGGCGAGTACCATTCACCAAACAGTAAATCAAAATCGATCCAGCCGTTTAAGAGATGTGACATACAGACGTTTAGAAAAATTTATTTTATATGATAAAGATTAAAGTACTGTATGATTCCGGACGTAAAAGAATAGCACCATCCCATCACTTCCCGTGAGTATCGTAAGAGGCGACTAAGGGACTCACCAGAGAATGGGCAGCAGCATTCTCTATGCATTGCAACAGCTGCACTGCGATCGCCAACTCGCGTGCTAAATAAATATTATTCTTTCTTTCTTTTCTTTTTCTCTCATTATTTCTTATTATGGCAACCCTAGGCGGAGATGGCCTATGTCCAGCAGTGGACGTCTTTCGGCTGTTATGATGATGATGAAGCAGGTAGATCTCTACTAAAAGTACCAAGAAACTTGATCTATGCGCAATCACCAACGCTGTTTCAGTATTTAGTTAAATTTGCATATTTTACCCGAGAGCCACTGTTGTCTTAGCGTTGTTGACCTTTTGACAGTTAAGCCACTGTGGTGATAGTCAAGTTTTGTTGGTCTTTCGGTACTTGTTCAGTAAATCACTTCTTCGACTAAGTGGATTTCGCAAGGACCAAAATTATTTTAGGAACTAAGTTAATTTCCAAAAGAAGGTAGGTAACTGCTATCTTGGAGGACTGGTTGGTAACGTGGTAACTTTTGAAGGCAATCTTTTAAAAGTATTGTACTTTACATAATATAGCATTATACTTGCTATGAAGGGCGGAGGTGTACCTAAATCAGAAGATATCTTTTGCCAAATCCAGGCTTCTGTGAAATTCAGATGGAAATCCCAAAACACTTCGCCTGACCCGGAAATCGAACCCAGAATATGTACTGTAGCTATGCTTGTAACCACTATACCAATAAGAAGTTTAATCTAATTAGCAGATTAATCCTTTATACCTTCTGAAATTACATCTACCATCCCTTTACACCCACTCATGGGATAAATTTAACTTTACTCGGAACAAAATACTTACATTTTTACAACATTGTAAGCAAGTCCGCCCACACAAAAACCATTCAAAGGTGTCTGCTGGTCTAACTACGAAGAGAAAAGCTTTTATTCGCAACAAAAGTATAAAAAAGCGATATAAAAGTATTCGAAGTCCATAAAATAATGAATTTCTGCGCTCAGAAAGTGTCTGGCGCGGCAAACCATGGAGATGATTGAAAAAGTTTAATTCGACACTTCACAATATTCGACAGATGAGTGGATGTATAGAACCTTTGAAAGTACTCGTGAAACTCGAAGGTGTAAGGACCAATTTTCTTTTTAAAAGGTGACAAAAGCTACTTCAATGGTCCTTTCATCGTATTAGCTTGTAAATGTGTACTGCTACAAGGACCTACTCAGCAATGACTGTGATCCTTCAATCAGGTTTTATTGAAAACCACTAAACAGAACCAATTTCTTATAAATTACCAAGCCTGTTATCGGACAACAAGACGAAAGATGATGCGACTCCGTTACTTGGTGGACATATACTACCCATACACACAAAACTAAGCTAGCAATTAGGTTTAATTTCTTTCTGAATTCTGTGTTTTGGAGTAGCTAAAACCTGTGGGTATTTAAGTCAAGAGTGAACTTGTTACTTCTAGGCAAGCATGCTCCATCGTCGACCACATAATCGATTCCCATCAGGTGAGATTGTGGTCAAACACGAGCCCATAATTAATATTAAAAAAAAAACTTATTTCGCCTAAAATATTTTTAGAAGATTTTAACGCCCAAACGGAATATCGGAATATAAATAATATCTTCAATTAATTTTGTTTGTGCCAAAAGACTCATATTGCTGTGTGAAAGTTTTGGGCAACAGCTTGTGCTCCCAAATATGGCTGACCTTGTCTTGCGACCTTCGTGGAACAATGCCACAAACACCCATGGTAACCTAGTAATGGTTTGTTATTGTTGGCACAGCATTACTTATAATCTTGCTACATATAATTGTAGTCCTTGTTTATTTTTGACCAGCTAGGAGTTCCCCTCTATCGAATATACGTTTAGAAACAAGTTATACAAAAAATAACTTTAACTCGCGGCTGGCGAGTGACCATTTGCTAAAAAGTAGCCTATATTAGTCTCCAGAGTCCCGTCTATCTCTGGACCAAACTTCATCAAAATCGATTCTACGATTTAGGCGTGAAAGCAAAACAAACATTCAAACTCACTTTCGCCTTAATATTACTAGATTTTGCCTCCGACTTCGTACGTGCATATCCCATTCCCGTTCCTGAAGGAATTTCCCGTCCTCGTATAGCCTATAGCATTCCTCATGAATGTGGCTATCATTTACAAAAAGAATTTTCCAAATCCGACGGGTAATTCCAGAGATTAGCGCAAACAAACAAACTCTTCAGCTTTGTCATTTGTGTAGATAGATTTTCTTCAAACGCGGCTTAATACTAAGTTCTATGCTGACACAATTTAAGAAGCAAAAATGTCGAAAATTTCCTCCAACTTAAAAAGTAAAGATTCTCCGATGGTTGGGCCCAAATCGTGGGTTCCGGACAATAGCCAAGCGATTAAAAGCGAGTTATTTCATTAGCACTTGATCTACGGAATTCTATTAGGGCCGTGGTGCCCTCGCGATATTTAGGGTCCCGTAGCAACAACGGACCGTTTTTGTTTCTCAAAGGATTTAATTTAGTCTCCTAAATTAGGTTAAGGTTTTGTTATTTTAGTATGTAGTTTAATAAGGTGCTACAAAGGGTGTAGATTTAGGGCCTATGTAAATTTTCGTGTCTACGCAAAATAGGGTACCTAGTCTACCTTAATAGTTTTGAAACCTGGACGTGTCGTAAAGGTTGTATTATTGGCAGTAAGTTCTTGAAAATAGGTTTCGTTTTTATGTGCTATAAATTGTACTGGGTGGCGCTGTATTCAAATGTTTGTGTAAACCGGTATTAAATAAGAATATAATACATACTTTTGAAGGCACAACTTTAGTATTTCTGAGTAAAGTTAAATATCAGCGTATGCGTATAATTTTAAACCTAGCTCTTCGTAAAGTATGGCGCATGCCAATGTAACAATAACAGTATGAGTGGGCCTCGTGTTTTAATGAAACTTTGTCCTGCGTTAAACCAGCTCAAAGTCTTATTTACTGTGGTATAAGTTTGACGAAGACTCCAATATCAGAATGCCTGTCCTCGTCAAGTAAATTCAAGTCGCGATATCATCTCATTAATTTCAAAAACTTGAAAATATTCGAAAAGGATCATTAAAAAAGAATTAAAAAGTTTAACTGTCTCGCAGGATTTAGGTTTCATCCCCGAATCGGACACAGTAAAATTATGAAATTCTCAGTATCAGCTCCCAGTCAGGATTAGCTCCTAAAGTATAATTGTATCCCCGTAATGACATTCAACGTAACTGGCGAATGTGACTGTGGGTACTACTGCTCGCTCAATCTAGGAATCAGTCGTAATGATATGTTACGTAAGTGATAACACTATACATCTTGACTTTTTTTTCGTGTCTCTGGCACGACAGTAGTTTAAAGTTGGATGGCCCAAAACATAGCCACTTCCACGGTATATTTGGTGGCAGCACATAGATCCTTTGGCTGCTGCATGTTTTGGGGCATAGGGGGCAAGATAAGAGCTGGAGCATGGTTTGCAAGTCGGCTCCACATCCACACCCTGCAGTTGATCCGTCACGGTAGCCCCACTTTACGAGGTTCGAATTACGCCTTCCTACTTGCGTTGTGAGGCGGTTCAGGGATTTCCAAGAGGACCACGGAAGGTTCGGAAGATGTTCGTTCGTCGGGGTATGCGATGGTGTGGTCGAAGATGGAGCACGCTTGCGTAGAAATACTTATTCACTCTTGACTTAAAGACTCCCAGGTTGTAGCTATCAGGAAACACAGACTCTGGCAGGGAATTCCACTCCTTAGCTGTACGCACAATTAATGTGTCCTCAAAACGTTTTGTGCGTGTGGGTGGGATGTCCACCATGTACCGGTGTCGCATCACCGTAAGTCTTGTGGTCCGATGATGGAACGGGCTTGGTGGAATTAAACTATGCAATTTCGTCGCACAATTTCCGAAATGCAACTGATAGAAAACCGACAGGCTAGCAAAAGTCGATGCTCAAGACATTTAGCCACGAGCTTATAATCTTTCGCTTAATCTGAGCTTAAAAATAAAACAGCAATAATTAAGTCCCCTTCCCAACCTCATAACGATTTTCTTTGCATCGCCATTTTATCTCAACCGAGAAGCTTAAAGGGGTAGTGAGATAATACATTATTTTTATAAGCTCTTTCTTATCAGATGCTGTGGAGTCTTTAAGATGAAACTTAATTGAGACTAGAATCTTACTGGATGCTGGGGAAACAGTTCAAAAGAATTTGTTTACTAGAAAAGATAATGTTTGAGTGGAACTCCTGGAGATAACAGAATTAAGAGTTCTTTTGAAGTGAAGACAAAATTATTTTAGTGAGTTGATTTGCAGGAAGGGTTTTAGTCATACCTGGTTCTAGTTTGTTTAGATTTGTATTAAATTATCTGAGAGAAGATGATTGATCCAGTAGATTCTGAGTAAATTGATTGTGATAGAGGGGAAGAGAGACCCACGAGTGATCCCTTATGATGATGATGGAAAGTTATTCTATCACCGAGAGTCACAGACTATTAAGATGACTTCTTTAGAATAGAACCAAGGAAGTGAAGCCGCGGGCAAAACTATTTCATGGATAAACAGTGGATGAGTCCGTACCATTGAAAATCTCGATATTATCATAACTATATTAAATGACGACACGATTGGCGCAGTGGTTGAGTGATTGGCTGCTGTGCTGCGTGTCGCGGGTTCGATTCCCGCCCGGAACAAATATTTGTATGGCTTACAGATAGTTGTTCCGAGTATGGCTGGTGTATGTGAATTTGTATGTTTGTAAACGGAGAATACAGGAGAAATGTTTATTAAAAAAAAAGATCCCATAACTGTTCTGTTTTTTTATTCGGACGTTCGGAACCATTAGGAGTTTCATAATCCCTATTATTTATTTATAATAAAATTGTTCTTAGATGTTTTTATCATGATATAATGGTATACAAAAAAATAATGGCATGTTGTAGTACGATGATCTTACAAATTGGAGCATTGTTATCGATAACGAAACAGCACGTTTATAGACGAGTTTTTTTTTGTATTCCTAGATTTATAGATGATAGTTTTGTTTTTTGCGTAAGGAATATCATTGTGGTTATATGTAATTAGTTTGACATTACATTAGAGTTACATACGATTACTTCTTTCTACGTAATAGGGCGTTACGAAACGATATGACACGTTTCGTTTTGTTTTGTTTCATTTGGGGCCTTTTGGAAAAAAGAGTTAAGGTCGTTTATGATACTGTCTGGAGGACCTCCTTGGCTGCAGGTCTCTGGCAGACAAGATAGAACTTTGGAAGCGTCGATTAAAAGTAAAAGAGTTTTCAAATTAGGAACATAAAAAATTGTTTTGTTTTTATATGGGACTCGTACCTGCGCTCGTAAGACAGATGCCATACTAATATTATGAAGTTTAAATCTCAAACGTGGTTTTATTTATAATAATAATAAATATTAAGTAGCACTAGCGTGAGTCCGCTAGTGTTACAATACATACTATTTTTAGTTATTTGGAGAAATGACAAAGTATTTACGTATATGGTGTAAATCAAAAATACTTTTTTTTCTGTGGTAAATTTTGATTCTATGATGCACCTCTATTTTGTTTTTTCAAGAGAAATAAATCTAGAAATATCTAAGAACAAAAATATACAATCACAATCTTACATTATTTTCCTAAGCCCACCGTATGGCAACATTGCGAACCCAAAAACTTCTACACAAAAATAATTGAATTCTCTAAATTCTTAATCGTTCCATTTCAGACCTTCGAATTTCAAAAGATATCGTTCGGGCAAGATTGGCAATTATAAAAAATGGCCCCAAAATTGTGCCCGATAAAAAGGGGGACAAGACCGTTTGTCCCTAAGGACTGTGTGCGTTCACCTTAAGTAAACTTTCATGTGATAGAACCATGAAATTGACAATATGTTTCGGTGTTACACACGCGTTTGGAGTATGTTACTCAAAGATTAAACGTTCGTGTCTTGTCATTTTGTTGGTACATTTAAATTATGTAGTTACAGTTTATTTTGCTGGCTTTTATTTGTTACTAGCTTGTTGTTTTTCACATTTCTTTCAGTACTATCATCATAATTTCGGTCAAAATATGTCTACTGCTAGACAAAAGACATGCGCGTACTAGTCGGTATTATAATTATTTAAAAAAAAAAAGAACAAACAAAAAATATAATACTTCTTAAAAAAAAATATATATTAAAAGAAAAAATACAAAACTCTGAAACAGTTCAAATACCTTATTTTGAAAAAGGAATGACATGTTTTAAATATGGCAAACACGATTACTAAACTTCAAACTGGGAAAAGAAGGTAAATTTCAAAGGTAAAGTACTTTGTGCTTATTTTATGAAAGACATCTGTTTTTCAATTATGGCACGTTTAATTATAGTTATTTACAAGTTAACAAAGATACTTTTACATTAATACATACTTTTAAATTATTTAATGGTTATTAAATTAAATTTGACTATTTTGGATTGTTAGATTGGACTGTTGAATTAGTGTTTATTTAAATTGTTTTTTAATAATAATACTTAGGTCTGTTTTCTCGTAAAGTCGTACTAACATAGCTCCTAATTACTCGCTACTAACCCATATGGACTCTTGTTCGAAATAAAGTGTTTGATTAATTAATTTATATTAATTGGTTGCATGTAGCGGAGATGAGAATGTTGAGATGGATGTGTGGAGTATCGAGAGTGGATAAAGTGAGGAATGAGTTTATTAGAGGTAGCTTAAAAGTGGCGCCTGTAACGGAAAAGTTAAAAGGGAACCGCTTATCTTGGTATGGTCATGTGAAGAGGAGGGATGAAATGCACGTAACTAAAAGAGTTATGAATATAAATGTGGATGGATGGACAGGGAGAGGGAGACCAAAGAACAGGTGGATGGATTGTGTTAGGAGTGATATGAAAGAAAAAGGAGTTAGTGATAGCGTGACGGTTGACAGGACATAATGGAAGAAAAAAACGTTGCGCCGACCCCAAGTAACATGGGATAAGGGCAGGAAGATGATGAGTTGGATTAACAAGATCAGTCACAGTTGCTAGCTCAACCATACTTAGTTATACTCACACGTCACTCCAATTTCTTGGTCAATATTCGTCAAAAGTAGACCATTTCGCAACTCTTCTACTTAATGATCATAGTTCAGTTAAGTTTTAACCATAACCTTGCTTGTCTTAACCGCTCAAGAGTTTAATGGGAGAATGTTTGTTCGGTTTAAGTAATGGTTTGGCAATTACTTGAACTTTTGTAGTTAAGTAGAGGATGTTATGGCTCAATTTGTGTGGAACTCGTTTTTTTTTCAATCGGTAAATACGTCTTTTGTAGGCAAATAGGGTAACTTTGTAATTTGGATTATTCGTTAAGGGTTGTATCAATAAGTTTGTCGGTTAAGATTTAAAAGATAGCAAACATTTTTGTAGCATAAGTTTTTTTTAGGGTAAAAACGGGACCCTAAAACAAAGACTCCACTGTCCATCTTTCTATCCGTCACCAGGCTGTATCTCATGAACCGTGGTAGCTAGACGGTTCAAATTTTCACAGATGATGTATTTCTGTTGCCGCTATGGGAAATAATGAAATAAAATTAAATAAGGGGGTCCATACAAGAAACATGTATTTTTCAGCTATGATACGGAACCCGTCGTGTTCAAGTCCAACTTGCACTTGGCCAGTTTTTTTATAGATTTTTTATTTATAAAACTTTGTAGGAGTTGGTCCTATCATCATCTTTTGATAATACGTTCCCAAATGGAAGATTAATTTGCAAACAATAGCAGGACCGTTTGTGTACATTACTCCAAAAAACAGCTATTAAAAAAACACCCTCGTTAAATTGTTCCTAAATCAAGCCTACGAAATTCATGAAAAAAAAAAACTCAGTATTAAGACTGAATTTCCGCTTCATCTGTATCCACCAAAAATAACGTTATACAAGAAGACAGTTCCCAAATCTGTACAAGCACTTTACCCAAAGAAAATCCGTCTCCCAAGCGGGCCGATGTAAAAGTTTAAATGAATATTAGACATTTCATGTAAGTTGCAGATTGTGTTCCTGTATAATAAGATGACTTTTAAACTTAATTCTAACTTAAATGGGGCTTATTTTTTAAATGTTACGCCGGGATTCCGCAGCGGTTCGTTAAGTAAGGAAGATTTTTCAAGTGTTTTTGACGTTTATATGCTTATTATTTACTAGTACGTAGGTATAGGTAAACCTCTTGGTGTTGAATTTATGCAATAGTATGCAAAATGCGTTATATTCTATTCAGGATTTCTCTAATTTTAATTAACGAAGTATTAACAATTGTATGCTAGGAGACAATCAATCGAGACTCCAATCAATAAAGCAAAAATAAAATTCACCATGTAATGTGAAAATTGCAGAATCACCCCAACATTCCTCAATCAACATGGGAACAAAACACACAATAAATGATTATATCCTTTAACACCCAAAAACTAACTGTTTCTAACTTATGTAACAGTTTAAAAATAACTACAGTCCGCTGCCAAATTTAATTTCATAGTATTTAACGTTGATTGGTTCCGGCATTGTGCCGGTCGGTTTTTTACAAAGATGTTACGGATGGGTTACCGTCATATGGCAAGTGAATCGTGGAGGAGTTATTTTGTAACCCGTTGAGACGTGAGTGGAGAGTTACCAGAGTCCTAGCTTTTTAGCCTAGTAGGTAGAGCTGAGTCCACTCCTGTAGAATGTAAAGTATTATGTTTACTATTATCTACTTATACAACGGTGAATTGCCTGTTTCTTGGCTCTCATATTTCGAAGACACCGTAATCTGTTTGTTCTGCAGAACGTTTTCTTTTTTGCGTGGATTTACATTTTTTATTGAATTATATGTCATTAATTTGTGCTTGTTTTTTCAACTGTTTTATTTATATTAATACAAATATTTTTATCACAGTACGCCAAAATATTATACATATATATAGTTTACTATATTATTTATCTATGTACCTGTATACACCTTAAAAAACTGATTCACATCCGTACCTACACTTCAACATAAGGTTCAGTTGAAAAGTAGCGTCAGCGACCTACTAGTCTGGCATTTTGCTGAACTGGACGTATTTGGCGCTGTCGCGGGGTACAAAATATGTATAATGGTTTTAAAATTAAGTTTCCTTTTATTTGTACATATATTGTGTGTATCTGTGTACTGTGCCAAATAATAGTACATTGTTCACCGAGAGGAGAAAGTGACCGATTACCGTCGAGGGTGTCGTTTGAAGCCCGAGCCGTAGGCGAGGGCTTTAAAACACCCAAGATCGGGAATCGCAGTTTCTCTCGAGTGATACATAGTGCTTTATACTACACCTAGAAGGAAAATAAAAAACGAAATCTTTACTAATTGAAATTTATATTGAAATTGTTGCAGTTAAAACTGAATCCTCAAACAACACACAAATTGGAAATGGCGCCAATGGCGTCTGCAATTTTCACATGTTCTTTTTTCAAATTGTTTATCCTGCCGCCGCAGGGTCGCACTGCCAGCCCGACACCATCCAACACACAGCTAGTGGCCAGTGTCATTTTGCGAACTTGGAGATAAAAACTCACTGTAAAAACTTTTTGGCTTTTGATATTTAGGTTACCGGCGCATAGTCTTACCCAAAATTAAAAAAGAAAAACCACGTAAGAAATGGATTTTCATACACTTTTCTCTCCCGCTCAGATGCGTTTTCTCCCCGCATATTTGTTCGATATGCAATGACGTACTTTCTACCGTAAATTTGATAAAGTATCAAGGTACTTTCCAAGCAGGTGTAAAATAATAGTACATTGTTCACCGAGAGGAGAAAGTGACCGATTACCGTCGAGGGTGTCGTTTGAAGCCCGAGCCGTAGGCGAGGGCTTTAAAACACCCAAGATCGGGAATCGCAGTTTCTCTCGAGTGATACATAGTGCTTTATACTACACCTAGAAGGAAAATAAAAAACGAAATCTTTACTAATTGAAATTTATATTGAAATTGTTGCAGTTAAAACTGAATCCTCAAACAACACACAAATTGGAAATGGCGCCAATGGCGTCTGCAATTTTCACATGTTCTTTTTTCAAATTGTTTATCCTGCCGCCGCAGGGTCGCACTGCCAGCCCGACACCATCCAACACACAGCTAGTGGCCAGTGTCATTTTGCGAACTTGGAGATAAAAACTCACTGTAAAAACTTTTTGGCTTTTGATATTTAGGTTACCGGCGCATAGTCTTACCCAAAATTAACAAAATTAAAAAAAAAAAGAAATGGATTTTCATACACTTTTCTCTCCCGCTCAGATGCGTTCTCTCCCCGCATATTTGTTCGATATGCAATGACGTACTTTCTACCGTAAATTTGATAAAGTATCAAGGTACTTTCTAAGCAGGTGTAGTATAAACTACTTTTCTTTCTTTTTTTTCTTTCAATCTGACACTACCGAGGAGATATCAGGCATTACAGGCTGTCCCAGGCACGGAGCTGTCATACTACCAACTTCCAAACTCCGTGCTGTTACTGACAAATTCCTTATGGAAAAACCCAATAACACTTTTTGCCCGACCTGAAAATTAAACCCCAGACCCTCAACAGTCGCGCTGCAGAACCTAAGACCAATGAGGCCAACATGTAAACATATTTGCGGCATATATGAGGCGATGTTAAAGTTGCTATTAGTTACTGACGTAGTAAAGTGTATATATGGCATATATATGTATTTTATAAGTATTATATATATAAATTCTTTCCGAAACGTTAATATTCGACTTTAAATTTTATTTTTATTTTTTGTACACCTACCACAGTAACACACATAACCCAAAGGCGGACTTAATGTATCAAGGCATTCTCTACCAGTCAGTAGAGAATGCCTTGATACATTAAGTCCGCCTATGTACCACTATTGTACATAAAGTACGTACTTATAATTCTAGATTGTTTAGCTAGTGTGTGTAATTTGAAGTAATTGGATCAATAAACATTAATATTATTATTAAGCAAAGTAGTAGTTTAAATAAATAAATAAAGTGTAGCCTCTGTTGTACTATCTACTCTTTGTCCACCGTTGTGACTGGTACCGGTTTATTGTATGTGATCATGGCACTAACAAGTGGCGAGGTTCTTGATCGTAAGTTATCTTGGGTTAGTTAAAATTGTAGAAAGCGTTCTTGCAGTAGTACTTTGAATCCTGCCAGGGTTGCGGAATTTGTTCGAAAGAGTCACCGCGGCCCTGGAACGCAAAGGGCTTTAGAAGGAACACGGATGGGTTTTAGTCAGTAAGAGTCTGACACGCCCTTCCGCTCCACCCAGAGCGGAAGAAGTCATTTGATGAATTCCTATAATCCTTCTATAAATAATGATAATAATAAAAAAAGTTTATTTGCAGGTTTTGGTAGTTACAATATGTGATTGAAGCCTCCTTTTAAGCAAAAAATGCCTATACTAGGAGACTCCGCTATTCCATAACAAGTCGTACGTATGGCTGTTCGTAAAGGTTTAAATAATTTTAAAAAAATGCGCACAGACAGGCACGATACGAAAATGCGACTAATATGCGCCAAAACTTTTTAAAACAAATTTGTAAATTAATTTCTATGAAAACTCGTTGTCGTCTTGCTGTTTAGTTATAAAATACGTATATTTTCTGCATAAAAAAAACAAGTCATTTTTTTACACTAATACGACGATTTGAAATGGTGAATTTATATAATTCCATGGTAAGTTGTCACTTCGTAACGTATTTATTACGTCAATATTTTTCTCGCATTTACATTTATTGCCATTTTTATTCATAGAAGAATAAAAATAAATATCTAAAAAATACACAAATGGAAATGATGTGTAACTGTCAATTTATTATTTTAACTTTGTATCGACAACTTGACACACAGTACATAGCTTCTACCGACTGTTTGCCACTCTTCGTTATTAATAGAGACCGTCGGTAATAGGAACTAGAGATGGGACGACTAGCTGACTATTCGCCGACTATGGACTTGGCCGACTACCTGAATAGCCTCTCTGGGTGCATCGTCCTCACATAATATTAAATTAATTTTTGTATACCAAATTTGTAAAAACATTTTTTGAAAAGAGTAACTATGGAGTTTCTTGTCCGTTCTTCTCCATAAGAATCTACCTTTCAGAATGGACAGTAGAGTCACTTTATTAATGTAATTTTTTTATTTTACTGAACTGTAAATGATGACGTTCAAAAGTGCCGTTTAATGGCCTAATTGAAATAAACGTTTTGACTTTGACTTTGAACCGCCTTTAATGGATTAGGCAGACTAGCCCACTAGTCGCCGGCTATGGACTTGGCCGGCTAGCCGATTACTCGCTGAATATGAAATTGTCCGACTAGACAACTGTTCGCCGACTTTGAACTTGGCCAACTAGCCGACTAGTCGCCGACTATGGACTTGGCCTGCTAGCCAATTCGCCGTCGACTTTAAATGTGGCCGGACAGACGCTTCTTCCGACTAGTCGGTCTCTTTTACTTTATTTTAGTTTTTAATTGCTTTATAGTATACTTACATTGTTCGTGTTAGACTAATTCAATTCTTTTAAAATATTAAACGTAAATATTAGTTCCGGGATTTAAAACCAATTGAGCAAGCCCATTGAGGGCCATCTAGTCGCCTACAATACTCGTACATTAGTCGGCGATTAGATAGTCGTCTCTCCCGACTAGTTTGCGAATAGTCGGTCCATCTCTAACAATAACGAACGGTAACTATAACTCACGGAAGGATACCGATCGATAGGTCGCGGGTTCAAATCTGACTGCGGTAATTTATGGTTGAAGAGTCTATTTATAATTTATGTTTCGTTAGCTATACTAGATGCGGAAGGCTGAGAAACGAGTGTTTCGCAACTCCTTAGCAAACTGCTCAAGCAATTTTGTCTAACTTTACAGTAGGGCGAAAAAACTGAGTAATTTATAGTAACTAATGTAACTACTGGGGCGCTATAACAACAAACTCAGAGGTCAAAGTCTCTTTTAAAGTCCATACAATCTGTACTGCTCAAATCATATGAGAACCATGTAGGATAATGTCTGAGGTGGCCTTTTAAGGAAAGTACCACACAGATTTGAGTGGACCTGTCCAGACAGTGCAAGCATTTGTCAGTTATCGTGTAGCTCAAACTTAGAACTTTAAGGAGCTCAACGATTTGACGAACAATACCAAAGTAAAGACATTTGGGTAGGCCGCATAAATATCAAAACGATATCGTTAAGAAACAGTTTGTAGTTTTTTTTTACATTTGATAGGCACGCGGTTGACCACTATCTCACCTGATGGTAAGCGATGATGTGGTCGAAGATGGACCACGCTTGCCTAGAAGTAACCTATTCACTCTTGACTAAAGACCCTAGGTTGTAGCTATCAAGAAATCAAGCATGCCTTTAGGCAAGTCCGTTTAGTGCATCTCCTGCTTAGTTCCCAAGGTTGTTTTACAATCCTGAGTTATCTTGTACCTTCGAGCTAGATGTTAAGGGAAAATGTGGTCGACGATGGAGCACGCTTGCCTAGAAGTAACCTATTCACTCTTGAAGTAAAGACTATTTTGTTGTAGCTATCAGGAAACACAGACTGCCAGGGAATTCCACTCCTTAGCTCTTAGTAAAAAAACAAAAAATACTTATAATTTTAATAACGATTTTGGTAATAAGTGTAAGTAGACTTAGCATCAAGGTCGTTCAATATAGCGACACTTGGAGGAGAACTGTGTCCAACAGTGGACGTCTTCAGGATGGAATGATGGTGATGAGATTTATCACGGCTTATGGTAGGATTTTTTGGCTACTATATTAATGGGACGATATATGTAGGTCGTAGGTAAAGTTTTGTTTGTATATCTAGGGCCTTGTATCACAATTTTCGCTGTAAATTCAGATCAGGTTTTCAGATTCGAGGAATATTATTTTAGGTACTATAGTAGGCGCCAGATAATCGTGGAATAACGGTCATTGACCCACCTACAATTATTGACATTTTTAATTTGAAAAACGGAATTAATGACACAAAGCTGTCCCGAATCATCATCTCTCGTGATCCTTAACATTGTCTAATAATGAAAAACGATTCATATTTAATTGTTCAGGTACCTATGAACAGTTATTAGGGAAAGGTCAATATACTTTATTCCACATTTATCTGGCGCCTACTATACATGTAGACAAGGGTTCAAATATTTTAACATGTCCTAAAACTTTGCCATTATAACCTTCAAATATCTTAGCCTACTGTGTGGTAAGCAGTACCCGAAACTTTTCCAAACAGCTGGTATTTTTCTAAACAACACTTTTTACATTCACGTTAGGCCGCAGTATACCCTCAAAGTTTCGGAGCCCTCGAAAACGTGACATTTACATATTTTCCTGCCCAGATACAGTGATGTATCAACAAACAAGAAGGACACTTGACGATTTTTCAAACAAGGTCGTGTCTCCAAGGACCAACAACTTTTTATTGTTTTATTTAGACTTTGAAACTGTTTTTAGGTAAGTATACTACTTTATATTTTATTTTCTGTTCTTCGCCAAAGAAAACGAGCAATTGGTACCGTGCACTGACTTACTGACGTTGCATAAGTGAGTAAGTAGGTTTTATAATGTTTTGAATTAGACAATACCATGTAAAAGTTACAAAAATGTTAAAAACTGCCAGTGTAAAAAAAAACTAAATTACAATCGGTTCATGCCTTTAGGAGCTTCGATGCCACACTGACACACCTGAGACCACTATATTTTGATGGTATACCATCACACATGGCGGAAATAATAAACACATTTTCTTTCTTTTAGAAATACACACGACAAAAAAATACTTTGGTTGTCAAGATTCTTGCATGAAAAACCTACACATTTCCGCGTACCACATCACAACTCGGGGCCCCTTAAGCCGCTGGTCGTCACATTTAGTGGGCCAAGTGCGGCCCTGGCCCTGACCGACTACATCATTGACGCACGGGTTTTTTCATGAAACTGTCTGTTTGTTTCAGGTAAGCCTACACGACTGAGGAGTTTTGTAAATAATAGCGGTAAGGAAGCTGTCGTGAGCAGACGAAATGATCTCGGGAGATGGTTTGTTTTTTTTGGTACTTTTTTATGCTTCCTGTTTAGGCCCGTTTTTGTTTGAAGTGAGGTTATGGTTGAGTGGTCGTTGGGTCGTGAGTTCAATTTTTCTTGACTGTAACGTTATATTTAGAGGTGACTTTAAAAATTCTCTCTTTGGAAACGTAACACGAATAGTTATCTAATTTGTTGAAAAAACTTAAAGAAAAAGAAGACTTCATTATTCTAAAATTAGACTCTTATTTATATTTTTCAGCTAAATACCTTAATTAGACAGCATAAAATACGTATAAGTACCTGAATTCACTTTTAAATATTCACATCACTATTACATGTATGTTAGTGTCGCAGCAGGTGGTGTTCAGTAGTATCTGCCTACCTCTGTGGGTATCATGAGTTTATACCACTACGGCATCTTCATTAGTATTTAAAAACTCTTTAGAAACCAGGCCAAACAATTCTCTCAATCCAGTCCACATACGCAGATACCCTCGTATACACTCCTGGACTCATCTTCCTACCACAATCTCTGCCAAAAGACGTCACTCCAACAATTTTGTGTAAAGGAAAGTTGTGAATACAATCTGCCCTCTCTTCCATTATCTGCATTGGACCCCCGGAGTCCCCTTGACAAGTATCTCTCCCTCCATGATCGTAATCGCCAGCACAGATCTGGTTCACCGTGATACCTTCAGCTAGAACCTTCTTCTTGATCAAAAACTTCATAGACCGATTGCAAACTTCACTGGCTATAGGATCTATGTCGACTTTCATTAAAGTCTGACTTCCGTATGTCGCACTGGAAGCCGTTTTACCAAAGCCTATGACGGTTAAGTTAAAATTGCTAATGTCTTCCCCCAAATGCAAGCAAGCTATTCTTATGTCTCTGTTAAGCATAAAAGATGGAGTCGCTCTCATCAATGCTATGTCGTGGTACTTCGATGGAGGTTTATACTTCGGATGGGGGACGATCTCGGCCACCTTCCTCTCTTGAACCAGTTCATCAACCTCGTCAAATTCGAAAGTAGCTGTTCCAACCCTCATAATGCTTGCAGGGCCAGCGTCTCTGTCTTCAGTACAATGTGCTGCTGTTAGGACCCATTTTTCGCTGATTAAAGTTCCACCACATTTCCAGGATGGTGGATCTGATGACGTTCTTCGAAATCCTATTAGAACCATGTGAGGGTATAGAAGAAAGTCTACTGGTACTCTTACCCTAAGCTTCGGATACAGAATATTGTGACACTCCAGCATGAACTGTCCAAACATTTTGCAGGTTCTGAATGCCTTCTCTCCAACACTAGATCCTTGGAGGAGTAATGAACACAGAATGATCACTGCCACTTGTATTTGGAACATCTTCAGGAAGTAGGTCTTCCCCGCTGCTTGATGTAAATAAACATAGTACACATTTAAACACTATCCCTTATTACCCGACTGCCAAGGAAGGATTATGTTATTCGCGCGTATCTTGTATGTATGTTTGTTTGTAAATTTCTTTATTTATAGTCTTGATCTTTCTCACAATGCCACTCTTGTCTTGTAAGACCAATTTCCCGGCAGTTTAAAATTATTTTGGTCCTTTAATCCGCACCGGACACTCTTGTTGGACTATGGACTCACGGAGAGGAAGACTGTGTCCCAGCAGTGGGAACTTTATAGACTTATTATGCTTTTAATCCCAAATCTATTTGTTCAAATCCTTTTCCCCTGCTTTTATGCGCATACGCACGACCGTTATCAATGATTTACCACAGCAACTGAATGGCAGACCATTACAGCCAGCTTAACAGCCGTAATTGTAATCTGACCGTGGCTAATCGATATTCTTTCTTAATTGCAATAAAAGTGTGCTAGCCCTGCTATTTTGTGCGATTATTTTGTTCTCATTTAGTAACGGTGGTTTGCAGATGGAGCGAATCCTTCCTACATTATCTTTGGTCCCGTGAACCAGGGTTTAGAAATTATAGTTCTTCAGAAAATAGTTTAATGGGTAGGTATTACTTTTTTTTTATTGGAAAGAAACAATCTCGCCTTGGTACATGAACTTTTTTAATGATTGTAAATTAATAGTATAAGTTGTAATGGTGTGCAGTCAAGAATAAAAGAATTTATTCTACGTGAATAACGTATTATTTCTAATTTTCATGCGAACTTAAATAGGATGAGTATTTTCTTGTGCAAGATGCGAATGTTCGATAGTGAGAGTTTTTCCTATTTCAATCTACCCAGCTTTTCATCATGTGACTATTTTTGAAGAGAAATTAAATAACGTTACTAAAGGATACAAAACAATCCTGGGTAGTCAACGTCAAGCCCTAACTTTGGGCCAATAAATTTAATCATATTGTAATTCCAAACGGATACAGAAAATAATTAGGTCCTTTAAAGTTCAAAATAACCTCACAAAAATACAAGAAATTATCCACCGAGAGAGAACGGTAAATGAGAGGAATTCTTTTAAGTTTCTAAACACAATTTCTGAAGGAAATAATAGCTTCGCAGCGATTCTGTATCCAACATTGGTTTTTAATAAGTTCCTTGGATGTTTTGATTTCAAGAACTGTTAGAGAATCTTTTGTGGAATAAAAAATGAATAAGATTTACTTTCGCTTTTAGGTTTTTTTGTAGGAGTTAAAGGCTTACACAGACAGGTACGATAGGACATCGAAACGACGACCATTTTCAACCGACTTCCAAAAGAAGGAGGTTATCAATTCGACTGTATGTTTTTTTTCTTTTTTTTATATGAACGAGATCAACGGGTGCATATTCCATGGAAAAATTACTATGAAAAAATTTCGAGCCATGAAGGCATAGCCAATATCGAATCTTCAGAGCCACACTTTATTCTTGAACGGATAAAGAGATAATACATATGTTTTTATTACAATATTTTATGATAAACAAAATTAACCAATGACGTTGGTCCTGAGTTCTTGACTATGAATAAATGCGAATCCTTTGATATTATTTTATCGCACAATTACTTATGCCATTTATGTAGTCTGTAGAATTGACTATTATTTAGACAAAAATAAATATTGGTTACGGTATAGCCTGAGAGTGGTCTTAAGATCCGCATTATTAAGGGGAAGTATGGTAAATTGATCCGGCAAGAAAATGGGCCCACCTTCAGATTATCACATCACACTAATATTATAAAGGCGAAAGTTTGTGAGTGTATGTTTGTTACTTCTTCACGCGCAAACGGCTGGACCGATTTAGATGAAATTTGGTATAGAGATTGTTTGAGTCCCGGGAAAGGATATAGGATAGTTTTTTATTCCGGGGATATGTTCTCTTGGGATGATTTTCGACAATCACGTGGGCGGAGCCGTGGGCGGCAACTAGTAAAAAATAATTTCGAATAATCGTTACTAGCAACACTAAGCGATATGCAGGTACAATGCATTGTACCAGTTTTTTGTTTTACTCTAACGACATTTTTAATTTTGATATTTCGCACCTAATTTACATTTTGCACTTTTTACTTTATAACGACTAAAAATAACATATAAAGTATTTTTTTTAAATCAGTGAAACAACGCAGCTATACTTTGTGAATCAGAATGCTCAACATAAAAATAAAAAAGTGGTGACGTCACACATTATTCTCGTGCGATTCATAAGTTGCATGCCTAGAATTTAGAAAACAGGATTAGAAGGGTAGTTTTGTTTTGAGATCATAAAATAGACAAAGATATTTGAAGAAATTGTTTGAGTAAATAGTCTAGTTTATTGGTAAGTTTTATTGCTTTAAGGCATACAATATTTTTGGTGTAATATCAGGGAGAGTTTTTTTTTTTTTTTTTTATTAATGTGGGTTTGCTCTTGACTCTAGTCTAGGTCATAGATGACAGAGACAAAGTCGACGATGGAGCGAGCTTACCCAGAAGAAGCCTGTTCACTCTAATTTTGAAGAGATTAGGGTTGTATGCGTTCGGAAACANTTAATATGGGTTTGCTCTTGACTCTAGTCTAGGTCATAGATGACAGAGACAAAGTCGACGATGGAGCGAGCTTACCCAGAAGAAGCCTGTTCACTCTAATTTTGAAGAGATTAGGGTCGTATGCGTTCGGAAACACAGACGCAGGCAGAAAGTTCCACTCCTTTGCTGTGCGCATTATAAAAGACGTTTGGAAACGTTTAGTGCGAATTGGTGAGAGTGAGAGGTGGAGAGTTTGTTTTAGACCAAATAATATGTCTTTTTAGATGTAAAAATTCTCCCATAAATTCAAACCTACGTTTATCATTTATATTTGAATGTATATCTGGTGGAATGTGTCCTGTACAAGCACAAAAAAGTACCTCGAAAAACATATTTACCATGTGGGAAATAAGAGAAGACTTATTACCAACTTCAAAAATGAGAGATTCTGTATTCCTGTGTATCTATTTTTTAACTTACTAAAATTCATGCAATTAAATCAAAGGAAAAGAACCCTATTTTGTCTCAAACTTTATTCGGTATTTTATTTGTATTTCCCGAACTGAAAAAAAAAAAACTAAACAGTGAATTTCACTAACGTAGTAATCACACCAGTCTATCACCAACCCTGTCCACACCATTCCTCGGAACGCCTCCTCGTTTCTCCATTCTCTACTTTGAAATAAAGAAATCGGCGTACAGTGCAGTACAATCAGACGGCGCAATACAAACTTTAATCAGTACTGTACGAGGGCGTCACAGAATAGGTCCGGTACAGAAGAATTAGTCAACAATTCACAACGAGTACGCACGCACACATAGATACTCTTCACGTACAGCGAGTGCAAGCGCACTCGGCACTGTCATTTGTTTCAGATCGCTGATCGATGTACGTTTCCACTTTTATCTCTATTCTACTAAGAAAAGTAACCTATCTTTAGTAAAAAGATAGGTAGAATACCCCTTGCAATAACACCGATGATTTAATGAGAGTCGGTGGAGTCCGCGGAATGTGAGATGCACAGGACAGGTCCATGTGGCGACGGTTGGCGGATTATTTATGTTTATGATCACAGATTAGTGGACGTCTTCGGGTCAGTGATGATATCATAGCAAATTAAAACTAAAAACTTCTGAATATGATTTTTTTTTTCTATGTAGGTAACTGAAAAAAGGTCTATTCGACCAGTATCAAAGGCAGACATTATTCTTCTGTAATATTCGGAAATCGCGCTACAGAAATATAGAATAGAATAAAATGCTCTTTATTATGAACACCATATACATAAGTTGCAGAAAATATAGATGCAGAAAACATTACATAGGGTGACACAATGGGCGGTCTTATCGCTAATAGCGATCTTTTTAAGACAACCTTTGGATGGAAATATTTTCTATAATCTTTTATTTTATCTTTCTGTTGCTACGAGGTGTTGTTTTCACTTACTGGTTGTATGGAGCTGTTCTTCTGAAACTATTTATTCTGTGACTGTCTGTATCTCACTCTATTTTCTTCCGCACTGATTTAAGAGGGGTTCACAATTTATTATACGCCACCATTATTGTTCATGTGTGCTCTTTTTTAGTTTGTTTGTTGCCGAGTTTTTGGATAGCACGTCTTGAATATTTTTTGTTTGTACGTGATTTAATTTTTTTTCTGCGTTTTATGTCTGTGCTTCTGTGAGGGTTTGCAGAATAGCTACTGGTTAGCTGTCCTATACCTTGCACCTTTCTTCCATGGTGATTGGAAACTAAAAACCTCTTTTGCTTTTCGGAGGTTTTTGCTAAAACAGGCGGAAAAAAATTCTGTATTTATTCAACTGTTTATAAAGTTACATTGAATAAAAAGGTAATTGTAATGTTATCCGGAACAGAAAATCTTTTAGCATGTACAAGTTACCTAGTGCTTTAAACTATGTTACGTTCGATTTTCTTAAAATTAATATATTTATTAGGCATCGGTAGGTGATCTGGCAGAAGCTAGGGGGGCCCATAGATCGCGGGGCCTTGAGTGCCCCGAGAGCCCAGTGGGAAAGAGGGGCTTGCCACCGGCTAGGCCTCTTGCGTATTACTTTTGCTACCTCATGTGATGTGAAAACCACGTGTACGACGTGTGTAACCAATGATTGAAGAATGGAATGGAATGCATTTGGCTTCAGTTTTTAAACCTGCCAACAAGTTTAATCCTTCCGCTTTATAAATGTATGGGGTAGTCGATTTTTTTTCGCGATTTCAGTTTTGGTCCCGTAGTGAAAGTTGTTCATAATGATGAGTACAATGACCCCTTAATTATTAGGTATTGCGTTTATTCTATTACAGGTTGTAAACCTGGAAAGATTAAAGGATTATTTTTAATCAAGAAATTAATATTATATCCGAGTACCAGTAATAATCGTTTATTGTATTGTCCGAGCAGCAGAATTAATATTCTAGGCTCCAAACAGAATAAACTAGAATACCCTTCTAATATTCCATCCTTGTTCTCAATAAATATTAGTATTTTATCTAAATTCAGGTCTAAAATTATATTTTATAGTCAATTTTCCTACCGTTTTGTCTAGACTAAAATCTATTTGCAATATTTCAGACGTTATGGATACAAGTAAATTATAAATCTTCTTTGTAAAGGGAAATTGGCGCTGATACCAATTTGGTTCAGGGTCCAATTTGATATTCAATTAGTTTTGAACATATTAATTGGTCGATAACATTGAATAGGTTAGTGAATATATCAAATTGAACATTCACACAAATTGTTTGTATAGATGGCCAATTTGAATTGTTTGTGTTGATATTCAAGGATGTGTGATGTTTGGGAACAATGGATATTTGCGGAGAAATTACCTTTAGCAAACATTCTGATACGTCGCCGGTGTAAACTAACTTTGACATCCGAATTGCTAGCTTACGTAATAGCGTTCTAGACTTTATCACCCCATTGTATAACTCATATTTCACAATCAAAAGGAATTCCAAATCCATTGCTTCATAACATATTCATATTTTATTCGTCTGCTCTAAAATGTATGTAAAAAACGCAATGAATACTGTTGAAATGACAAATTGAAAGGATATGTAATGGATTGCATTAATTTGTATAATAATGTGCTAACTTTTGTCCACTCGCGTTAATATTGATTCTCGCAAAAAAAAAACTGTACCTGTCCCAAAATTCGATTTGTTCCGGATTCGCCCACAAAGTTCGCCTATTACTTTTCCGTGTTCGCCCCAGTTTTCATTCCTGTTTTGCCGCGTTTATCATTTGTTTCATTCAATTCATCAAAACAGGTTCAGCAATAACAAACAAAAACGTATAAACAAACTCAATTTGCATTCATAGTATTAGTAAGGATAACGCTATTAGAGTGCAAATTGGTTGTAAGTAGAACCAATATCGATATCCATACGAGACTATTACTAAGAATCAAAGTCAAAGCATTTATTTCAAATAAACCATTATCAGGTACTTTTGAATTGTCAAAGTCAGTCCGTCAAAAACATGAAGCTATTTGCACGTTCGAAAGCGTAGATCTCTATGGAGAAGAACGTGCAAGAAACTCCACGGAACACTCTTTTAAATCATTTTATGGTTACAAAAATCCTGGTTACATTAACCTTGTTGCTTGTATATATGAGAAAAATGTAAAGAAAGAAAAAACAATTTATAGTATCAAATATTAAAATGAGACAGTGGCAACTAAGGGATGACTAGTCTCCACTGACGGCTTTTTTTACGATACGATTACTAAGAATACTAAGATGGATGCAAACAAAATGGCCGTTCTAACACATATGTGACGCAAAACCACCATCAGAATTATTCTAAAGGAGTTCAAATACTTCCCTAACTCACATCCCAAAGATTCCGACCAAGACAATTATGAATAATCTGAATAATCTTATTTATAACCCATTCAAATTCGAGACACTAAATTGAGATTTCAATTACGATTAAACCGTACCTGAGACGTAACTGCAGTATGTATGTATTCTCGTAAATATATGTACAAGGCGAGATAATAAACTATTAGGACAACATAGATAGGAACAGAAGGTCAAATCCATACAATTAATCTCTAGCCTTTTGCCAAACTATATTGGGGTCGGCTTCAAACAGGATTCAGCTGAATATCAGTATTTTACGTGGAGCGACTGTCTGTCTGACCTCCCAAACCCAGTAACTGGGTACCCTTTTGAAAAACTGGTGTTTGATTTCATGGTTTCTGACCACCAGTTACGACTGTCAAAGATCCACAAATGACAGCTGGAAAAAACAGCTTAACGTACTTTCCGAGGTACGGGGGAATCTGAGTAAGTTAAGATGGGCACCCATCCAATGACCTCGGCAAGCGCTGATTAACCTCAAAAATCGAACCGTACGCATGTTATAATTTAACCACAGGTCAATTCCATACAAGAGCGAAAAGAGGCGCACGGACACATAGACGCGTACGTGCGGCGATCTCAAATAAATGCCGTTCGCGAGTGCGCTTGCACTCGCTGTACGTGAAGCGTGTCTATGTGTGCGTGCGTTCTCGTTCGTTGTATGAAGCTGAGCTTCTGTGCCTATCTATTAGGCTTTGGACCGATATTCGTTCGGAACAGGCTGTGCCGACCCATATGTGTCTTGATTGCTCCCGGCACTACGCTTTGTGGTAAGGATGTGGGAAGATATTGACGTTCAGTTTTCAGTCTTTGTTGATGGTAGACTAGTCCCATTTTCGCCTAGCATTGTTCGTAAAGACTTTGTTCAGAAATAGACTGCGGTTGTTCGATTTTATTGGACGGTACAAGACTATAATGGCTCTACATTTTTAAGAGGGTACAAAGTCGACCTCTAAGCCAGAATACGTAATAGATCATGTAGAAGTCTTAAACATTGCCCTTATTAATTAATCCTTTCGCTGATTGATCTCATCTATAAGCCTAGCACGTTCCGCTTGCTCGTCTACAATGGGGTCATGACCTTGACCGGTATACTGTCTCTCCAGTTCACCAAAGTTTAATTGAGGTCAAATTTATAGATACTAAAATAGCCATAGCTGAATATCGCTTGCATAAGTTCAAACGCTTCAAATCTTCAATCAAAGGCACAGAAAGCTGAATCAGCAAGTTCACTTCAATCCGGAGCGGTCCTCAGGAATCTTTAAAAACATTCCTCGACAAAAGCCACTTTAAAAGGCGCTTCTACAGAGCCGTGTCCAATCTTTTCATCCATTCGTGTGGCTCTGGATTCTTTCCTTTTGGATGTTTGCCCTATTGTACTGGCCGACGGCAAATACTGCCTTGGAATGGGAAAAAGCAGTGCGTTGAAGTTCACGGCAATCTATAGGGGTGAATTAAAAGTGGAGTATGGGTGTTTGGTGTTTCTTTCCATTGTTAGGAAACTGCGCCGGAGCCAAGAGGTGGTTTTTGATGTCTGAATTCCGTCCTTTGTGTCGAATTTTGGCATGTGAGGCGGTTTTGATTTGTTCGAGAGCCTGACCGATTTTTAGTCGGAAAATGCTTTGTTGATAGACAACGAAGTCGATCACAAAGCTCGGGAAGATAAACGATCGATCTAACTCGTTCGTTGTTTGCATATAGACTATCTGAAAGTTTCCGAGGTATTCTGAAAACGCCGCTCCTAAAATGATGCAAAACCAATCAAATTGATGAACGATGGGGTATTCAGTGAATAATTATTAATTCAACCCTTCTAAAATCCCCCTTTTGACCCAAAACATTTCGCCTCGACCCTACAAATCATAAGCTACCGTACTTCATTAAGGTAAAAATCCGATCCAAATTGGACTGCACATAATGAAAACCAATCAATTCTGAACAGCTAAGGTTATCGAGTAATTGGGATTAAATTTTAATCAGCGTATCTTGTGGAGATGTATAATGTATATCTGTAAGATTCTGCTGGGTATTGAAATTAATGATTATGGCTGATACTGTTTCGTCGATATTGTTTAATTAATAACTGACGGGGTATTGACGGGGAATCGTAAGTCTCATTTCATGTTGCTTCATCAATCTCATTATTCTCTTCGTTGACTGATTTCAGGTGTATGAGTAATTCAAAAATGTATTTATACTTTTATTAAGGGTGGGCTTTCCTAAAGTAGTCATTTTCATTTTTGACGGGAAAACGTCTTGATAATTCGATGGAGCCGGCTGCACGCACGAAAAAACATGACGCATGCGGCGTTACCTCGCTCTGAGGCGTTCCCGTTGTCACGTTCAACTATCGTCAGTAAACCGACTTTACAGACAACCGATTTTTTTTTAATTTTTCATTGGTCTTGGAATATCTGGGTTTTTAGGATTCGAGGATCTGATCATACAGCGTCGCTAAGTAAAAATTATTTTAGCTTTGGATATGACGAAGTTTAGGAGACGCCTATGTTCAGCAATGGACGTTTTTCTGAGATGATGATGATGATGTTGAAAACATACTATATTCAGCTAGATTGGAGACTATAACTAGAACAAATGAGACTGCATATCTTATAGGCAATATAATCTAACTGTCTCGTAAACTATGCTTGCGCCATATTTCATCTTTGACGTAATACCGAGGCCAGAATATAAAACCGATCTTTAGTTATATTCTGATGACACTTAGATACCCACTTAAGTGCTCACAATTTGTTCACTTCACCCAGTTCCCATATTTGCCTTGAACTAGTTACAAGCCTAGCTCAGTAATTCATGGCAATCCTTATTTGTCAAGTAATTCCAGCTAGAGCCAGTGTTTACCCGGCCCTTTTTCAAGCAAATAGGGCCTAAGAAATTCCTGGCGTTACTCTTTAAAGGTCAGAGTACACTGAAACCCAATGATGCTTGAAGAGGCGAGTTGTTTCGCGCTGCATAACATGGTGCTTATATTATGTATGTAGTAAAAACTGGCCAAGTGCAAGTTGGACTTGTACACGAAGGTTTCCGTACCATAAGCCGAAAAAAACACGTTTCTTGTAAATAATAAAAATGAAATAAAAATAAAAGGGGGCCCCCCCTTTTATTTTTATTTCATTTTTATTATTTGTTATTATACCGGCAACAGAAATACATCATTTGTGAAAATTTCAACTGTCTAGCTACCACAGTTCATGAGATACAGCCTTTCTGTACCACTATCTCAAAAAGTGGTTAAAGCGTCGCGTCGCGTTTTGCTACGAGCCGACTCTAGTACAGCTCCCAAAATTTGGGTCCTACCAGGGATGAATTCCTAAGTATACATATCAGGTATCCAGACTACCCGGGCAACATAAGCATGCCACTGTATTAGGCTCTAAGCCAACGCTGCACAATTACCGACCTAATGGCCCCAGTGTACAGTCAGCAGATAAGCAAAATGGCGCCCAAATGGGCCACGAGATAAGTTATTAAGTTTTGAAGTAGGTACGTGGAACGGTGTATTAAAGGTTGGTTACGGTATGAGTTGTCGGATAATGGGGTGATGGGGTACTTGGAGGTACTTGGTCTGATTATGCAGCTGAAGTAGCTTGATTCTTCGCATTGATTCTTAAGCAGGTATTTAACACCTGCACACATTTAATACCTGTTTTTTTGACAGTGGAGTAATATACCGAATCACCCCTAGAGGGTTCTAAAAATATCAAGAGTGTGTTTTCAACTATTCATGAAAGTAATTTGGAGTTGTCAGGTTGTTAAAGGTCTCAGAGTAAATTAGAGGAGTTTTCTCTCAGTGAAAGTTCTACGCCTGTATAACGATGATAGCAAATTCCTTGTGATTGCTTTGACACCTACATAAGTGGTTCTAGCGTAAGAGTTCGAGAAAATATCCCTTAAATACAAAGGTATAGGCAGTATTTTCGGTCAAATTCCGACAGAAAAATCTCAGACGAAACTTGAATATTATGCAAAGGAAGAGGGTTTGAGGAGCAAACAAATCTTTCGTCAATTTCGCAGCAATTTCGAACTGTCTACCGTCTTATAATTTAATTTTTTTTTCTCACCGTAGTCGCCATGTTTTCCTGTTCAATCCAATAACTCGCGTGAACGGCCCGTAAGAATGAATCGGCCTGTCTATGAACTTGTCAAATATTCAGAAGGAGGGGGTGAAATAGGGGTTGAAGGGGGTGTAACAAAAGTAGGCCAAGATCAAAGTGAACTGAGATTTGTAGATGCTGATCTAAAAGTTGTACTTTACGATTTTATTTTTTTGTAGGAGTTGACTGTTGAAAATTACAGGGTGATGCTAAAAATACTGTAGATATATTTTGTGCTCGAATTATCGGTATTTGTTAAGTAGGTACTATTGAACAAATCCAACAGTAATTGTAGTAGTATAATAGGGAATTTATTCTAACACGCACGTACCTACCGTGCAATCACGTTTCTCAAAAACATCTTTATTTTTCAAGCAAAAGTAATTGAATTTTGACTGTCATTTCAATGTCAAATAATACTAAATTGGACGTCAATCTGTTTTTCTTTTTATTTTTGCCAGTTATTTTTTTGCTCACTCCACATCAGTGTATTTTGGTAGCGTACAGACTGTTTGTTTTGCAGACGATACAAGGCCTCTGTTAATGTGATTCCTTTTGCGATGAATTTGCTATATTTTTGGATAATACTGTTATATACTATATCGAAGGACTACTAACGTCCTCATTAATTTTGTAAGTACACTTAAGTAAGTTGTTCGAAAATTTCATTAAATCAATTAAGTTCGGTTCAATTTATTGGATACTAAATATGCCAGTGTTGTCCTTTGTACAGGGGGTTGAATATCTGCAAAAACATTCATGGTAAAGACTACTAATTAAAACTGATTAAAGGATAACGTCAATGTTGATAATCGAGATCGGAAGCGGTACCGTAATAACTAGACAATTGTCGCTCTAACAAAAAGATTTAAAATAAACATTTAAATTACCTACAAGAAACGTTTTTTTCGGAACCCTACGTATGGGAGTACGACTTACATTTTGCCGGTTTTTTAAAAGAGCTTGTAACTTTATAAGACACTAGCTTTGGCCCGCGACTTTGTCCGCGTGGATTGTTTCTTTGGGCAGCCATTTTTGTTTTTGAGATACAAATCTTCCAAACACCCTTAAACATATGTTTATTTTATTTTTTTGTCAAGTGTGTTGAATCAGCGGTTGAAGCGTGACGAGATAACAGACAGACAGACAGAAAGACACACTTTCGCATTTATAATATGAGTATGGATAAGAATAGTAGTAATCTTTAACTATGCGTAGAGATTACTTTTCATGTCGAAATAATAAATGATGTAGAAAGATAGGGCCGTCCGCCATTTGCTTACATGCGTTCACCAACGATAAACATCGCGCACGCTGGAAGATTGCCGATAACAACACGATTTGACAGTAACTGTTACTGTTACAAGCTCTTTTAAAAATTATGTATAAGTCAATGCCTTTAACTCTAAACTTCCCTAACGAAACCGGGGAAATTCATTCGTATATAAAGTGATCTAAATTGTTAATTGTCTACAATACAATTTAATTAGTTGCTACGGAGTGGGCGTCCATTGATCTTGTTTTGTTTGACAATTGTTTTGACGTCATTGTCAATGGAAATCGTTTAAATGGGTGTTTGTTTGTATTTCATGGAGTTTGAATGTAATTGAGCGTTAAACCTTGAAGATGAGTTTTTTGTAATGGGGAAGTAATTTTACAGAGAGTTAAATTTTGTTTTTCTTTTTTATAAAAATGTCTTGGGACAAAACTCACTCACGACCAACAGGAATATTTTATATCTTCCTAATTACCCTAATTACCTCCTAATACCTCGTAATTATCTCGATAGGTACGTTATATATATGTCGCCGCCAACTAGCCTAATCAGCCGTTTAATCAGCGGCCTAAGTGACCTCCCGACATTTAATTGAACAACTAGGCAAATGACTTGGTATCAATATCGTGTAATGACTTGTCTAGTCAAGTAGCGGAACACAGCGCACAGAGAGCTTAGGGCACCCCGACACGGATAGATTAGGTCCGAATGGTACGTCGGCAGCTAAAGTGAGCGAGTGACCTTAGCTCCCGTTATTCCGCTCGCGTTTGACCACAATCTCACCTGATGGTAAGCGATGATGTGGTCGAACATGGAGCACACTGGCCTAGATGTAACCTGTTCACTCCTGACTTTAAGATCCCCAGGTTGTAGCTATCTGGAAATATTCTAGACTCCAACAGGGAATTCCACTCCTTAGCTGTACCGCACAATGAATGTGTTCCCAAAACGTTTTGTGGGTATGAATGGTATGTCTACCATGTACCAAATGGCAAAAACCGACAGGCCGGACACTCGGCGTCGATGTTCAAGGCCTTGAAGCTTTGAAATATTACCTTTTTGAGTTCAACAGACAAACAATCCGTTTGAAAAACCATATTATTCGGCATAAAAACTATTGAAACCCGATCGCAATATAAATTGCAAATCACAAGCGCCATTTAACGACTGATAACGATGACGTATCTATTTAGTTAAATGCTCATGATTAATTCATGAAACTGAAGCGAAGCCGGCGGCGGCGGTATGTATTATTGAACGCGTGCGAACGGACAGACGGATTGAACGAACGCTATGTTATATTCATAGATAGAGCTAGGCTGTTAATAACGCTTTTGCTCTTTTTTTTCTAGTTAATAGAAGGTTTATTGGTAGGAGCTCGTGGCTAGAGAATAACAGCCGCACGGGTCGATCTTCAAGGTTAAGCAACGCTTGCCGAGGTCGGTCTGTGGATGGGTGACCATTTTAACATATCGAGATTTCTCCGTGCCTCGTGAAGTACGTTAAGCCGTTGGTCCTGGCTGTCTTTTGTAGATCTTTGGCAGTCGATACGGATTGTCAGAAGCCAGTTATTCTGACTCCAGTCTTGCCAAGAACTAACGTGTTTCCCAGTTAATGGGTTGTGGAGGTCTGGTAGGTAGCCGCTCCATGTAAAATACTGGTATTCAGCTGAATCCGGTTTGACTGGAAGCCGACCCCAATATGGTTGGGAAAAGGCTCGGCAGATGATGATGAGAAAGTTTATTGCCCTTTCTCTGGTTCTTTCTTTTGTCTGGTTTTTAAGTTGGAGGAAGACTTTGTTAGTTAGTAACTTAAAGATGATTTCTTGGACATTTGAAAGATTGTAGAAGCAATTTTGATTCTGAGAATATTTGCTTCGTCCAAAGTTGACAAAATTTCTAACAGTCGGTACAATACTAGAATTTGAGTATTAAACCAATCATTTTTTATAAAATAAATTACTGAAACAGTTAAGTGTTCTTAAGGCGGTGCGACTATGGGTTTTCATAGAAATTGTTCTAAAATATTTGTACAGGTATATGAGGTACGCTCTCTTGAAAAGCGGTTTCGCATTGTCGTATTGAACATGTCTGAGGGAGTCGTTACCCCAGAGCTGAACGTAATTTTCAGAATGCATTTCAAAACTTTAATTAATCACCAAAAATGTGATGAATAGATTACTCGACTAATTTTAGAAATGCCAGACATATTAATATCAAACGTTAATGAATTATTCTGAAAATTAACATAGAACGTGGTTCATTTTAGCGCTAAAATGGCATATATTACATTCGTAGAATACCATTTTGTTCTGTAATTATTATACTGAAATAATAAAATTTTAAAATAGAATATAGAATCATACTAACACGTGTAAAGCAGTCAGAGGACCGAACATCTGAAACCAGTATTTCCAAAGGGTACTTTGTTACCCAGTAACTGGGTTGTGAAGGTCAGAGAGGCAGCCGCTCCATGTAAAATGCTGGTTCTCAGACTCAGCTGCATCTGGTAGACTGGAAGCCGAGAGAGTGGTAGCTGTGGAGAGTGTCCAGGAACTCCACCATGCCATAATCGCTTGGCATGCATGGCGAGACCCCCTTTGAGGGAGGCCTATGTCCAGCAATGGACGTTTTTCGGCTGATATGAAAATGATGATGATAACTCTATTCTGTCTCCTACTTGACAAGGGGGGAAGTAGAAATTCTGTTTTCCTTGCTCCTCCATCGTTCTTTTCTGATTCATTTCGTTGCGGAGTCCAATACAGTTGAATCGTTGCTTCGGAAGTCGTCGAGCTTCATTGACTCGGTGGTCTTGGTCGCCACTGTTGATTCTGGCTTTCAGGAATTGCTGTGGTTGGGACTAGTGTGGCGAGCTTTCCTAAGTGGTTTAGACTTCGCATTTTCTTTTTGTCTATCAGTGATTTTTAGGGTTTCGAACATCCGTAAGAAATGGAACCCTTATAGGATTACTCGGCTGTTTGCCTGTGTGTATGTGCATCTGTCACAGCTAATTTTCTCCGAATCTGCTGGACCAATTCTGTTGAAATTTCGTACACAAATGAACTTCTTTGACCCAAACCCGTCGCGTTAAGTAAATAAATAATCTTTGCGTATGGGTACACAGGGTAAAAAAACTGATATTATGAAAGGGTTTATTGTGGGGGTTTTAATTATATTTATTCAATCATTTTAAAATAAATACTTTTGACGTAATTCAAGAATTTGCGAAAAATTACCATTCCCCCTCCCTTATCTCCGAAATCACTGAACCTTAAATTTTGGTAAAAATCCATGTTCTTTAAAAATAGATTACAGGAAAACCTATAAAAAGTCTATATTGTTAAAAAAAAACATGTTACAATAAAGAAAATCGGAATCGGAACCCTTTGCACGCGAGTCCGACTCGTACTTGGCCAGTTTTTAATAAGTAGAAACATTGAAGAGACGCCTATTAGCTAGAAAAGCTACCCATTTCGTAATATTACCAGCAATTCTTTTACAAAACATTAGCCACTACCAACACCATAATAATTCCCTTGCGACTAATATTCCAACGGTCTACATAAACTCCCATTCAACACTTACACGGCAGTTATAATAATAACATCCCTAGCGACATTCCAGGGTAAAAAACCTGGTATTTCCAGTCCCGCCCACATCGGGGCCCCACCCTGCGGTACTGGTCACTTATTACTACGTGTGAATGGCTGCAGATGGCACAGTTTAATGTCTTACAAATACATATAAATGTAGATATGATGTGTATGTCTACATAATGGGACTTAAATCAGTACCTCTGTTAGGTACGTATCAAGTAATTTTGAGGCGTTCTGACATCTACAGTAAAATAAAATTGTTGATCTTTATTTTGAACTAGCTCTTGCCCGCGACTTCGTCATTTTGTAAGATTATGAAGTTTAGTAAAGTTTCAGTCAATGCTACTGAACAGAGAAAGAATAGATAGATATAGATAGTTTTACAAATGTTCGACGTCATTCTTTAAATTGGCATAACTTTTTTATTTATGAACCGATTCAGATGAAACAAACACTAAATGTTAAGTGAACAACTACCACAATGTATTAGTGAAAACCACATCTAAATCGGATAAGCCGTTTCTGAGATTAGCGTGCACAAATGCACAGACAAAAATTCTAACAATTATTGTTTTGGGTGCTATTTGCGTTGATAAAGGTCCCACTAATGTCTTTTCTCATATATCTTCCATGTACAAACAGCGATCCGTTACATTTTTTATTATATATATAGACTTATATATGTATAGATATAGATTTCTTTGTTGGTACTGGTGATGAAGTTATCAAAAGTAATAGTTCGATTTTGTAATTTTTTTGTAACTGTAGTTTTACCGAGGGTCAATTATGCCGAGAAGTCTTTTTTACATGAAAGAATAGTTACACGTCTTACATTGTGTGTATCTATGTGTGCCTAATAAATATGTGTTCCTATGGTCTTTCTTATGTAATGTGATAATGCGATAGCTCGAATTTTTACGCAATGACCTCCGAGTAACGAATATATTCGAGAAAAATAAGCAATTCCGCTTTGCTGTCGCATTTTTGCGTTTTGCCTGTCTACTTCTGTAGACTTAAGGGTCCTCCCTGAAATCTGTTATTTCAGGCAAACAATAGTTCAAGAAACGAGATTTATAAGCTTTATAGCGTCTTTATTTTCAAAAGTATCGTTAGAATAGACAAACTTATTTATAGGCAAGCTCTGAAACAAAGTCAAAACAATAAATTTTGTAGTTCAGTGGATCAAAACTTGAACTCTGGCCTTTTACCAACCTAAGTGCTAGTCACTTCAAATTATTTAATCTCAGTTACACTTTTCAATCTTATTGATAAACATCATCTACTTCAATTAATTACTAAACGTCTATTGGAAATAGGCCAAGGTTGGGCCCAGTATCTTTTGCTTAAATATGGCAGCATTTTTTTTAAGGGCCTTGTATTACTACGTCGTAAAATGTGCTTCCACAGACAGGCGGCAGACGACGCGACAAGGCATCAACGCATTTTCACACAGTCACCTTCTACAAATAATTGATTTTTTTATAAAAAAAAGTCGCACTGTCGCGACGGCGGCGTCGCGCCCGTCTGCGGTCCCCCCTTTAATCATTAGTCGAACACTACTGATTCTCAATAGTCTTAACATTTAAAGCTACTCCGTGACCCTTTGTACTAAGACGGATCCAATCTATTTCAATAAATGGGAGATCCATTTGTACAAATCGGATCAACTGTTTAGGCTGTCCAAAGTGTTTTGTTCTCAACTTGGAATGAAACGGGCCTTTTTTTTGTACGATTTTACGTATTTTTTGTATATTACACAGCGTTTTTGGCTTTTGGATGATTAGAGTAGAACTAGTCTATTTGTTGGTGTTATTTTCTGATTTATCATGCATTTTAATTCAGTATTTTACTCGTAACATTTATTTAAACTTTATGTAGTGGTGGTCCGTAGGCGGATTAAATCAACAAGATATGTTGTACCAGTCAATCTTTGAGTTGAAGACATAGTACCCAGTTATTGGATGATTCATTTACTAAGTCCAGCTTAATTCAAAAATCATCATCGTACCCAATCTCGTGCCCTTATCCTTTGCTATAATAATATGTTGTGGATCGACGCAGTGGCGTAGCTAATCTCAAACATTTTTGGGGGCCCCATTTTAAGGGGTATTGTTTTTAAAACAAAGTAGGCCTTACCAACTCGGAACTGTCTTCGCAGGCCACGAAGGAGCTGGCGCGACTAAATGTATAGCTTTGCGTCCACAGGTCGTGGCCCTTGGAACCCGGGGGGGGGCGTATCTTTGATACGGCTGATACGGCGGTAGCTACGCCCCTGGATCGACGTAAAATGTACTATTCTTCCATAATTCTCATCTCAGCAGTTTTTCTCTTTCTAGCCACAGTCAAAGTCAAGTATTTATTTCAACTAGACAATTAAAAGGCACTTCTGAACGTCAAATATCATATCATCTTTCACATAATAATTGTACCTAAGATATTATGGCACGCCATGAGAAATGGGAGACGTGTCACGAGCCACTCTTATTTAAGGTCTTGCATGCATGTATTATTTTAATTCTGTTTTGTATACACATGTTTGAGCAAATAAAATATCTTTCTTTCTTTCTTTCACAGTCCCTCCATCATTTTTCTGGTCTTCCCCCATCCTCCTATAGCCATTCTGTTTCTGAATAATCAATCAATGTGTAGGTAGAGGGACCTACTAAATGATGGGCGCCATGTTGTTTCGCAAGCGGCTCCAAAATGTCACCCCATGTCATCTGAAAATGTCCTTCACTCAACATGGGCTTTCCATGACCTTAAGGGGATAGCCATAACTTTCATAGTATTCGATATATGACGTTATTATATTGGTAAATGTGTTAAAAGGTGATTTCAGGACGGGTTAGTGTTTTCAGGATCTGTGCCATGTTAATGGCAATAGGTTCGCCCCTTTTTACCAGAGGTCGAAATTAGGTAGAGTTATTTATGTACTTGCATTGAAATGTTGATATTAATATGGATCTTGAAGGCCAAAAATATTACAAATAAATAATAATAAAAACCTCAGAGACAGATAAGACAAACAAAACAAAGATAATTATCATACAATTTTTATTAGTATTTAATGCACAATACAAATTATTAATAGTCTTACTTAAGCAAAATCTCATACTTATACTTCGCCTTTTTTATAAATACGAAAATTGTGTAAAAGTAAATAACTTTTTTATTTAATAAATCACGGGATTTTTCTGCTCTTTAAAATTAATCTTGGGATTTAGGGCATATCCACTTTATTCTTTCGCTGTATGAAATCAGTGTAAGTACATAAATAACTCTACCTAATTCCGACCTCTGCTTATTACATAGAGCTTAACTTACACCCATGTGACTTCAAATATATTTTTCGTAAAATTCCGCAACCTTGGCAGGCACTGGCCCTAGCTGGCCGCGTCGGCCTGTAACACCTGAAATTTACAATAGATGTCCATCGATATACTTCTTGGTGTATGACCAAACAGCATTATGAAGAAACTGTACAAAATAACAAAGTAGCCGGTCCATCTCAATTGTTATTACACACCTATTATGTTAAACAGATATCGACTGTTCACCTTTTATCCGCTAATAGAAGTGGAACCACACCAATCTAATTCTCCCACGCTCGCCATTTTGTTTCAAACACGCATTTAACAAAAAAAAAAAACAAAGAAAAGAGTCCTTTTTTCGAACGAAACGATCTCGACCGACCTTCAAACAACATTCTAACAACATTTTAACCGCAAACTGAGTTTTTTAACTTACTATTAGTTTTACTCCTTAACCATAGAATAGAAAATTCAGAAGGTCGGCTCCATTCAACGAGCAAAAACAGGCGCACGCACACAGAGGCGTGCACGTACGGTGATCGCAAATAAATGCCGGTCGGGAGTGCATTTGTACTTGCTGTACGTGAAGCACTCAGATGACGGAATCAGTTTTCATATTAGTGCTAAATTTAATCCGTGGTGATTAAACTGGGCTAACCCCTAAAAAACGTCCCTTTGTGCCTATTCGCCTAGCTGTGTTCCGTGGAAGTGGACATTAAAATTTCGTTGCTTGGTGATCCCAGACAATTGAAACGGATTTGTCAAGCTTCATTGAATCGCCGCTTTCTGGAAGTCGATGCTTTTTTTCTGGATTCCAGAAGTTAAGAATCGTAAGGTGGGGTGGCTCAAAAAATATTGAGTTTCCATAGGCTGCCAATTTCTATGATTAAACTGTGACACTCATATGTATGGAAAGTTTTGGCAATACCAATTCTAGCAGAGGCCACCGCCTTTTTGTGTTGTTTGGCGAAGTGTGTCTATGTGTGCGTGCAATTTCGCTCGTTGTATGAACCTAGCCTTCTGTATAATCTGTGGTTTAACTATCAGATAAGTCACCCACCGTGACGCTGACGACGGCAGCTGTTGCTGACCTTAACAAATAATGTCAAATTTAAACACATGTTAGTTTAACCAGCGATTAAATTGTTGCATGTTATTATTTGGTATCGGAAATGGTGCAACCCGGCGCATATTGTATTTGGAGTTCGTATGGTTTTTTGAACATAAAGTTAAAATCTAGTTTTGCTGTTTGCTAAATATTTATTTGTACAAGTATTGTGTGAAATATTATAGTAACGATTTATATAAATTCTGGCTCATGTTTTAAAATGTCGGTTACAACAGACAGGCACAATGTGATTATGCGAAAAAGTTTTCATTATAAATTCTTTTCAATAATTATGTTGTGGCATTATCCCAACTTGCCTGTCTTCGGATATTCCCAGATACCTTGCTAATAGAGAAACCTTTGCCTCTCTTCAGTATAAATAAACACGAGAATAAGAAAAACATTGCGAAAAAAAAACGTTATAACGGCGTTTCAAGGAAATGCAGGCAAAAACAGTTCCATTTTGCATCGGAATTCTATTTCAAGATAAACAAATTCCAAAGCAGTCTATCCAAGACTTAAACACACAAACAGATTCAAATAAGTAGCCGTAGACCGACCCACCGCCTACGCACTAAACCATTCATTCCTCCCGATTGAAGCAATTTGTGTGGGCTGATGAACTAAAATTACCTAACTTTTGATATATTAGTCTCTTGTCTCAGTTGACGATAGTTAAAGATAAGTAATTTTAAAAATTACCTCACCGAGAATTGGACCATATCGTAGGTGTATTTCATTATTTACCCAACCTGTTTTCAACTATGTTGGGGTCGTCTTCAAGTCTAACCAAATGTCAAAGTCAAAGTCAGATGCAGATGAATATCAGTGTTTTACATGGAAGAATTGGTCAGTTATCATCATCATCATATCGTCCACTGCGGGGCATAGGCCTCCCCCAAAATGTCGCCACAACAACCGGACCTATGCGTCTCGCAACCATCGGCTACCCGCGACCCTCGCCAGGTCATCGGTCCACCTTGTGGGAGGCCTTCCAACGCTGCGTCTTCCGGTACGCGGTCGCCACTCCAGAATGTATCGGCCCCATCGACCATCTGTTCGGCGAGCAATGTGCCCTGCCCATTGCCACTTCAGTTTGGCGATCCTTCGGGCTATGTCGGTAGCCTTGTAATAACATGTCAGTTACTCCAGTAACACGATCGTGTAGGTCAGGCTTTTGGGTTTCTGGGTACCCCAAACGATTCACAGAAATAGTTCTATCCGTAGCACAACTTCTTCAAAAAGAGTCGTCGCATTGTCGCGTCGTGTCGGTCTTTATTGCGTGTAATGTAGATACCTATTAGATGACTAGTCTTGAATTTGGAGTTAAAATAACCGTTTGCTACCTTATTTTTTGTTGGGTTTTTGTCTTTCAAATAACTTGAAACCTATTATCATCCAACACTATACTTACAGAGTTATTGTTACTATTTTTTATGCCAGTTGAGGTCCCAAAAATAAAGAAAGGCGCTACAAGAGTCTATTCAATATGGCGACAACGCGCTATAAAAATAACATTTTATATTGAGAAAAAAAAGCGTTATCGCTGTATAGCGATATCACTGTGCAGATGGGTAACAGTAGTATAACTGAAGGTAAGAATGTTAGGGTAATCTCATTAAATTGATGAGTATTATTAGCCGTGACCCTTTTAAGCTTGTAACGGGAAAAGTATAAGAATATAATTGACATTGGGAAGTAATTGAAGAGCTCGTGGTAAAATAGTATCAGCGGCACGGGTTCAACTTCGAGGATGGGTGACCATACCAAGTTTTCTCCTTGCCTTGGAATGCACGTTAAGCCATTTATCCCAGCTGTCATTCAAAACTCTAACAGTCGTTATGGGTAGTCAGATACCAGACAATCTGACACTAGTCTTGCAAAGAGGTTGTCAGTGTTATCATGATACTGGTTTGTGAAGGTCAGATAGACAGTCGCGCCATGTAAAGTACTGGTACTCATCCGCATCTGGTTAAACTAGTCTGGAAGCTTACCCCAATATATTTAGGTGAATTGTATGGTCGAACTATTAGATTATTATCTTTAATTTGGAAAGCGTTCGGTGAGGATGACGCGAGTTTCATGATTTTTGTTCACTCAAAAAGTGTTCAACGCGCCTAAAGAAGTTTTCACTTCAAACATGCTTTACAGATAAACACTGGCTGCCTACCAACGATTTCTTTAACAATAATTCATACCGTTATAAAAATCAGGTAGGCTAACCAGTGCCAAAACAACCCACTAAAACTAACTGCGCAACCTTACCCAACTTGCACCCCCATTCATTACGCCACTCATTATGGTGCCAACTATGACTTCTGCCAACTATTTGCCCTACAGGCTGTGTGTTCGCGCGGAAAATGAAAACTATATAAAACTGTAGTCGGCCGTCGTCAAATATCGGTGCCAGGGCATCTGCTATCAAAACTTTACTCGATCCTCAGGGACCTGGATGAGTCAAACTGGAATAGAAGTCGTTTTTATTAAAGTAATATTATTTTTGGGTTGTTTAAGTGGTACTTAATAGCGAAATGTATATATCAGAGTTTGGTAATGGCAGTTTTTGTCAGAAATGGCCTCAAGAGATGCTTTGTGCTTTTAACTTTGTCTTAGTGGCTGAAAGTCGTTTTCAATCAATCCAAGTCCAAAATCTATTTCTGGATATTGTACGTTAAAACGTTTTTAGATGTACGATTTGATCAAATCTATTATTATCGCCAAACTTATAAACCTCGGGCCAAAGTCAAAGTCAAAAGTCAAAACGTTTATTTCAATTAGGCCATTAAACGGCACTTTTGAACGTCATCATTTACAGTTCAGTAAAATAATAATAAAACATTAATAAAGTGACTCTACTGTCCATTCGGAAAGGTAGATTCTTATGGAGAAGAACGGACAAGAAACTCCATAGTTACTCTTTTCAAATAATGATTTACAAAATTTGGTATACAAAAATTAATTTAATATTATGTGAGGACGATGCACCCAGAGTATGCTACTTATAAGAACAAAGTATTACCAGCAGAGGTAAACTTATTCATTTTCTAAAGAAATTTAGGTAAACCATTTACCTAAATTTCTTTAGAAAATGAATAAGTCTAACATATTTACAGATAATCTTAATAACCATTAATTAAACAGAAAATAAAAACACAAAAAAGAAACAGTATATCTATAAAGTTAATTCATAAATCTCTATTTACTCTCTTCATATATCTCTATTTACTTATTCATTTTCTAAAGAAATTTAGGTAAATGGTTTACCTAAATTTCTTTAGAAAATGAATAAGTCTCACATATTTACAGATAATCTTAATAACCATTAATTAAACAGAAAATAAAAACACAAAAAAGAAACAGTATATCTATAAAGTTAATTCATAAATCAACCAGTTTGATTTTGTCTACACCCTTGATTGTCCTACGGAGCAGGACCAGCATGTTTCCAAGCATTCTTATCCTGAATGTAATCTTCTAATTTGTAATATGCTTGTTTACAAAGTGTACTTTTAACATAAGTTTTAAATTTTCTTTCATTTAGTTCTCATATGTCAGAAGGTATTTTGTTGTAACATTTAACACAATACCCCATGAAAGAAGTGTGGACTTTAGCTAATCTAAAAAATGGTTCATCTAATTTGTCTTCGGCCTTCTAATTTGGACGGTTTCTAAATTGACTATTTAGAGTTAGAGGAACGTGTCAAACCCTACATTAATGCCAAAGTTTGACAGTTTTTTGGCTACAATAGAGTTTGGCAAATACTATACAGCTTCAAAGTAACTTACAATCTGGAGCAACGTTTGTAAGAAAATGCTCTGAACACTAGTCACTACTTGCAAGAGACATACCTCAACAAGTCACAGAGTAAACAAAATCTCAAACATCCAATCCGTGTTACAAACAAGTCGACATTCCCCGTTCCTTATCCAGTGTCTCCCTACTCCAAGTAACCGGTACACACGTGGGTCCTGTTCGACCAGTTATTGCCTTCAGCACGGCGACAATTTTTTGCCACTTTTTCCGTTATAACACGTCTACATATCGTATAAGTATAACCAAGTCGTTCGGGTTTCGTTTACTCTTCTCTTTCTATGTGGCAAACAGAATTGTTTGTGCCTATAGCGGTCTGGTCGAAGATTCCGCGTCAGCGTTTAATTTGGGACAGAATTGTGTTTATTTATTTACGTAGACGCAATGTAGCTAGCGATATGGACGGTTTGATAGGAAAATAGGGCATAAAGACACTGGATTTATAAAGATCTGTACATTATGTTAAGATCAGCATTTATCGTAATAGCGAATATACGTACAGTATTCATAAAATCAATGTTTACTTACCACATACTTCTGTTTTCATTACCTAATAACTTCGCTCACTCGACAAACCCCTGGATTACCAAAATAAGCCTACCCTCTATCAATATAAAGATAATAATTCTATTCAAAGTAACTTCATCCCCTTGTTTTCCCATCCGCAATATTTTATTACCAAAATAGATATCAATTTTGACAAATATGATTACACTATGCCCGAATAATCCCGCCAAAACTGGTAATTTAATAACGGCGGGCGCCATTTTGATTGCGTTTGACAGATAGGTGGAGCCACTAGTCGTGTAGTTACGTTTACGTATATGTTTGGGGAACTGTGAAGGGTCGTAATGAAGGTGTATTTTATGGGAGAACTTCTATTATTAATTATTTAAGCATTGTTATTTTATAATTGGGATTGAGTTGCTTTATTATTAAGAACTACATTGTGCCAGCGACTTCGACCACGTGAAAGGAAAATTATCCCAAGTAACATTCTCTCGGGATAAAAAGTATCTATAAGTACCCTATTCAAGCCAAGTTTCAACCAAATCCGTTCAGCCATTAAGACGTCACGACGAAACAAACAGACATAGGTACAGAGTTACTTTCGCATTTATAACTTTAATATCGTTTTTTTTTCTTGCTACAAAGCGTTGCTACAAAAGGTATTTTTTAAGATTAAGTCCACATTCCTCTTGCCATTTACGCCTGAGAAATTGAAACAGATTATCTAGACTACTAGAACCTATCTAGATAGTGTTGTGTATGTTTAGACTCTAATCTCATTAGACTCGCGAACGGGAATCAATCTATCTGCCAATTTATTGTAAGTGGGGATGCCGACGCTAGTATTTCTCTTTGTACAAGGCCGGCTACTTGAAAGAATTGCTTACCTTGGTCGATGTGTTCAGAAGCTTTTTGCCATACATGGAGCAAATTAGACCAAAGGTCACGGACAACTAGCATTCTAGAAGACTTATTAAAAATCATCATCATACATATAATTCCAGCTAAAAGTCGTCCATAGCTGGCCAGGGCCCCAAAGCGTCGCCACACTGACCCGTGAAAATTAAGGCTGCTTGCAGACAGATGCGAATTGATAACGCGACAACGACAGTGCAGTTTTAGAACCATTGTTTTATGTGTAGAGTACCATCCGAATGCGTTGTTGTTTACGCCTGTATGTGCGAGCCCTTAGGTAAAGTTAAAAAAAAAACAACCATGACTAATAATTACTTTCCTTCGAAACAATATACTCAAAAACTTCGACATATCAAATTAATTTCCCTAATATTATTGAAAAACGTCAATCAAACAAGGTTGATATGGATAACTTCGTTTCAAGTTCGAGGTTCGAAGGCCGATAAAAGGTTGGCCTGAAATATAATAAATCATATCAGTAGGGGCTGCCCCTGTCAGCCACTATGTGCTGAACTGGCCTGTATGTTTGTTCGTATTATGTACACGTAATACGTTAAGTGTTTTCGACGTGTTTTTGGGAAGGAAAAACAAGTAGGTATGGGGAAATTCACTTTCATGGGAAAATTGGCAGGTGTATTAAAGATATTCGATAAGAGGAGCTTGTGGCTAAATAATAACATCCGCACGGGTCGATCTTCAAGGTTAAGCAACGCTTGCCGAGGTTGGTCTGTGGATGGGTGACCATCTTAACTTACCGAGTTTCCTCCGTGCCTCGGTTAGCACGTTAAGCCGTTGGTCCCGGCTGTCATTTGTAGATCTTTAGCAGTCGTTACGGATTGTCAGAAGCCAGTCAATCTGACTCCAGTCTTGCCAAGAACAAACCAGTTCCCCAGTTAATGGGTTGCGTAGGTCTGGTGGGCAGCCGCTCCACGTAAAATATTGGTATTCAGCTGAATCCGGTTTGACTGGGAGCCGACCCCAATATAGTTGGGAAAAGGCTAGACAGATGATTAAAGATGGGTCGGAATCGGAAAGTTCTGGAGTGGTGACCGCGTACCAAAAGACGCAGATTTGGGAAGCACAAGGACCGATTATCTAGTGAAGGCCGTGAGTGAGAACCCGCTGGATGCGAGGCACACAGGACCCAGTCTACCCCAGCCCCACACAGTCGATGTGGCGACACTTGGGGTAGATCTATATTCAGCAGTAGACGTCTCTTGGCAGACATGATGTCGCGAGAGATGATTCAATTCAATTCAAATTATTTATTTGGAAAACATAGGTACAATATAATAAAATCTAAATGATACTGATTTTTAAGTTCTTCCAATGGAAAGTTTTATTTATTTTATTTTTCATGTACAGACAGAAAAACAGTCATAGATAACAGTGTTTTTATCTTTGCCGATTTATTTTTGTTCGCAGGATGTAATAGGAATAAATCAGAATCAATACCTTGGTAGCTCCAAGAAAACTATTACAAATAATATTTTTCTATGAAAACACCAAAATTAAATCAATAAGACCTAGGGTAGGTAGGGGTGGTAAGTAGGTAGTTGCCAATTAGAATTTGCAACTGACAAACTATACGTCTTCCATTAAGGTTTTAAACAAGGATGCCGACATATTTGCACCCAAACAAAATACAGCCACACATAGTCAGTTTTGTTTAAGACCAAGCATCAGGTGCAGTAGCTTTGTAAGGGCGTCCAAACCGCACATTCATTGCACACCCACACTAATAACTCAAAACAAATTAAATCCGTAGCTCCGTTTTTTTCTTTCAATCAATTTCACAGAAACAACATGGCCGAAGGGAATCCACCAACCGCGAAATGTGCCAACATCTGAGACCCACCCACATCTTTCAAAATTCTAATATAATATGGCTGTACAGTACAATACAAATTTAATGCAACATCCATACATGTCGTAATGAAAAACAAACATGGCCCTTAGTTGATTTAGGTTTAAAGCAAACATATAATAGTGAGTGGCTGCTACCCTTAGATTAGAAGAGGGTCCCCTTTTGTTGACCTTGCGCAGAGGGGGATTTAACTGCATTTTATATTATTGCATCATGGTCTAGTGGGCTTGATTTTTATACGGGTGCAGTGCTAGCTATTTTTCTGATTGTACTTTTGTAACGGAAAATAATTTTTCTTATGTGATGTTTTGCGTTTTTTGGGCGTGATCGAAGAATCCAGATTTATATTCGGGTGAAAAATGAGCAATTTTGAAAATTTTCTGAACTATATTAGGTACTCGTTAAATAAAGAGGTGCTTGTAGTTGGATGTAGAATCCGAATCCGAAAATTATTTCCCTGAGCGATAGCTCTAGACTTTTTAACTCGAAAATGCACTGTTCTTATTTATTTATTTGTCGCAGTGGCATGAGGCAATTGAGGAGCTTGTGGCTAAATACTAACAGCCGCACGGGTCGATCTTCAAGGTTAAGCAACGCTTGCCCAGGTTGGTCTGTGGATGGGTGACCATCTTAACATATCGAGACTCTTCCGTGCCTCGGAAAGTCCGTTAAGCCGTTGGTCCCGGCTGTTATTTGTAGATCTTTGGCAGTCGTTACGGATAGTCAGAAGCCAGATAATATGTTACCCAGTTAATGGGTTGTGGAGGTCAGGTAGGCAGCCGCTTCACGTAAAATACTGGTATTCATCTGAATCCGGTTTGACTGGAAGCCGACCCCAATATGATTGGGAAAAGGCTAGGCAGATGATGATGGGCATGAGGCAATTACACCAATGGAGCGCAAATGCCTTCAGAATCAGCTGCTTTCCAACATCGTGTACGCGTTGGAGCGGTGGACATCAAATGGACGAAACCTTGGCCAAAACCTAGTTCATACTTTATATTTCGTTCAAGAATTCTAATAAGCAGTTAACATCATAATATATGGCGAATATTCCAGTTAGAAGTTTACAAATTAGTGCTAGCTAAAGTTTGGGGTAGCTTCATGCTATGTTTTCCAAATATTCAATAAGTGGTCCGCTATAAGGTTTCGCCTCAGCTCAGACTTCGATCCGACTTCGGAGACCAAAGCAACTATTTACCCTGCCTTCTTGTAGAAACACTGGGAAGACCACTTGACTAGAGTTTTGCTTCGGTTAACTTAGTTTAGAGGAAGTATTCGTGTCAGTAGTGTGAATAGTTCGTTCACTCCGTTTTATGGTCTCCGTAGAAAAGCACTATAGAACAAGGAGACAGCGGTGTGACGACGCTTTTTCATCAGGAGTTTTTTTTTTTAATGGAAAGGCTGTTGGCTATTAATTCTAACGTCCCTGGCGACAATGTATTGGATTTTTTGTTGTATGTTTATTGAGCACAGTTTTTGCATTCACGACGGTAAAAAAACATGTTTTTTTTATCTGTTTTAAACGCCAAAACTGTGTCTTTTAAGCAGTCTACTAGGAAATGCTCGACAAAATAACATTCATTTTATTTTGATGACAAATAAGTGTACCAAGGAAAATCGTTAAAAAATGTACTTGTGATCGATAAAATATCGATCAAATATCAAATGTACGAAGACCACATTCCACGAAAACCAATTTACTAAATAAACGTCATTTATCATTTGTCAATTCGCAAATAATCTGCTCCTTTCTTAAATCGTTTCATTTGAGCTCACTAAAATAAACAATAAAAAATAACAATGATTTGATGATTTTTTAATTTCATGATATTAATGCATGTACTCGAAATATTTGCACGACTGATATGTCGAATACAGTGAGACTAAAATTATTTGACCATGTTATTCCAAGTACCTATATTCTGGCAAATAAATTAATTTAATTTAATTTATTATTGAACAGAAAACCAACCTTTTACATACAAATCCTTTTATTTAAATAAAACCATCAGGTGTCTACAAAGTACTAATGAAACAGGTTTCAGGCATAAAGTAATTTACCCCAAAACAGATCTGAAGTCTGAAACGGTATACTGAAACCTGAATTAAGTTCCCCTAAATCTGGGAGACCCGAATTTTATTGGACTTTTTAATTAATCCACTTAGAAATATACTTTATTTGGCTGTATAATAGAATGAGAGTTTGTAACGACTACGTGGAAGGACCAGGTTTTAAGGTTCGTGGAATAGTATGAAAGTATGTTGAGGCTTTTTAATTAATACCTGCCTGTAGAAACGGGTTCCGTGTGGTGTCGGACGTAAAAGAATAGCACCATTCCATCACTTCCCGTGGGTATCCTAAGAGGCGACTAATTCACCAGAGAATGGGCAGCAGCATTCGCTGTGCATTCTACACTTCGATCGTCAACTCTATAGAGTATTGTATTCTATTTTGCGTAAACGTACTTTATAATCTACAAATGCAATAGAAAAGGTACGCCAAAATATTCCTTTTATTTTGACTCTTTATTTTAATTAAACTGAATGAAATTCTGCCATTTCAATATTCCACTAAAGGAGTTTTATATTTTTATATATTATAAATATTATATATTATATTATAAATTTATATTTTATTTACGGTCATAATTGAAAATTGGTGATAAAAGAAATCCACGGCTTCATTGGAATTGTTCTAGTTGTCGATTAATTAATTTAAAATAACAATATTATGGTTCCGCTATAGGTAATATAATAGGTAACTACTCTTTTTGACGTGACAACGTCTAATAAATCGATGAACGCCGGCTGCACGCACGAAAAATTGTCCCGTTACGCTCATTGTCCCGTTACAATGTTTTTTATGACGTTGTCACGTTAAACTATCGTCCGTAAACCGACTTAACAGACAACCATATTTGTTTTCTAAGATTGTACTCTTCATTTACCTACCCTTTCTAAAATCAGAAATATTTTATTTATTCTAAACAAAGTTGGCAACCCTAGTTCTACCTAGCATTTTCCGATACTGGGATCAGTTTCAAGTCTAACTAGATTTTGACGAAATTTTAGTTAGAATAGAGCTGCTATGGCTTATATGAATTTCTGAGTCATAACCGATGCAAGGCTTTGAGTAAAAGCTTCAGTATCCAACAGACGCTTTCGTGTTTAAATGTCCTTCGTCGGATGTAGAGCGTAAATTGCTGTGTTTGATTTCTAAGCTCACCTAAAATGTACTGTAGATATTTGATATTTTTTATATTTTTTCGAGTCCATTACAATTATATTGCGTTGTTATAAAGCTGATAAAAAACTTCACTATCTTCAAAGAAATAATACCTACATATTTATTTGGCACACACGTCATGTACTCACAATATTTGATTCATGTCTGCCTCAAATAAGTTCAGCAAAATTTAAAAACCCGCAAAGTGCGAGTCGGACTCTCACACGAAGGCTTCCGTACAAAAAACCGAAAAAACACTGTTTCTTATATGGGAGCCCCCTACAATTTTTAATTTTATTTTCATTATTTGTTATTATATGTGGAGGCTTAGTACTAGGGTTCCGTTGGTTACCCTTTGAGTACGGAACCCCAAAAAAACACTTTCAAAATTTCGTAGAAAACTAAGTTACCAAACAAAAAACAAGTAACACACCACTAGCCAAATTCACATCTCCCACGTCCATTCAAAAATCTGAAGCTCTGTTTACACTACAATTACAAAACATTACTAGCAGACTAGAGAGTAAATACTAGATTCCCACAAACCGAACCACCAGATCGATCAAATTAGAACCAAACATAATTGTCACCGCAGAGACCAACAAGTAGCGAACACGATACAGAATATTATATTACAAAAGGAACGTACTAGCTCCAATTTACTGGACATTATTTGTAGCTGCGTAACCGCTGCGCTGACGCTGCGTGGACACCGGTACTTGCGGCGTGATGTCGGCTCCGATGCCAATGACTAGTCGCGATGATGGGTGACCGTTTAGTCGGGATAGTTACTTGACTGGCGTATTTGTGTGACAATTATTGTTTATAAAGTTACGGTCGAATGGAAATGTTGTGTTATTAAGGTATGACTTTGAATTCTGCACTTTTATAATTGCACAAGTAATAATTAATACTTGATGGCAATGAGCTGGTAATATTGGCTAGGACAGGTTTTTACAAAAGATGATAGTACTTGTAGCAAAAGTATCAAACATGCATGGTTGCTGCACCACTGTTTGAAACTTTATAGCAGACAACGCTTTAGTTTTATTAGTATTTGTGCCTTGTTCTTGAAAATAAATTATTTAATTGAATATGTAAAACAACACCAGAGGACCTAGCACGCATAGCCTCTGTTCCTTAATGAGTTCCCAAAGTTGTAGAAAAGGGCACTATTTCGTACCTTAATTTTGTATCTATATTGCACAACAATATAGTTAATCCATTTTTTAGAGTAAAGTACGAGTACCTCAATTTTCCTTAATGTTAGTAGTGCAAAACACCAAATGAATTTAGTGTTTGAAACAGGTTAAGCAGACTAAGACTCATGCATGCCTAAAGTATTAATTCAAAGAACTGGTAAGCTCCAGCTACTATCGCCAGTAACTAACCCCATCTAAACGCTCCCAACATCAGGAGTCGATCTGATTTGGGACTCAAACTGTTTCATTGTAATTTCGTACGTCCGCTGTCCGATTGACTATTGTTTGGACCATAATGAGATATTCCTACCTTTGTATTGTAGGCCAGCTTTGTGTATGTTCGATAAGTCCTAGAGCTTTGAGATATTGTATGGTAGGGCTTGGTAAGAGATAAGTCGGATGGTGGTCTCTTTGTCAATTGATTTTAGCTTTGAATTGATGAGTTTTGTCATGAATCTCTAATGGGTCTAGATATAAACTCATTGCCGCTATTAAGCTTATGAGTTTGGTCTATGAGAGTGTTATTTTTAGAGTCCTACAAGATAAACTCAAAAGTGAAATAGGATTCTTGCGATCATATCAGAAAAAAAGTACTAAAACAGGTCAGCAATATGGAGTCAAGTCAGTTAGTAGTTAGTTTATATGGAGTTGATAGGATCTTAGCCAGATCTTGGCGAAGTCATGTCACCAAAAGAAGAGCATTGATATGTCCAGTTTTAAAACTGCTATTTACGAAGAACATTTAAGATGCAACCACACACTTGACTGTACAATTGTTAATTACTAGTGGTCACACAGAGGTCAAACATAATCTCGATTTATAAAAATGATTCCCTATTTCCCTTGGTCACGGCATCACGCGTGAACGGCTGGACCAATTTCGCTAATTCTTTTTTTGTTGTGTTTGTAATTGTCAGGAGAAGGTTCTTATGCAAAAAAAAATATATACATCCGGGCGAAGCCGGGGCGGGCCACTAGTTTATTAATAAATATTAACTTTCTGCATTTCCTCATTAACTTTGAATAAGCCCCTCTCTGCGCGCGATACTATTGCTTAAACGGGGGTACCAAGTTTCCTCTTCACATCACTTCATATATATTTATAAATGGACTCATTCAAAACATTGAACCGCGTATCTCATCTTACGATATTCCGAACTACAACACCGGCTCTCAAAACCGGTCCCGATCACAATACAGCATCCCAGATCAAGTGGCCGTGTATATGTGTGGAGATAAAACGCACGAATAACGCGCGTTTAACAAAACTTCGGGTTATTACCGAGCATTGGCAGTAATTCGTCACGATTATGCCTTCATTGCGGTTTTTGGATGCTCCACTCCAGATTAGGGTTGTCAGTCATATTCTTTTATGGTTTGAAAAATATGTATCGAAGTCACTATCTGTCCCTCGTTTTTGGTCATCATAATTAAGTAGTAGTAGAAGTAAAAAAATGGAATTCCTTGCCGGAGTCTGTGTTTTCTGATAGCTAGAACCTCTTTTAGTCAAGCCTCATCTGCCAAGCCTGTTCCCAACTATATTGGGCTCGGCTTCCAGTCATACCGGAATTTAGCTGAATATCAGCGTTTTACGTGAAACGGCTGCCTACCAGACCTCCACAACCCATTGATTGGGTAACACGGTACTTCTTGGCTAGACTGTCGTCAGACTTTCTGGTTTCTGACTATCCGTAACGACTGCCAAAGATCTACAAATGGCATCTGGGATCAACGGCTTAACGTGCTCCATCGCTGACCATAAATCGACAGGTGAGACTGTAGTCAAATGCGAGCCCATCAATAAAATATTTAAAACAGTTTTTTTGGAATATAAAAAAATATTCATCAAAGCCATGCAAAAAATAATTCTATGTTGTACACTGTAAGGCTAAAATTACAGCCTGACATATTGAGTCCGTGTTTTGACTGTAGGTAAAGAATTTAATTGGGTAGAGTCATATGAGAGAAGGACATACTCTTATTAGAACAGTATTCGCCATGCAAAATTCGTCTCGTTTTGGTTGATCACTAGCAGACAGAAATCACTTGATAGCTTAGCATTCTGGGTAACAAGTTGATTGACCTCAGACATTTGGATTGAGACTGAGGTACAATATCTAGAATGGCACTCGGATATACCTACCAAAGATAGCTTTAGTTACCTTCAATCTTGTAGTCAGCCAAACCAATTTCATAGTGATATGAAGTTATTGGGTGTATGGATGAAGAAGATAATTATGTTGAGCAAAGCTCCAACAGTAGATGTATGCTTGACAGCTTATGTTTGAATTGCCTTCAAATAATCATATTAATGAAACAAATGATAAACGCGGCGAAAAAGTAACCAAAAGTGGGGCGAACACGGAAAAATAAAAATTAGGCGAACTTTGTGGGCGAATCCGGAACAAATCCGATTTACTTAGGTCCAAACCTGTGTCCAGAACGTTTGGAATTTGCATAGTGTTTTTATTTTATTTTATTTGAGATGAGTTTGCTCGTGACTCTAGTCTAGGTCATAGATGACAGATACAAAGTCGACGATGGAGCGAGCTTACCCAGAAGAAGCCTGTTCACTCCAATTTTGAAGAGATTAGGGTTGTATTATCTTCTTGTACCTGCATTTAACAACCTGATCGTCTAGCGAGTCGAGGGTGAATTGGTTACTTCTAGGCGAGGGTGCTCCATAGTCGACCACATCATCGCTTACCATTGGTACCTTATCAGCCATACCTTTGAAACAAAAGCGTTGAGTTTGAATTTGACCATCAGATTTGGTGTGAGTCATCAGAAGTTGTGGTGAAATGCGAGCTTATAATAGACGTAAATAAATATAGAATAAAATAATCATCATCATCATATCAGCCAAAAGACGTCCACTGCTAGACATAGGCCACCCCAAAGGGGGGGTTACCATAATCGCCACGCTTGGCAGGCGGGTTGGCGATCGCAGTGTAGCTGTTGCAGTGCAGAGAATGCTGTTGCCCATTCTCTGGTGAGTCCCTTAGTCGCCTCTTACGACACCCACGTGAAGTGATGGGATGGTGCTATTCTTTTACGTCCGACACCATACAGAACAACCACTAACAGAATAGAATAATAGAAAAACACTTTTCTCCAAATCTCTTTTTAAAGTATTCTTCGAAGCCATAAAAAAAATGTATATATAGTACACTGTACTGAGTAGGAGTTTTCACGAACCAAAATATTTTACACGAAAGTGGCAACCATGTCCCACAGTCATCGGCGATGCGGTTTCAGCGTAGATGCGAAATATAAAGTAATGAGGCGAATAATTTGCACTTTTACAGCACCCAGCGTAGCGTATGGTTACTGCAACCGAAATTGGAGTTATCTCAATAGGTACCGAGAATTTAACACTTAATTCGATATTACTTTTACTGAATTGTCCCAGGTTTTTTGATTGGTTATGGAGTTTTTTGAGAAATTATGTTAAGAGCTTTAATCCTCACGATTTTTTGTACAAACACACCCGTCCTTATGCTTGGATATGAATGTTCCGATTTTAATTAAACACGCAAACATCGAGGTCTGAAGTTAGTTCAGAAGTTTATTCAAAAAGACTTTAGAGAGACCATGTGACAAATTTTAGGTTTGAACTTGTGACATAGAAAGTGAAAAATCAATTGTTCTCAACATTTTTTGTCGTTAATAATTCTACTTGGACGTCTTACAACCGTCATAATTCTGGTTTGGGAGAGAGACTATACAAGACTCATAGCACTATTCCTTTTTCGCAACGTAATAGTTGGGCCTCTTGGTCTAATTCTTGCTCATCTTAGTCTCAAAAACTCAATTTACTGACGCTTTTTTATTGAAATTTAAGTCACTTGCGCTTTAAGCCTTTATTCACTTACTAGACCAACGGATTCCATCCATATTTTAATCCAATATTACCTGTCTACGTACAGTCCTCTCTTGAGTACGGACCCGTCCTTGTGTAAGGACATTTTACTAATATGGTCTGAGTAGCCTTTTAGGGCATCTCGTCTCGCCGACTTATATTTGCAGAATCGATTGTTTAAGTATATAATTGACAGTAATTGCTTTATTTGATCGTATTGTTTGCTAAAATGGTATATAGGTAGAAATCACTATACTTGGTGGAATTGGTGTTTTTTGGGAGTTGCTGGTCAATCCAAATGAACTATCAATCAATATATCTAAAACTCTTTCGTTACTGAGTGATTGAGTGACTGAGTGGACTGGCAGACAACGCACACCCGAAATTATTGGTCGTAGAAAGCTAAAATTTGCCATGTTGGTTCCTTGGGGAGTATAGGGGATCTCATCGGACATCTAGACGCACTGCAAGTTACCATCCCTAGCTTGTTGCTATTCCACCAATTCGCACTAAACGTTTCCAAACGTCTTTTATAATGCGCACAGCAAAGGAGTGGAACTCTCTGCCTGCGTCTGTGTTTCCGAACGCATACAACCCTAATTTTTTCAAAATTAGAGTGAACAGGCTTCTTGTGGGTAAGCTCGCTCCATCGTCGACTTTGTCTCTGTCATCTATGACCTAGACTAGAGTCAAGAGCAAACTCAAATAAAAAAGAAAAAAAGTGGTCCACGTCAAAAAAAAAAAAAAAAAGAGGGAGCATTAAGAGAGGATGTCCCGAAATCCCTACGGGAACGGGAAAAAGCGCGTACGAAGTCGCGAGCAAAAGCTGGTATTCTATAACACAACCATGACTGGCACAGAAAAGCCCATTCATTGCTAAAAAAGGACACCCCTACGTAACAAAATTGCGGTAACTACATGGAAAAATATAGCTGTTATCATACAAAAATACAAAGAAAACTGCTACTAAAATTACTGTTATTGTTACTTCTCCATTTTCCTCATAGAACTTGCGACCAAGCTCATATTATCACGCTGAGTAAAAAAGGAGCAAGTCTAAGTGCAGACCATAAAATATATGTCCCGTACTAAATAAAGAAACTTCAGAATTTTACTTTAAAAACTGCAGTATCATCGGATAAAGCACTTTGCTATATAAAGTGTTATTCTCAGAATTAATGTCTAATAGAATTTTATTGTTGAGCCCAGTTCTTATTCTTTCTTTAGACAATGTTTTTGCTGAAAACAGTAGATTTTTTTCATGTTTTTTTGGCTATTTGCAGGACTTGAACTTCTAATTCTGTGAACCGTAAGTCAAAAAATGCTAATCATACCGTCTAGTTAATATAGAAAGTATAACGGTGGATTCTTGCCATTCTCTCAAAAAAAACATAGAAACCTAATTTAAACCATGTATAATGGTCATGTCACAGTCTAACCACTAAACAGTTGTTCAATGTCAAAATGATAAATGTCAAAGTCGTCGACTACTATCAAAAGTTGCTCTGTGGTAGGTAGTAATAGGGATGTTGCCTAGGTAAAAAAACATGATTCTATTTAGTCCGTGAGTTAGATTATTGAACTATATTGGATACGTATTTTTTATTTTATCAAATGAATAAAAAAATACGAAGATAAAACGTATCAAAGGTAAGGAGTGTGGGCTTGTAACGTCACTTTCCTGTAAAAAGTGTACTGGTAAGTGACGTGACACGAGTTTTCAACGCACTGTATCGTTTTAATTTTTCGGAAATCTATCTGGCGGACTACTTAGATTTTTCTAGTTAAATGCCATACCCTTGATAAAATAAAATAATTTCTTCAGTACTTTTTGTGAAATCTTGTAACTTTTGTAGATATTTGTGACAGTTTTATGATAAAATTCTAAAAAGACGAATAAATTTGAAATCGTTTGATAAAGTTATTTAACCCAGAAAAACATGTTTTATTTTTTCAATTCGACAAAAAAAGATAGGTAACAATCGCGATACCTCTTCAATATCGCCAATTCACATCAGAATTTCCCCTTTTCCCGCTAAAATGTCCAGAAGGCGTATCAGAAGCGCGGGAATATAAATAAAATCGTGTAATTCATTCGAAACCCACCCGCTTCACTGTCAGTACCCTTAAAGTGTGGGCGTGAATATTACAGGCGCGAAATATCTCGGTACATTGGGTTCTTATTGTTTTATGTTTTATCTGTGCCATTTTTTTGGCCTGTGGCTTTTGGCGCCATTTTTAGACGACCATTTTTTTAAAAGCTCTACAAAATAATAACAATAAAATTAATTAAAAACTGCACAATTCTGATGATAGTTTAATGATTAGGGGTATCCTGTCCATGGTCATGGTTCTAATATGATCTCAAAGTCAAAGTCAAAACATTTATTTCAATTAGACCATTAAAAGACACTTTTGAACGTCAACATTTACAGTTAAAAAAGTTACTGAGTTGGTTTCGGTGTTTCTCCTCAGTATGGTCCGCTAGGTAAACCGGCCTCCTTTATTTAAAAAAACAAAAAAAATAATATGCAAAAGTGTGTTTTTTTTTAACACACAACAACAACAGTACAAAAATAAAAATCACTTATCGCAGACAAAAGACCTTAAAATCAATCAGATAATTCCAAAGGATAATAATATATCATCAGATATTATAATAACAAGGGATAAAAAAAACAATCCAATAAACCAAAGTCCCTTTACACAGCACCCACATTTTCGCCCACTATACAAATTCGCCAGTAACCCGCAACCACAGGTAACTTAATATTCCATTAATTTCAATTAATTTGCTTGTATTAACTGAGACCTCATTGAAGTATCTATCGACCCAATTTCGGAACCTTTCAAGTGAATGTAGATCAAGTGTAATTGAATCAAATACGGATAAATAGCGACTTCAGTTAATGTACAGAGACATTTGGATTGGTTGCGGTGACAGGCTTATGGTGTAACAGCTACTGGTTGTACTAATTAGGAACGGGTTGCTTGTCAGAATATTTTTCTAATAGGATGTCTATTTTGACATTGTTTTTTAGTTTGGAGCTCTGTTTGACATTCAGACTTATATATACTAGCTCGAACTGTCCTACTGCTGGCCATTCCTACCGCCGTTCCGGGCCCTTAGCCACTTCTTGCCAATTCCTAAGGAAGATATTCAAGTCATAACTTTCTTGTCTGACATTCAGTCTTATCTTTTGCAAATGTCTCTACGTTTCTTTGATTTGGAACAATAAAAAACTGAACACCAATAAGTAAATTTAAATAATCGAAACTACAATGAATAATAATGTCCAATGTAAGCGATTTCTATTCAATCAATCAAATCAAACACTCACTATAATCATGGACGTACATATGTCAATCACAACTGCAATTTGCAACTCCTACAGCTATCAAAAGCGGTTGCAAATTGCACAATAGTCCTCCCGAAACTCGCGTATCAGATCATATAAACTTAGTTACCGCAAAGGCGGGCCAAAAGACTTCCTCAGAGGGCCCTTTAATCTAAAAGCTATCAAATTACAACTCGTAGAATGTGCTCAAGAGGTTTTTATTGATTTCCTTTCTTCTTATTTTATTGATTTAAAAATGAGTGTCTTTTAAACTTGATAATGCAGTGAGGAACTTCGTCGTTAGACTATACTGAAGTAGGTACTAAGCGATCATTGTTCCGTTACAAAAAAAAATGTCACTACTTGTAAAAAAGAAAAACTTATCTTAATCTCTTTCTCTCTCTCAATTATGTAATTATCACTACGGTCATCCACCTAGACAAGCAACATTGGTGGATCCAGGGGGAAGGGGGCTAAGGGGCTAGTAGTCTACAACTTAAACCAGTCATTGAGAAAATTACGAAAAGTAATTCAATGTTTTGCATTAAGCAAAATAAGATAAAAAATGTTTTGTATTTTTTTAGAGTTTACTTTGCTAAAAATCTGCTCTCAGCGGTGTCCCCCCAAACGACAATCCTTGATCCCCCCTGACAGGCAGTTTAGTCATTGGGAAATCTATTAATATCTAGTAGGTATAAGCTATTTTTCTAAAGCCTGAGTTTAGTAAACGAAACCCGGTAACTTGTCTGTGATTGTATCGGGACAAAGCAACAGGTCCAATACTTCTATAGCTTTACAAATACAAATACGTGAAACAGATAAATCTGTGATGAAATATATACAAAGAATATCAAAGTAAAGTGCCCACAAGTTTTAGTGTTTTCATCAAGTGTCTATAATTATTATGATACCATCTCAAAAGACTTCAAACTTGATTTGGCGCTTAAACCATTCTGCCTCTAACATTCAAAATCTTAATACCCAACTCCAATATTAAAATAAGAATCACACTAACATCTCCGCTCATTAACCAGCTATTAAAGGACCCCTTTTTAACCGTGAATATTCAAAGAGCAAAATCGCATATCTTTTGTGCTAATTTAACACCTCACATTAAGAGAAACTCGACACCCGAAGAGAGTTCGCGAAACTTTTCATGCGCCATAATGGCTTATTATAGTACAGCCAGTTTTATATTTCAATGCTTAATATTTTCAAAATTAACAATATAATTGGGCAGCGAGTCGAGTTTTGCTCACAATGCACGGTGCTTTTAGACATCTGGCGTTGAAAAAAGGGCGGATATACGAAACAGGGACTCAATAGAAACGTGTCCCAAAGGCCCAGAATTTTATCAAACATCTTCCTTAAATCCAACCCCGAAAATAACAGACAAACAACTCTATTAATACGGGGATTAGGCCCATAATTGCTCGCTGAACAGTGGCACTTAATTCTATTTGCCATGACACAATGAGTTGCATCTGAACATCCCTTAGAACACATTCGCTTTGATTTTTTGCGCAGTAAATCGACGTTTGTTTGTTATTCGATTCCATGGTTTATTTTGGTAGTGTTAGAGTTGGATTTTGTTTGTGTTGAGTTGAAGAATAAGTCATCACCCTTTGTAGGAATTAGGTGTAGCGTATAATTAGCGATTTTGTGAAAATTGTTAGGTAAACGCGCCTAACTGTAGGGCTGTACGCGACCCGGTCGTTATGCGTATTGACAAAGAAATATTATTTTCTAGTGACGAATAAGTGAGCTATGATGTGACCTTTTGCTACCAGGATTATCATCTACCTAGCCTTTTCCAACTATGCTCGGTCGGTCGGCTTCCAGTCAATCCGGATTCGGCTGAATACCATTATTTTACGTGAAGCGGCTGCCTACCAGACCTCCACAACCCATTCACTTGGTAACACTGTAGTTCTTGGCAAGACTGGAGTCAGATTAACTGGCTTCTGACAATCCGTAACGACTGCCAAAGATATACAAATGACAGCCGGGACCAACGGCTTAATGTGCTTTCCGAGGCACGGATGAAACTCGGTATGTTAAGATGGTCACCCATCCACAGATCAACCTTGGCAAGCGTTGTTTAACCTTGATCAACACGTGATATTCTTGAGCCACGAGCTTTAAGCGAGGATAAGATTGATATGTTATTGCTGACTGAAAGAAAGATTACAGTTTTGACTGATCCACAAGAAGTTTCTTGCAGAAATTTTTTCACACTATTGCTGGACTGTTTGGAGCCAGGTAGTTTGGCATTGGTTTGTCATAGGAGCCCAAAGATAAAAAAACAAATTTGATATAGGATAAAGTCCTTGGGCCTGTATTTTAACTACCTATTTGTAAGGCACTATGCTTATAGCTTTGTGGTGTGTAACATTTACAATTACGAGCATTTAGAGATGAGAATAAGATGGCATACCTAATCTGGGAGTAGGTCCAGACAAACTTATATTATTACCTCTCTTTAGTTATAAATGTTCACCAACAGACATAGGCTCTTAAAACGCCGTTTTTTTTATGAATGGGCAATCATCAAATCACTCTGGGCGGAGCAGAAGGGAGTGCCACGACTCTTACTGACTAAAACCCATCCGTGTTCCTTCTAATACCCTTTGCGTTTCAGGGCCGCGGTAACCCATTCCAACAAATTCCGCCACCCTGGCAGTTTTAGACTGCCTTACATTCTATATTTAACAGCTAGGCCAATCAAAAGAAACTGTTTAAAAATAGAACTGCTACTTAAAACTCGGGCCAAAAAAAAATACCCAACATTTCGCTCCTAGATTGAATAAAGAATAAAATTACCTAAATAATGTCTGCCAGCCCTTTCAAGTAGGCGAGGCAACAAACTAAGCGTGTTAGCGTCACGCCCAACAATTTTGTGCCATTAAACTATTTACAATGTAAAAAATATGGCCTACAGTGTACTCGAGGGTAAAATGGCGGCAAAAATGTGACTTCATAGACGTTGAGAGCTGAAAAGTTAAGTAAAGAGTTAGGATATGAACAATAAGAGCTTTGCAAAGCGTTTTGAATTAAAATACTGGATTTTTTCTGTTATATTTTTTTTCTGTTTGTCAACTAAAGTCGTGTTAATTAATTTTATGCTTCACTGTACACTTCATATTGAAAGAACAGGACAAACATTTATAAAAAAAATAGAAAAAAACCGGCCAAATGCGAGTAGGACTCGCGCACGAAGAGTTCCGTACCGTTATCTATAAAAAACGGCAAAAATATTTATTTTATCCTGTTTTTTAGTATTTGTTGTTATAGCGGCAACAGAAATACATCATCTGTGAAAATTTCAACTGTCTAACTATCACGGTTCATGAGATACAGCATGGTGACTGACGGACAGACGGACAGCGAAGTCTTAGTAATAGGGTCCCGTTTTAACCCTAAAATCAAGTGAACATTGGGCGGTCTTTTTGCACAAGGCAATCTCTTACAAGCAACCTTTGGAAGTTTGGATAGACTGAACGACAGGAGATGGATTTTGGGCTTACAGCGTAGAAACATCAGAAGTTATGCCAATCAGACATAATTATGTGGCGGAATGAGATGTTAGTTACACGACACTGTAGGTATATAATTTAAATAAACGCTTTTAATTCCAATAATGAGTGATAACACGGAGGATATAGATATGAGTACCTAATCATATTGTTATCATATTAAACACGCATTTTAGTAGCCTAACGCCGCATAGTTTCCGGGAACTCTGCTTATTTATTGACCTGAAAAAACATTATAATCACAAAACTCTCGATAGTACGAGTGTTAGTTTTTCTTGCTAGTTTTATCCCGCGGCTTTGCTTACGTACCTACCACACAGTTTCCTTGCATTTTTTTTGGGATAAAAATAAGCCAATCGCAGCCGGCGATATTGTAGCCACTCATCACTGATAGCCTGAATTTTGTAAGTCGTCGTTCCAAAGATTACCTTTTACAACTTAATATAAAAAATATAAATAAAATTCTTCCATAACTGGTGACCGAGTGACTGACAGACAACGCAAAGCCGAAACAACGGGTCGTTGAAAGTTGAAATTTGGCTGAAGGATTTCCTAAAATTCCTACGGGAACGGGAAAAAACGGGATATGCACGTACGAAGTCGCGGGCAAAAGCCAGTATAATTAAACAAACAAAGAAAAAAAATATTTGAAATAAATAAACTTGCTTGCTGTTTGTAGCACTTTAAATAACACGATCTCCAGTTATATGCATTTCTTTTTAATGTGCAAAAACATCAAATTTTCTCTTAAAAATCAAATTTACAAAAGTATCTTGCCCCTAAAGCAACTGAATTGCTCAATGTAACTTATAAACATCTGTCGCATTGGACATATTGTACAGACAGACGAACCCGACACATTAAGGCCACGGTACCTAACTACCGGTCAAGCAAAAAGATTCAAGAGAAAAAAATCCTTTGATCCAGAAGGCCAATATGTCCCACCCAAGTCCCCGTGACAAATATGTGACACGTGATTCAATTTTTTTTCTCTCAAAATCGAGAGTCACCTGGCTTTGATATACTGAGTAAAGTACCTACTCTGTGGTTTACAGCCGTCATCTGCCTAGCCCTTTCTCAATACGATGGGGTTGGCTTCCAGTTTTAAGGATGCAGCTGAATACCAGTATTTTATCTGACATCAACCAGTTACTGTGTGATTAGCTATCATAAACATCAATAGTGACAATACCCTCTTTTCTGTTACACCGTTACTGCTGATCTTGAGGTCTTGGGTGCGATTTCCGAGTCTGGAAAACTATTGTTAAGTTTTTTCATTTGAAGTTTCTCAGGAGCAGAGCACCAAGTTTTTGTTGATGCCCGATTGCTGTCCACTATTTCATGGGACTTAAACAGAACTGTCGAAATGGGAGTGTGCTTTAGGTATACCTCAGCCGAACTCTAGGGCATACAATCATGATGTGATGTTATATACCTTCGGACATAAAGTAGTTCGGGCAACCAATGTTGAAAAGCTTAAGGTCTGGTCTAGCGATGAGTGATCAATTAAGCATCTCTTTCATTCTACAGTCAAAAGGATGGAACTGATTATAACTTCTTTTTCATCTAAACATCTTTGTTAAAGCACTCATCAACTTACTTCTAAATCACATAATTTGTGATACATGGTCCAAAACGCTGCGTTATTTATACACGTCTTTGATCAACGATCTTGTTATATTTTAGAGCATGTTATGTTGTCTATACTAAATCCAAGGGTTAAAGAACCGAGTAGAAAATAAAATCACTGTGTTTACATCGTCTTTTGAAGATGTTCACTATATTGTGACATTTTATGTCATCGTATTTTTTAACTAATATAAAATGTCAAAGTTCCCACACAAATGCAACTTGATACTTTTCAAATAAAAAAAGTTATAGACCATTATGAAATCTAGAAGTGTCATAAAATTCATAAAGTCTCGAATTTGCAATTGTAAAGATTTAAAGCCATAGTTCTGGAGTCTTTGTTTGAAATTTATGACGATTGTATGTAAATGTATTCGTTTACAAATTACCACAAAAGGATCAGATGAAACACCTATAACTTTGAGAATGAGTCGACTATAAACTTCGGTGAGCCTGGAGCGATGACATTTTGAATTATATTTGAATTGATCAAGACTTTTCGTATACAACTACATGTGTCCTGACGACACCTGTCATTTTTTTATTATTATTTTTTGAAGGGTGGGAAATCATCAAATGACTATTCCACTCTGCGTGGAGCAGAAGGGCGTGTGAGATTCTTACTGACTAAAACCCATCCGTGTTCCTTCTAAAGCCCTTTGCGTTTTTTTTAAGGATGGGAAATCATCAAATGACTTATTCCGCGCTGCGTGGAGCAGAAGGGCGTGTCAGACTCTTACTGACTAAAACCCATCCGTGTTCCTTCTTGCGTTTCAGGGCTACGGTGACTCTTTCAAACAAATTCTGCAACCCTGGTAGGAAATACTTTAGCTTACATCAAGTTAAACAAAAAATATGTAGGTCTTAATCAAATCAGACTGTAATTTGAGTATCAGTCTGGAACCTATTTTTTTTTCTATGTGGGCCTAGGGCCTAGAATCTAGACGAGCTAGTGGCAAGTCAGTTCCGGACATATTTTTCATCTAGCTGAGTTTTCATCTGGCCCGATTACATGGGATTTCATATTTCTACCGAAATATGGTGTTGGCGTACAAATAAAGTAATAAACCTGTGGCTCTAAACCCTTCGAATAAATGGATACTTTATCGCACTAATATTATAAGGGCGAAAGTTTGTGAGTGTGTGCGTCTTTGTTACTTCTTCACGCGCAAACGGCTGGGCCAATTTTGATAAAATTTGGTATGCAGGAAGCTGACACCCTGGATTAACACATAGGGTAGGGGCTTTTGAACTGCGGGTTAACCCGCGAGGCGCAGCTAGTATGATTTGAAAACAAAAATACAAAACAACTATATTTTATCTGTGATATTGTCTCGTAGACAAATATTTTACTTTTGATACAGAGGTCAGGTGCCATGTTTTCTTTTGTCTGCCATTATCATTGTTTGTACAATCTATAAACTTTGAGCTCTTTTCTATTATTTCTGTAATACCTTTGATAAAATATTTATTATAATAAGATACGGGATAAAGTAAATATCATTATTGCTTTATCCCATTATTTGCTTTTTTAAAGGTCTCATTGATTGTTGGCTAAAGAATAATAACCGCACGGGTCGATCAAGGTTAAGTAACGCTTGCCAAGGTTGATCTGTGGATGGGTCTCGGAAAGCACGTTAAGCCGTTGGTCCCGGCTGTCTTTTGTAGATCTTTGGCAGTCGTTACGAATTGTCAGAAGCCAGTAAATCTGACTCCAGTCTTACCTATAAGTACCGTGATACCCAGTTAATGGGTTGTGGGGGTCTGGTAGGCGGTTGCTCCACGTAAAATACTGGTATTCAGCTGAATCTAGTTTGACTGAAGCTGACCCCAATATAGTTGGGAAAAGGCTGATGATTGTTTGTTGGCAAAACTTTAACCTCAACAAACAGAAAAAAAACACAAGTTTTCTGATAGTAGTAAGAAGGCGTTAACCAAACTACGAGTATATTATCCAAACGACTGAACTTTATTAAAATTCTTTTAGAAATCAATTAAAGTTTTATTAAATTAATAATTAAACTAGGAGCAAATTGGTAATAAAAAGTAAAACCTTTCGCTGAGAGCGTTCTTACATAAAATCAAACGATTAGTACTTCGCCAGTTCATTTCAATTTAACCATTACCATTTTCGTGAAACCCGAATCACAACTATGTAAAACACATCGAATTCCGATAAAACATAAGAAATAAACATTTATGACGTTGATAAAACTTGAACAAAATACAGACGACCACTTATCTACATTTAGACCATAAAAATGAAATTCTATAATAACGTCAACGGCCATAACACTCAAATGACGAACCGAAAAAAAAATGTTACCTAAATAGGTAACATTTTTTTTTCAAAACAAACAAATGAATTTTGAATTTTTTTTCCCGTATCATTTAAAAAGTTGGTATAAAACCTTTGTGACCCGACAAATGGTAAAAGATGGTAATAAAATGGTAACGGATGGTAATGGGATTGATAGTGGGCCGATGGGGCCCCCCACCGCTCGCTACGGGTTAATAGCACAACCCATCAACCGAGAGTATCTCAGCGTGATAAACTATTTGTTTATGAATAATTCCCTTAATGTTTATTAGAAACGATTGCCCAAACAGGTAGTTACTAACGGGATGTGATATTGATTAAAATTTTAAATGCATTGTACATTTTTTTGGGAACCGTATTAAATGTCGGTTTTATGCTGATCTGTCGGAAAAATGTCGGATGCATCAGCTGCTTTTTTGGAGGGAATTGGGCCTTTCTCGAATATGATCATAGGCGAACGGGTATCGATTTCATGTTATACCAAAATTGTGATAACATAAATAGCTATAGCCTACTTTTTACCATTAAGAAGTTGGATATTGAGATGAGTGTAAACAAAATTATGCTGTTATATCGAAAACGAGAATTCTCTACCTACATAATCTTAGAAGAAAATCCCGTATTCAATATTTCAAGTGCCCACTATACAAGCAAATACGGAATTTCCTAGTGAGAAACCGATTTCGAAATACGAGGTCTAGCCTACCCAAAGTCGGGAAGATGGAATTTTGCACGCAACGCCGGGTTAGACAGAAAACATGCATGGCTGGTCTTAACGACCGGACACGGCGCTAGAGGGTTAGTTAAGGTTAGTTTCCATAATGCTAACGTTTAACCGGAATTGAGGTAGGGTTTTCTGTTATTACCTGGTGTTTGCGTAACGATATTATGTAGAAATTATTGTGTTATTTTTGCTTGTTTTTGTAAAGACTTATTTATTTTGTTTTAGGTACCTTAGTAATAACTAGGTATAATTTTTTTGGTTAGGCTCAATGTTAGGAACGAAAATTAAATACGTGTCAAATGATCAAACGCCCATTTGCTGCTGTACTTGGTTTCACGGGTTTTAATCTTACAGGTTACTTACGAATTAAATGGTTAAAATGAATTTATGGTGGGCTTGGATCAGATCTTTGATGATTTTTAAATAATTGATACAAAATAAAATGTACTAAAACTTTATATTTCTTGTTTTCAGGTAAGCCACTCATTTTTATGGAATATACGCCTCAAGGAGCAATTACAATATTGTAAGTTTTACGAACGAGATAAAACTGCTAATCGCCGGTTTTATTACTAGTGTGGATTTAAAACATCTTTTCATTGAAAATAAACATAAAAGTACTAAAATTCCGATAATTACAACTTATGAAAGCACTTTTAATAGCTTACTTGATATTTATTTTATTATTGTAAAACAAAAACCATTAATTCTTTGCCTTTAGCAAACTTGGACTATTACAGAATACGACGGTTTTCATTACAATTCCAAAACAAATCATCATAAACTATTTTTTAGGCTTTTAAATAATCTACCGATGTCTATAAAATACAAGCAAAATTATATGCAAATTAAATATCTCTGTTGGCACCTTCTATGTAAGATTAAATTACAAATTGATACACGCTAGACGCATTTAAATCTTCAAATTAAATTAAAACTTAGCAATTTTACGGAAAATTAGTGTGTTTTGTTTTATTAATGTACTGTTTACGTCTATGAAAAACTGGTATTTAGGTAGTTACTCAAGGTTTTGGCCAATAGGCAGAGAATAAACAGAAGTTAATCGTGCAAGAAATTTACAATCTTGCTTTGAACTTTACAGCCATTCTTTATTGATTACGTGTGGCTGAGCCCGCGTTTGTGCCCGAAATTATCTCAAAGGAATTTCCCGGTATGAAAAGTATCGTTCATATCCAGGACCAAAGTATCCCCTAATCCAGGGTATGGTTTTCCCGTGTGCCAAGTTTTATTTATTTAAACTTTATGTACAATAGTGGTGAAGAGACAAACAGACAGACGGACAGAAAAACTCTGGATAATGATGATGCATGCTGAGTTTTTAGTAGTTGCCACTGGCAAGCCAGAGTCTTTGTACTCTTTTTTTAATATTTTTTTTATTTGAGATTAGTTTGCTCTTGACTCCAGTCTAGGTCATGGATGACAGAGACAAAGACGACAATGGAGCGAGCTTACCCAGAAGTAGCCTGTTCACTCTTATTTTGAAGAGATTAGAGTTGTATGCGTTCGGAAACACAGACGCAGGCAGAGAGTTCCACTCCTTTGCTGTGCGCATTATAAAAGACGTCTGGAAACGTTTAGTGCGAATTGGTGGAATAGCAACAAGGTAGGGATGGTAACTTGCAGTGCGTCTAGATGTCCGATGGTAGAAGAGGGCCGGTGGGAAGGGGTCGTGGAGTTCCTGGACCCTGTCCCCAAAGTACAACCTGTAGAAGACCGACAAGCAGGCAACCTTGCGGCGATGAGCCAAGCTGTATATACTGGCATTCTATATATACTCTCAACTGATGTATCCAACTTCAACAGATGATCTCGAACTAACTAGAAGTATTCGAATAACTAGATTCTAGTCCTTCGATTCGTCTTCAACAGACACCATTTTGTCAGGACAAAGCAATGGCCAGTGTCGCCACTTATCAATCCACATCTCCAACACTCAATTGATCTTACGATCCTTGTACTACTGCCTCATATTTGCTAGTCTGTCGATTCGCCGCATGTCTGTCGTTCCGAGGGGTTCAATAGTTCACGCTCCGCCGCGTTCGGTCTATGCCGGGTATGTTGGCTCGTCGTACGACGGTACGCAGCATTCTGGCGGTTTCTACCAAGACCCGATTAGCAAGGCTTTGTTAAGCTCCACCTTAACTATGTGGATGACATACTTCGTTCGAAATTCTGAAATTTTGATATTCTTTTGTTATTTCTTTTTTTAGTTTGTGCCAGTTGTGTTGTGGAAACTGAATCGAGGTCGCTAAAACGCGAGAGCTGTATGTATTTTGAAATGGAATTTGATATTGAAATATTTTTGAATACGAACAAACTGGCGGGTACTGTTCCTAGTATTGCATTTTTGTGCTGAACCCTGTATCTAGCCTGAAGCGGAAAATATTGACTTGTATCAAAATACCCTACCGCAAAAAACGAATGAAAATTTCTATTTATTTTAGGTCAATCCTAGATTTGGCACCAATTGCATCACTCTGCTTGAAAAGTGACTTTTTGTACCTATTTAGCTGTTTTTGCGATCAAGTTTTCGTTAAAAGCATTTTTTATTTTTTTCCTACATATTAGTGAGTTACATTTTTGGAATTGTATCCTCAAGCCCTTTTGATACCACATATTATGACTAAGCCACGAAAAAAAAAAATTATAACGGCGCCCAATTTTTTTTTTTTTTTGTACGGGGACCACTCGTAGTTCTGCACACTAACTCAATAACATATCTACATTTAACCAACTGACAAATTAGCTACCAATAGTAGCTGAAACGTCATGTTTGCCTTTGTAACATGACGTTTCAGCTACTGTTGGTAGCTAATTTGACAGTTGGTTAAAGGCAGATACGTTATTGAAACCGGCCGTAAGGCTGGTTACTACTTAACCGGACTATCCTGTGGTGGCCTCAAATGAATTTAATGCCCCCAGCCAGGGTTATAGTTACCTAGTACTCTTTCATTTCTGTTTTTTATACCTTGCCCGATCAACCAATAAGGTTACCAACATTTAACACTATGCCTTGAACTGTAAGCTCTAGTCATCGCCTACTGCATAAATTGTGAATTTGTGATACACAGCTAAATGCCCTTGACAACAATTTATTTCGACATGTTACTGAGAATAAGTTATTTCCCGGGACTAATTTTCCTCTAGACTCCGGGATATAGGAACGACGCGACAGTCCAACAACGATACGTCAACACGGACTATACGAATAATATAATATAGATATATATCTTCTTCATCTTTTTTATATATCTTGGGACAACTCACACATGGTCATCCGATCCCAAACTAGGCAGGAGCCTGTGCTATGGCTACCAGACAACTGATAAACATACTTATATATTTCTAAATACATACATATTACAGACAAATGACACCCGGACACAGAACAAATGATCATGCTCATCACACAAAGATTTGTCCTGGGTGAGAGTCGCACCCACGACCTCCGGTTTAGCAGTCAGGGTCACTAACCACTCGACCAACAGGCCAGTCAATATATACCCGTATAATGTTTATAAGAAAGTGTTGTCACATAGTCGCGTCACGCCTGTCTGTTGGAGACTTAATAAAACGTTAACATTGCCAATGTTAGCAGATGAGCGCTTTCGTTATGGCCCTATCATCATAAAAATTAAGTTCGTGTATTAAGAATATTTGTTTTCAAGGCTTTTGGCAAAACAAAGCGATAAATGTCGATGTTAATTTAGTTTTCAATGGACGACAGTTTTTCTTATATAAAAGGTAATAGGTATTACGAGTGAAGGTCTTAGAATTTAGGATTAGTGGGAACATACAAAAAGTATGCTCTCATAATGCATTGCAAATAGGTATGACCAACGTTGGGATCAACTTTGAAATTTTGAAAAAAACATCTATCACTTCATACACAACTGAAAAACTTACCCAATCAAAGTTTACTCCATTTATAATCATCCCCATGAAGGATGCCAATAAAGATAAAGATAAACAGGAGTACCTAAATATCTTCTCGCTAAATAGTCAGTCTGTGAAACTATTTATGCCCCATAGCAGCGTTGGTTTACTGTATGTAGTAGTGTAGCGTCGCCAAAATTAAACACACTAGGGTGACAGGCGAAATGCAATGGCATGTCACGTTGGATATCCTGGGTTAAACAGACGTTTCCTTAGTACTCAGAAGTCGGCCATTTGTAAATTCTGCCTTTTATGGTCGGTTCGCCACCTCCATATATGTTTTAGTTAATCTGATAATTCTGTTACATTTTCTAACATCCGCTAGATGCTTTGAAATCCAGAATTCACTGTGAAACAATAATTCGTCTGTCCGTCTGTTTGTCTATTTGCCTACCTCTTTACGTCTTAACGGCTAAACGAATTCTTTCTTTTTATTCCGGGAGCAAGTTCCCTTTGTATAATTCACGACATCTACGCGAGCAAAGCTGCAGAGTAAAAATTCGATAATTTAGCAACTCATAACGGTTGATGATTACAATTGCCAACTCACCCACGGCACTACTTCCACCCACGTAGCTACAGCAACTAGATATTTTCACAAAGGATCCCAATTGTCACAACATATCAATCTTCAGCTGAGTGTGAATTAATCTTGTAAGTGCGTGGCATCCGTTACAAAAAGCCGGTCGATTGCTGAGTGGCTGACAATGAGGAACGAGGTCGCTGGATCGATCACCTGGACCTAAGAAATATTTGCGCAGGAAAAATCTTAGTTGCTGTGGAGGGATTTGATCGTATTTCAACGGGATTTGAAGTAAAGATAATGCAGTTTTAGACTAGCAAACTATTTTTAGAGTATAACGATTATTTATACTCCAATTAAATTACAAGTTTTGGTTTTTTTTTCTTCATTCATTAAAACAAAGGACACAAGTAGACCTCTGGGGTCTGTCCTAGCATGCCATGGCCTGAGATTTGATCAACGCGCTATTAACTGTTAAGTTTTAATCGAGGTGATGTTATGTTCTTTCAGCTTGCTCTTTATGTTTTTACTATTCATTGAGTCTCTAATGTCTACAGGTATTTGATTTTTGATTGAATCCTTGAGCAATGATAAACTTATTAATGTTCTTGATTTGAAAGTGACAGTAACGTATAAGTTTTGATTTAATAATCCTTTGGTGATTTTTGCTACGTTGGTAGATCTCGTGTAGGTCTTAGTACATTTTTGTTTTAATTTGCCATTATAAGCTAAGCAGGATTAAACTGTACGCCAGTTTCATCCTGTGTTATAAATGCCCTTGAAATTGATACGGGCTTTTTTGCTTGCTCAAGCTGGTCTTGCATATGGTGTCCTTTTTTAGGGTACTTTTTATGATTTCGCTCGCGTTTGACCTTTATCACACCGGCTGTTGAGGGAAAGTGTTATCAAATATTTTTCAAGATTGTCTAGAAGAAAGTTTTGAGATACTTAATTCTTTGCCGGAGTCGGTATTTCCTTATAGATCTAGTAATAGGTTACTTCGAGGCAAGCATGATCCATCGTTAGATAGTTAGTGAATCTGGAGTTATTTTGCGGAAATACATAACAATAATATGTTAAGCAAATTCTTCACCCTTGACATTACTATGCTTTTGGTAACTTATTCATAATAAAGGATAATAACTATGGCACTGACCAAACATACCGAACTGCCGGTGTATTCTGTAAACATGAAAAATTAGATGTAGTGAAATGACATTCCGCATTGATTGACAGCTCACTTCATGTTTACTTCAACATATGTAGATTTCACGGGTAGCACTGCAGATCCGCAAAAACTTATAACCTTTAACTATTTTTAAACTCACGGCGATTTTCCGTCGAAAACCTTGAATTATTTCAATCACAATTTTCTCACAAACTGTCCCAATCAACGGAGTTTGTAATTAAGTGATCGCCAGTGACCGTATGACGAAACGAATTGCATTCACTTACTAATGCCATGCTAGAGCGGTGAAGAGCAAAATCGTTTGTTAAAATGAACGGTGTTTTTCAACTGTATCGTTCATTTTTAGTTATGAAAAGCTATCATTTCAATTATGTCTGCGATGCTTTTCTTTTTTTATTGCTGCAATCTTTTTCGATTTTTGGATCGGTGGATTGCGATTTGCTTTGAAATATTTGGTTTTATTGATTACTGCAATGGGTGAGTCTTGTTGCACGATGATGTCTTTTAAACTCAAGGTTTCTTGATGGAAACAAATTAATATCATCTTTACAAATTTGCGGATTATTCTTTCATTCCACGAACGTTATTAGAGAGTGCAAATACTTTCAACTTTCTGATTCATTCAAAGTAAACGGTTTAGTTGCTATGATCAACAGTACACGTCTTTAGGCTGAAATGATGATGCACTGCTTCGAGTGTGAGTCGAGTGTATCGGAATCCACTATTTCTGAAACATCAATATATTAGTTTGGTAAATAACCTGTGGCAAACAAATATAACCCAAGTTACATCCTTCTTTTCTGTCGCTGATCTGCTGGAAGAAGTTTCTTGTGAAATAAGCACATTAACATTTGTGCTATTCTCTCTGTAGTCTTTATTTAGTTTTCACTTATACCTAAGTGTTTTGTGTACATAAATAATTACAGCTAAACATTTGTAGTTCTGCTTGGCGAAATTTTACACGGAACTCCAAAAAGAAAACAGTTACTAAATGAGCCAATTTTCTATACAAATTGGTGCGATGTTGTCATCGTACGCGCACCGCATAGGTACACACGGCTGCACAAGTAGGTCTGATATGTTGTGACACATGCGTTCACTGCACGCGTGCACTTGCCTAGATACGTCACATGACGTCATCTTAATATAACATGCGTGATTAGCGAAGTGGATTATTATCTTAGTTGAGTGTGGTAGGGATTGTCAGTAGCGGTTTCTCTAGAGGATAGCTATGTTGTCGTGGATTGTGTCACTTCTAGGTGTCGTATGTCTGTGCTCTAATTTGAAGTTTTAGTATCCGTGTTTTTTAGGCATTTGGTAATTATGTTTAAATAGAAGTACATAAGAGACGAAGCTAATTTCTGTTGTCTATCTGTAGATCTGTTTTAGAACTACGAAATAGAGTTTTCGCAACCTTGTCGCATTATCCATCTAATCTAATACCTTTAAACGAGCAATTCTTGGAAATATGTATAAATATAATCTGAATCTCGGAAACGGCTCCGGCTTTTCATGAAATTTAGTATGCTGGGGGTTTCGGGGGCGATAAATCGATCTAGCTAGGTTTCATTTTTAGAAAACATTTACTAAAAAAAAACGATCATCCAGGTACCTACTTTATTTATAATAAGCACACCAACAGCACTGTCACTTACAATTCAAATAAAATAACATGCGCGTGCAGTAGGCTACAGTAAGGGTAGGCCAACCAACAAAAAAAATCCCGAAAAAAAAAAAATCGCATCGTCAGTATCGTGATTTCAACCCTGAATAATGTGGTGAGTTTTTTTTTTGTGTATTATGTATGGGCTGGCCTACCCTTACTGTAGTCTTCTGCGCGCCCATGCCATCAGGTGAGATAGTGGTCAATCATAAGCCAGTAAAAGTCAAAAATATCTATGGGAGTCACGCAGTTTTATCGTTAACCATAGTTAATTAATAAAAAATTGTAGGTTCATCACGTTCATCACTTTGTAAAGTAGTAATTAAATAGCGGTAAATCAATATCAACGTTAACAATGTTAGTTTAGTTTTTAGTTGTTAATTACAAAGTTTTTTTAACAAACTAATATTGACTTTTAATTGAAAAATGCACTCATAAAGCTAATTAAGTATTAGTCCTATCCTGTCAACGCCTGTTGCCGCTGAAAACCAGCGCTGTGGCCCTGTCTGCATTATGCTGAGCGATGGCCGTTTTGCGCGAATGTGACGTATATCTTCCCAACTTGCATATCTTTTATAATTCTGTTTTTTATGGTATGTCATTTTTGGCGCAAATAAACTCTTTTTCATTATTTCTATTATACAATTACATGTGATCACATCGCATTCGCAAAACTGTCAAAAGCACTACTCTAATTTCCCTACAATTTGACAAGTTACTGACATTGAATGCCGCCGAGATGATATTGCAACTTGGATTTGAACGCTTTTTAATTACTAGAATTTCCTTTCAACTACTTACATTGTAGATCTGCCACAAAGTCACAGTTCGACGGCTCACCTCTCGTCGTCACCGCACGACACTGGCCGAATAGTCCACATCGGCTCCGTTGGCAAAGAAGAAAAAAAAAGAATAATAATAATAATTTAATTGGCCTTCTGATCAAACCAGTAAATCATCATTATCATAATATAGATTACGCTCTGGTCATTATATCCTTCAAAGAAGTTTGCTTTTTTTAATGAAAAAGGTTGATTCTTCAAATTGTGATTTGTGTGATAAGTTAGATGATGTACAACACATTCTTGTAGAGTGTGATAAGTACCGGAATGGGAGGGCGACATTGATGCAAAAATTTAATATAAACAAATACGATCAAGGCGCATTCCTAAGCATATTAGCAGAACCAACATCTGACGCAGCAAAATCAATTGTTGAAAATATAATTTCGCACCAGTGACTCTTGCCCTTTCCATTTTCTTTTATAAACTAAGGATGTTATTTAGTTTAGGTTACGTTGGGGCCCTCGTGTCCATGGAGATAAATGCCCCTAAATAAATAAATATAAAAATAAAAAACATCATCATACCAGCCGAAAGACATCCACTGCTGGACATAGGCCTCCGCCAAAGGACCTTCCATAATCGTCATACTTGGCAGGCGGGTTGGCAATCGCAGTGTAACTGCCCAATCTCTGGTGAGTCCCTTAGTCGCCTCTTACGACACCCACGGGATGATATGGGATGGTGCTATTCTTTTACGTCCGACACCATACAGAACCAATAAATATTCAAATAAAAAAAAACACTAACTACCGCACACAAATTAATAAAACACCAAATTCACACAAACTTAACCCTCGCATGTGCAAAATGACATGTCCTAGCGAAAGGGTTAACGGACCTGTCAGCCGTGAGTTAGGCGCGCACCTGTCTCTACGGCTTCGGGATAGGGTTACGGGATCGCACTTGACAGTCTTCGGGGCCGTCTGTGGTGGCAGACGGGTACTATGTACCTGTATGGCAGCGTTTGTAGGGTTAGGTGATTAGAATGTCCGGTTTGTAGTTTGCGTAATTTTTATTTGTTAAAAAACAAATTCATACCAATGCAATGAATGCGAAAGTAACTCTGTCCGTGTTGTTTGTTACATCTTCATGTCTAAACGGCTGAAAGGTTTTGGATGCAAACTTGGCAAACGGGTAGACCATGTCTTGGATTGGGACATAAAATACTCTATATCTCAGGAGTGTGTTCCGTTGTTATAAATTTCGTAGTATTTTATAAGATCAAACAGCTAGAAATAGCACCTTTAATCCAATAAATAAAAGCCATTTATTCTACTACACTATTACATAATTCGTGTAAAAAAAACTTATAGGTATTTCATGTAACATACATTTTTATTAATTTATAAAATTCAACTGATAAATAAAAAATTAACATAATACATTTAATTTATTTTCAAATTATCCTTTTCATTTAATTATTTATCATTGTTATTTAGTTCATGCATTTTTTTTTATATAATTCATAATATTACGTGATACAGAATTTAATGTTTATATCACAGTTTAGAGTGCATGCAAATTTCATTTATTGTGATTCAATTTTAATTTATTTTTATTTGAGATGAGTTTGCCCTTGACTCTAGTCTAGGTCATAGATGACAGAGACAAAGTCATTTTGAAGAGATTAGGGTTGTATGCGTTCGAAAACACAGACGCAGGCAGAGAGTTCCACTCCTTTGCTGTGCGCATTATAAAAGACGTTTGCCAACAGATAAAATAAGGTCACGAGGACGTCAAAAGAAAAGATGGGCAGCATCTATTTATGCAGAGGCTGTCCTAGCCTTTGCATAAATAGATGAACGGACTGGATGACCAAGGTCATAGATAGAAGGAACTGGAAAGAGTTGGGGGAGGCCTACGCCAACGAGGCGGCTACTACGTTACATCTAGACGCACTGCAAGTTACCATCCCTACCTTGTTGCTATTCCATAAACAGACAATAAATCAACACATAGACAAGTATCTAACAGAGCATCATCGAAATAATACCTCTCACTCCGTTACCAATCAAATCAGCTCCCAATACGTGAAAAGATGTGTCAAGTAACACAAAAAATATACTTCCATTACCACCTTTAATCCGAAAATCAAAGTGTATCACAAAAACTTGCTTATTTCACGGTTTGGTGGCCTAAATCAACACGTTTGCTGGTAAGGCCGTGTTGAGTTACAAAGAGTATCGGCGTAAGCCCGGCTTATGGTAGTTCATGGGTAGAATACAGTTTTATTAAGTGGCGGTCGTGTTTTGTTTGCGAGTTTTTCTTGTTTTCTTCTGTAGGCACGAATTGTTAGAGAATATGTCGTGTTGTGATCTGTAGGTTATGTGACATTCTGTGGCGATGATGATCGTCGAAATGTCGTAATCAAATTTTGATATCGCTTATCGATTCAATTTGTTTGGAACTTTTGACAATCGTTATAGCTTATCTTTGTCATCTTTACTCTACATGTTTGTCTGTTTGTTTGGATGAACGCGCTAATCTCAGGAAGCCCATTTATCGAGGAAGGCTATAGGCTATATAACATCACGCTACGACCAATAGGAGCGGAGCATTCATGAAAAATGTAACGCAGACGAAGTTGCACGGGCCAGCTAGTGACGGATATAAGCTAAAAAATCTCACACCAGTCTTGTCATGGGGTAACTTTTTACCCAGTTACTGGTTTGTTGGGTCAATTAGGCAGTTTCTCCATGTGAAATCCTGGTACTCAGCTGGATCCACTTAGACTACAACCCAACCCTCACACAGCTGTTTCATGTAATCTTATCACACTGGCGATTTGTAAGCGAGTCTAAAGCGCGGCGAGTGCGCAGCGAGCGTGCGACGAAGTCACCGCGAAGACGCCGCGATTAGCGCCTTCGACGCATTGTACACTCACGTTTAACACGGACAGCGTGCCCCAGCTCCCTGCGTGCCCATCGCGTCTTCGTGGCGTGTTGGGCGCGCGCTTGTTACGAGCTCGTTGCGCACTCGCCTCGCTTTGGAACTCGCTCGTAAATCGCCAGTGCTAAATAAATATTATTATTTCTTTTTTTTCTTTCTGGATGGGTAAAGGCTAGGCAAATTGATTGTTATAGTTGATACAAAGTTATATTGCCTGGACCTAGAGCCTGGACGTCTGAAGTAATGTGGGTGTGTGTGGCCAGTCATTCATCTTGATTTAAAATTGATAGATTTTATACCTACTAATCCGACCCCCAGCTAGCTTTAAATCAAGGCTCATGAGCTAGTATCTATCATCCTAGAATGCGGGCGTAAGATTATTTGTATAAATTATTTGGGTCTGATTTATAAAAAACTCTGGCCAAGTGCGAGTCGGACTCTCGTGCAAAGGGTTCTGAACGAATTTTGTTTTTTTAACATGTTATTTTAACACTATAGACTTCTAATAGGTTTTCCTGTAATTATAGGTAAAGAACTATTATTAACTGCATTTTTTTTTATTTGGTAATTTTTCGTCTAATTTTTCGAATAACTTGAAAATAATATAATTCATTCCCTCACAATTAGCCCTTTTTAATTTATTATATCGCATGGTACAGTTTAAAAAACTTTTTATTTTCTTGTTTGTCGCCCAAAAGTGACCCCCGTACTCAACATTTATTTATTTACGAAACGCGTCCGTGTTTGGGTCACAGAAGTTGATACGTGTACGAAATTTCAACAGAATCGGTCCAGTAGATTCGGAGAAAATTGGCTGTGACAGACAGACAGACACCCAAGTGATCCTATAAGGGTTCCGTTTCTTACGGATGTTTGGAAACCTAAAAGGAATGGTCCTTGGGTCCTCAGTATAGCACAGTGTCGGAGGGTAACTGCAGTGCAGTTACTCGCATCCTGTGGACGTACCACCTTACGAGTTACTGCCTCGTGAGAGTTGGACAGTAGCTCGAGAAACTCGGACTTCAAAATTTTTGTTTCCACTCGCTTACTCGCCTGACACTAACTTGCCGGCAGCAACTCGGACATCACTCGCCCCGTTTGGACGCGTTCGGCAGTAGTTCGCCAGGCAATTGCGAGCGGTTTTTTATATGCTGTGCCTCGCAAGAGACTGGGCAGCTACTATCTTCGTGTATCCGAGTAACTATCTCCTGTGTAGTCAGCAGCTCGCACTGTGTAAACTAGCCATGGTTCGTGTACGTAGTTTGCACCATTGCAAAGCTGTTACGGCTCGTGTTGATTATAAATCGTAGCATTCCTTATGAAAACTTTTCCTCTTCACCATTTAGAAGCCTCTGTGCTAAACAGTTTGAACATGAAAATACACAGCATGTCTGCTAACACGTGTTTCAGGTTACCGTTAGCACTACTATAACAAAATTAAACACGACACAAGCAGTACTAAGACTTAACCCTGTAGACGCTAAGCTGGTTACTCCGACCCCGGAGACCTAAACTAAACTGACGTCGCCCAGAATTACGTTATTACGGTCAGAGACTAGTTCGGTTTAATTAATTTAAACTCGGAACTGAAAATCGAACCCCGACACCTAAGTAAATGGATATAATTCGTGTTTTGAGCTGTCCGTTGTTTTGTGTCGCTGATTATCAGTCGAACAGAGTGCCAATTCTCCTCATTTTTAGGGTTCTGTAAAACGGGACCCTATTACTAAGACTCCGCTGTCTGTCACCAGGCTCTCATGAACCATGATAGTTAGACAGTTGAAATTTTCACAGATAATGTTTTTCTGTTGCCGCTAGATAGAAAAATAATAAAAACTTAATTAAATTATAAATTAAATGGGGCTCCCATACAAGAAACATGTTTTTTTTCGTTATAATGAATTTGGCGATGGGAGGTTGTATGCCTGCAATGTTAGATGCTTAAAAATATTAGTTACCCAATATTTTTATATCTTATCTTGTTATCTTATCTTATTTCTTACGTCTGTACCTACCATAAAAAGAATTTTGAATTATATTTCGTAAAATAATTGTAAACACTGTTACAGTTACTGTCACTGTATTTAACCTATTTAACTTAATGTGAATAGTTCTAAGTTGAAATTGTTCATAATTTTTCATTGTAAATTTTTGTTGTAAATTTTAATTATTATTTGTTTTTTTATTGTTTCCATAGCAGTTTATGCGTATAGTATAGTACATGTAGTGCTCTGCCTTAAGTGATGAGGCACTTGAACTTAAGTCTGGAGTGACTCTTCTTAAATGTTATGGTGTACTCATTGTTGAAGAGCCAAATATAATAAATAAATAAAAAAATCTTATCTTTCCCATTATCTCTATCTTTTCCATTATATTTCCATTGGAAACGACCAAGTAAATCCGCGCACCTAGATTCTTAAATTCCATAAGTGGCCATGTAGGTAAATGTGCCATCATTTGAATTTGAACTGTATTAAATATCTAGAAGTTACATAGTTCTTTTTGAACGTCGAAAACATACCTAGTAGCAAGTGAGAAGAAGTGGAAATTTCACGGCTACATTTCTGTCAAACTTTCTATTCAGAACAGGTCTTATGAGGTCTTAAGCCCTTCAACTGCTGACCTATTTTAGAAATTACCGCCGAAAATCTGTCCACCTTATTTCGTCTCCGACATTTTCTAAGTCATAATATTTAAAATGTAAATAAGTTCTCTCCCTCTAACCCCGCAGGACTTATTAAGTTGTGAATAGACAAATATTTTAAAAACTTCGACATCCTTGCCAAGTTTTGAGCAAAAAATCGGAAATCCAGTTTTGACAACAAACCTTTTTTTCTGACGGCAAAAAGTCTGTCGTCGGTCTCATAAATTCGTGTCCTGAGACCAAAAATGTATTCTTGACATGTACACGCCAATGTTTTGAATATTACTTAGCTATTGTTCTGCATAAGGTCTAATTTTACTTGGAGGATGAGGGATTGTAGACCAGAAGTTGATATCTTACTGATTTGTTTGTTTTTCGAGAAGATAATGAAGTCTCTTATGGCAAAATAGTTTTCTTTAGCAGGATTTTTTTTGAGCTGTTGTCGAGAAAGAAGGAGGCTAATGGAAGCTCATGATTTTTTCCTAACAGACCTTATGTATGGATGCCTATAGTAAATAATGTCTTGTCTCTCTCTTGGTCGACATGCAGATTGATAACAAACCCAACTATCACAGAGTCACTGGTCCCCGGGGCACTGCCAAAATAAAGTCAATGATTTCTTGTGAAATCTTCTGGGCTCGCTTGTCCTATCAAAGACCTCATCCATCGCTTACAATCATGTGGCATTGAGATCAAGAGCTGGCTCATCAAGCTTAAAGAAAGATAATGACAGTAAATACAGATGAATGGAAAAAGAAAACATACTGCGCCAAATAAATTGGTATAAGAGAGGAGGTAAATAGAAGGATAATAATATCATCATCATCATTATTTCAGCCAAAAGCCGTCCACTGTTAGACAAAGGCCGCCCAGGAGTTGCCACAACGACCGGCCCTGTGCAAAATCAAAATCAAATCAAAAGTCATTTATTCAAATTAGGCTGAGTGCCAGCACTTTTTGAACGTCAAAGTTCTACATAAAGACAGTCCCCCAAAACGCCCGCCCGTCACCACTTCCTAGTGTTAAAGCTGTGAAGAAGAAGTGGCGCAACGAACTCCCCAGCAACACATCTGTCTGTTAAGGTTTAAAAACTTGAATTTATACAGTAGTATGCAAAGTATTTTACAATACATGACACAGAAAATAAAATATTCAAACTGTAAATCAAATTAAATGAAATTAATTGACACTTGGTAGCTAGCACACTCGGTTTGTGACTGGAGCCACAAGTGATGAACTAGAGCCAACATAATACTAATAATAAGTTTAACGTTATAACAGCAATAATAAAAAATACCATGACCAGCAAGACGACCAGTCACCACAAGCAGCATTCGTTCACGAGCATAACGCAAAGATCAGCCATCCAACGGATGCGTTTCGCATCCAACGGATTCCCGCGGCCTTAACCAGATCCTTGCTCCACCTTTCTTTTTTTGGATGTAAAGGCGTCAAGTAATTCCTCCCGCTCTGGGTGGAGCGGAAGGGAGCGTCAGACTCTTACTGACTAAAACCATCCCGTGTTCCTCCAAATGCCCTTTGCGTTCCAGGGCAGCGGTAACTCTTTCGAACAATTTCGCAAAATGGACCACCTTGCTTCAAGCATGTCAAACGAACTAAGGCTACTCATTGACCGTACCGCTAACTGCAAAGTAAGTCCTCAGAATGTCAGTATAATTTATTTTCGCGCGCGACTGCACACGAATGAACTAGCATCTAGTTGTTGCTTGCAAACAGTAAAATAATAAGGATGACAGCGAAGTTGTACGCGACATGTGCATGTAACGTTGTGGGGTGCGGTCCCAGTGGAAGATGGAAGCGGTTTTAGGGAACAGTTCTCATCTTTCAACATTATCAAGAAGACAGTTCTTCCTTAGCAACTAGACATAGTTCATAGGCCTAGAGCCCTGTAACACAGGCTCCAGTCTCCACAACATCAATGTTATATTACCGAAAGCATGTACCTTTTCATTGCATTATGTTGTGGAGATAAATAAACGCTATTTATTATTATTTTATTATTATTATATCTTTGCCATCGGCATAGGACCGGACCTCCCTTATGCTTAGAAACCACGGAAACAATACCAGCCGAAAATTACTAAAAATGACATAAAACATAATAAAGCTTTGAATATTCTATCTAGCCTTTATAACCCACGTCGTGCGTGGCCGCAGTCTGTTTTCGTAATCATTTTAATGGCAACATTATCATTAGAATTTTATGTCCCTAATCCCATAAACATTGTGGTTTCCGATTATGAATATGGCCACCCCGTTGTTTCCGTTGTGCTGGTGTCGTAAAAGGTTGGATGTTGTCAATACAAACAAACCTGCCTATTTATACATATATGGAAGATGTCACGTTCTAGAGTGGATTTGATCGGATGATTAAAATCAAAATATCGGGGATGATAATATCGGGAACATTGTGGTAGGTTAGCTTTATTGATGTGTGAACAAATATAAGATCAATCATATAGTATTACTAACTTTTGCCCGCGACTTCGTACGCGCATATCCCGTAGGAATTTACCGGTCCCGGATAGCCTATAGCATTCCTCATGAATGTGGCTATCATATACAAAAATATATTTTTTCAAATCCGACTATAGTTCCAGAGATTAGCGCGTTCAAACAAACAACACTTCAGCTTTATTATATTAGTATAGATTTCTTGTCAGATTATTTCATAGCAATTACTGTCTTAGCTCTGTCTTGTCTCCTACTTGCAATACAGGAGAAAAAAATCACGTTTTTTCGTACTACTGTTCATTTCTGACTTGATTACGGGATTCACCACAATTCAATCGTTTCACTGACCTTCATTGTCTTGACTCTGTTGTCAGTTACACTAAAGGATATACATGTTTACTACTTAATATTGAATACCTCAATATTGATTCACTGTTGGATCTTCAACTTTAAGCGTCGAGATGAGCGTTGAAAATCGTTTAGTTATTAAGCCCTGGCTGGGGGCCTTAAATTCATTTGGGAAATTGATTTGCCTTAGAGTGCTGAACTGCGAGTGCTCATCGTCAAAAAAAAAAAAGTTGAAAATCGAAAATCCCGCTTTTATTTAGACATTTAACTTCGTGTCGCTACATAATATCTCGGGCATAAAGATTTTTTTTGTTTTCCCTCTCTTCGCCAGCAGTAGCAACTCACCCTTACCCCAACATATTCATTTTCTTTGAAACGCGCACAAAGTTTCTAGAGTTTAATAAAAGTGTTGGCTGTAAATAGGAGTGTCGTCCACAACGGAAGCGCGACGCCTTTACAGTTGACGCGAAAAAAATCTCTCTCTAATTAGATTTAGTGGAACGCGACCCTTTTTGTCAAAATTGGGTCAGTGTATGATGGATGTGTCTGTGTGTGTATGTGAGGGTGTTCGTTTGCATTTCAGCAAGGCTGCCCAACCCCAGGCCCGTGGGCCACAAAGATTCCTGGTACATTTAAATTTGAACGCCAACAGCGTACAGAATAGAATACTTATTTATTAACACTTTCCACACACAAATGTACAGAGGCGGATTTAATGCTATAGGCACCAGTCAACCTTTGGGTGATGCAGAGAATGGTGGTAGGTGCATTATGGTGAATAAAAAGCGATTGATATTTAATTATAAATATATATAAATATTTAATAAAAAATAATACAAATATGTGAACTATACAAACAATATAAATATATAATATATACTCAAATTAACAAAATGAATAGGTACACGAAAACAATTATAACAAAAAGTTAACTGGAAAACATTAGCGATGTGATGATATTACTGCCAACTTCTTACGAATATGTTCGCGAACTTGAAAGACCAATCGGTTAGTGACCATCCTAATTGCCTGGGGTAGCGTATTCCACAAAGAAATAGACTGAACAAAGAAGGAAGAGTGAATAAAGTGCAGTACAGTGAGTGGGAAATTGAAGAAGACGGTTATGTGATGAGCGTAGATTCAATAAACTTTATTGGTAAGTGTAACTTTCCGGCAATATTTACAGATACATAAAAACTTACAGATATTATAACAAGCTAGTAGAAAATATACAAGCGGAGTAAAAAGGGGAGGGGAAGAACTGACAGGGCTTCAAAAAATTCGCCTGAAAAGAGGTCCTTTTGGCCCACCTTTAAAATAAGTTGGGCGGCCTTGCATGTGAGGGTTATGGTGGAGATATGAGCGTGTGTAGATATGTTGTGTTAGTTTTGTGACTGCGTTCGCGTAATTAGTAAGGAAAATAAGTTTGGGTGTATTTCTAGAATGTTTTGCTTTCGACTGAATGGAATAGGTTCTTATGATTTTATAATATGAGCTCGTGTTATAGTAAAAAGGATACATGAAACTGCGTTTTTTGTTTGGAAAAGTAGTAGTCATAGAACTATTTGTATAGTAGTTTACGCACTAGGTCTGGCTTCCTTCATCCGATTTCTCTCCGTCATCCGTGAGTCTCTAATTCGGAAGAAATATTGAGATGGACCGAAGTAGCCACACTACTGTTTGTATGAACGATTTCGCATCCGCGCGGCCCGACAGCGGCACTTAGATTTGGATCACAGGTCGGATTAGTGCGTTGGCAATACTTATATGAATTTAGTCCGAGTTTTTTAGACCCTAGATCCTTATTTTCACGTTTACTTATTTTAACGGGTACAGTGCGAAAAGCAATATCCGAATTCGATCCGAGTTTTTTATATCCGTATTTTCACGGATTCGGATCGGTTGCAGTGCGTAACCGATCTTAGAGACAGAGAGAGTAATTATGCACTATCTATAGAAACTTAAATAACTATCCGCTTGTCTCTTTAAATTGTAACAACTTCAAAAATCTTTTGCCTAATAAATAATCTTGTTGCGTACCTACCAAGTTTCATTCGTTTTCAGTTAATTAAAATCCAAGAATAAGGACCTGCGAACCATTTTAATTTGCAAAGAAGAGTCGATCTCCATTACCCTGAAAATATTTATATTATTATCACCATAATATTATCTTCCACATAGTCCTCAATCTATTCAAGCTCATCCTTATAGGTACCTATAGTCTTAGTTTAGTTCGTCTAAATCAGTGGTTTCCAACCATTATTCGACCCGTAACCACTTTGATTACTTTGTTACTGGCAGGGACCACAAATCAAGAAAACCTGTGTTTATCTAAAAATAAACTTGTATCATAAAGATACTCAAAACTAGTCATCATCAACACCATTCTTCATAGTTATTATTTGAAGCCAAAGTTGATAAAAACTTAAAATCAGTTTGCACCAATGTTATTTTTGAGGTGAAAAGATTGAAATTTAAAACTTTCGTAGACCATATTTTGGCTCTTGCGAACCACCAGTGGTCCGCGGACCGCAGGTTGGGAACCACTAGTCTAAATAATAGGTAAATAGTTTAAAGAGTATTTTATTCTATTCTATTCTATAGGTTCAATGCAATGGTGATGGTGTTCACACTATTTAATTAATAAAAAAAAACTTAATCAAGGCAACAGTGTTATATTCTAATATAAGAAGAAAAGACGTTCCTGCTTTTAATTTTTGAGTACAAAGCGATATTATCATCGCCTGGATCAGATGCAAGACTATGCAAGAGCATTATGCTCTGAAGACAGATAAGTAGATTCGTAGGGTTGGCAGAACAGATTCTGAAAAATCATATAAAGCCAGAATTTCCATCAAGGCGTTAGTTATTTATTAAGAACTAGCGAACGTCACGCGGTGTCACCCGCGTAGTTCTCGTTCCCGTGGGAGTACGGGGATAAAATATAGATGTATTACTCGCTGATAATGTACCTCTCCTTGATTTTTTCAAATATGTCCAGTAGTTTTTATGTTTATTCGTTACATAGAAAAATACAAATCTTTCCTCTTTATAATATTAGTATAAATATAGATATAGAAGTATAAACTAGCATCTACCCGTGACTTTGCTCCCGCAGCCTATTCCACAGGAATCGAGCATTTTTCTGAGATTACAAATCGCGAATGACACTCAGCGATGTAGTTTCCTCTCTGTGATGATTGTTTCTAATATGATAATTAATACACCCAAGTTCCAGAGATTACCGCCTATAAACGATCAATTTGAACTCTTTTTATTTTTCCTTAGCCTATTGTGTCCCACTGCTGGGCAAAGGCCTCCCCCATATCCTACCAGACATTCTTTTCTTGCGCCACCTCGAACCAGCCGTCGCGGTGTGCATCCAGAACTCTTTATTTCGATTTAGATAATTCTTTAAGATTAGTGTGTGTAGAGCTTCTACATTTGAAATCAATCAAGTAATGGGAGACGAGATTTCAAAAGTTAAAGGATAAAAAATGCTAATAAAAGGGTCATTGGCATTTTAATTTGCGTCTGCTTACTAATAAAATATAATCAGTGATACCATCTCCACATAAAATATGACAATATCCGATTTCTGCCAACCCTACCGACACACAAACATCTTATTTGCATAATGTTTATTAAAAAAACATAAACGCTTCTCATTAGACTCGCCCATGTTTCTACTCATAGTATAATCGCGAAGAAAAGTCTTTAAAGTGAATCAAAATCAGCCTAGCCTTTCCCAACTATATTGGCTTCCAGTCTAACCAGATTCAGCTGAAGACGTAGGGCGACTGGCTATCTGAACTCCACAACCCAGTTACTGGATAACACGGTACTTCTTGGCAAGATTGGTGTTAGATTTTCTGGCTTCCCACTGTAACGAATGCCAAAGATCTACAAATGACAGCCGGGATCAACGGCTTAACGTGCTTCCCGAGGCACGGAGGAGTCTCGGCATATTATGATGGTCACCCATCCTGAGACCGACCTCGGCAAGCGTTGCTTTACCTTGAAGATCGTGCCGTTTGCCTATTATTATTTAGCTACGAGCTCCTCAAGTCTTTACAGTGAAATAAAAAAAAAATGTTTATGTTACTAAATTAAAATATCAAATTACGGAATCTACTTGTGATTTTTTATTAATTAATACTTGATAAACATTCCGCTAATGTATTTGGATATCATTAAAGAAATGAATTTTACATTATTTATAAGGGATTTGATTTGTTTTAGATGTTTTTGTAGTCAAGAAGCAAAATGTGTTAATATAATCCATTAAGAAAAGTATTTAGATGTTAAGTAGCGGTTCTTAAATTACTTGATAACATCTGGCTATGTTTTAGTTATTATAAAATATGTTCTCGATTATTTTGTTTGTAAAACATTACTTATTTCGTGTCTGCAACTACCAAAATTAATAATATAGATGCACAATATTTTGAAATAATATCCCGAGCACATGAAATATCATGGCAGCGCTTTTTAAAGTATTTTATCGGTCTTTACAGCTCATGAACTATGATTAATAATATGCTAGATATTGACTCCTCGTCTACTTATTAAGCACATAACTTATAAGCAGTGATTCTTTAAGAACGTAGTTCAAGTCAACACACAAAACACCGACTTTTTAGTTGCATAAAAAAAAATTTTTACTCAAGAAACGGATAAAGATAATATGATCTAACACAAAATCTTCTAATACTACAGAAATAAATTCTGAAATGTGTTATGAAATGTAAAAGATGTTAAGTGCAACCATATTCCAGCGTACGCAGAAATATTCACACGACCAGTCACGACTTACGGATATGCTTTTTGCTTCCTTCCAGTTGGCTGCCAAATGGAAGATTCAAATGCCATTTGCCATGGAAATATTTACGGTATTCCACCCACAAGAAGCAAGATTATTTCAAATGTTATTTTTTTTATAAATAGCAGGACGTAATTTAAAGAAATCATCGAAGCAGTCGCTCAAATCGTAATTTATTATAATTAATTTCATCTTATCACCTAATATCATGTTACGAGTTAGCATAACATTAATTACATAAATTTTGCCATTCTTGGCGATGACATAATTATGTTTCTTTTGACACGTTTTGACAAAAATACTCCTGGGTTTTAAATAAATGACATCACATTAACGGAACATAATAACTTTCAAGCGTCAACAAGAATTTTGCGTTTCGCCGATTTAAAATGAAAAAAAAAAATTAAAAAAATCAGGGAACACATCCATAAAAGACGTTCAATTTTCAAAATAAAGCAATAAATCTACGTTCCTTTGTGAGTGACGACAGAACAGCGCACATTTTTAAAGCTAATAATTATTAGACAAAAGATTGTCCTTTGTTCGCGACTGTACCTTCTAAGAAAATAATGTTTAGTGAACGACAATAGTGTTTTGTTCTTGTGGTCGTACTGTTTTGGTAATAACTTTGCAAGTTCTCATGAATGAGTAATAGAGTCATTTAAAAATAAACCCAAAAACAAAGATCTAGAGTCACATTCACCTTGGCAGGTTTTAAATACGGTAATTAAAGTAGTATTTTTGTCAAAAAGAAATCTCAACGGGGCGCACTTTCACGTAAATGCTTTATATTTTTGTCCATTTGCTACTCGTTGACTTTTAGAATTTCAGTAAAAATATTTGCAGACCACTTTTCCTTTATCGACTTCCATTTAAAATTAAGTATTTCACTGTAGCCGCTCAGAGTTTTTCTCTAGCGATTTTTCTGGAGTGGAGAGCTATTTGCACTTTCCATTGCCCGTCGCTAGATTGTTAATCAGAAAAATATGGCACCATTTTTGAAAAAATAAATTCTTCTCTTCTCAAAGTCAAGAAGTGTTGTTTTTTTTTTTTAATTTATTGAATGCTTAGTGCAAGTAAACTCTTTTCCTTCTTTCTACAAAATGTATTCAAAGTTAATTTTAAATTGGAAATATTTCAATTCCACGTTAGGGTACTCAAAATCGTGAATATTCTCTCAGAATTTAGTACAATCGCGATGAAAAGTGATCCGGCTTGAGGATCCTTTGTGCCTATGCAAATACGTTTATTAAAGCTGGACCCGCTGTCCCTTCGGAATTTAGATCTTATTAATTGGGACTTAGGCAGCTATTGTTGTTTTGTGATTAACTGTACCTACGCGATTGGAGAAGTCTTTTGGACGGAACTTTGGTACTTATAATCTGTGATGGTCTAATTTATCTATTCGAAGTGTCTTGCTGACCAGCCAATATTTAACTCAAGTTACGAAATTTTATCATAGTGTTTGCCGATTCAACCGAAGAGAAATCCTAAGTATCTACAAGATATTCTCAAAAGAAAATTATGTTTGTAGATTCACTAGGCTCTACCTATAAACAACTTAGAACTCATCCATTTTAACGGTAAAAAGGATACATAGTCAACGCTGTTTGTAACGTTTTCACGCCTAAATCGCCGAACCGATTTTGATGAATTTTAGTTCAGAGATAGGTGAGAGTCGGAAGACGGTAATAGACAATTTCTTTTTTGCAAAAATCTTTATTAACGCCAACAGCAACTAGTCTCTAATAAAAATCCAATATGGCCACACAGAAAAGTAAAAAAAACATTTCCAATATTCCAAAACTAAAATTAAAAATATTCCAGCAAGTAACTATTCCTAGCTCCAAATGTTAATCAGCCAATCAGCGTCTGTGACACGCCTTAATCCGGTTACAAGCGGAATATTTGATGTCTGATCAGTGCCTATGTGCAGCCGGTATTATGCACCCCTCCGGTATTATGGTGATTCAGTTCGGATAGGGGTGGTTTGTCAGGTATGAGTGTGATCCTCACTGTTTCATGGTGTTTTGTTGATGAATTTGTTTGCCTTTTTGTCCCACAAAAATAATTTTAATTTAATTTAATATTCTGTGCTGTGGTACATGTATCGTTATTTTAAAATATTAGATTGTATTGAGTTATCTCTTTATGTTGTTGAATGTGTCGGTTAGATGAATGTGTTTATAAAAAGACATACATGGCCAATTTTACCAGAGAACCTGACGGCGATCTAAACTGAGGCAAGTAGCCTGTAACCATCTCTAGGGAACCAATCTATCTACCAAAATTCATCAAAATTGGTTCAGCAATTTAGGCGTAAAAGTCAAAACTAATACTTTTTCTAGATTTTTTTGCGGACCTTGCTTACTTTCTTTTAATTGATAGAATTTTCGTAGGTACCTTATCAGATCATTACTTACAGAGATAAACTTTTAAAAACAGATAAACAAACAAACAGAAAAAAAATGAGAATAGTTTAGATATTTTACGCTGTTGTCGTTGATAAAGAAAAGTAGGGCGAAGACGGAAAAAATAAAATTAGACGAACTTTGTGGGCGAATCCGGAACAAATCTAAATATCATACACGTACAGATCTAGTAGTTTTGTGTGACGGGACGTTGAGCTCTCTAAAATAGGGTTGAGCTGTTGAGTTACACAATGATAGATGCTTGTGTGGTCGGTCAGGACAGGTCCACTTCCTGAGTAGGTAACACTAGTAGTTATCCCCGTTTCTAAATTGAAAATTTCAGAATTTCCTAGCTTTGCATATGCATGAGATTTTTTTTTTCATATTTTAGTTTGAAGCAGAGTTGGTCAAATTCTCAACTTCAAATTCTTAATTTTTCAGAAACCGGTCTTAGAGTTTTTAATAACACTCAAGACTCAAAATAACAAAGATATGAGCATCTAAATTCTAATTGGCCTTAATTTATGCACCACACCACCCCCGCTTTTTGAATAAATAATGAAAGACAATGTCATCTACATTTACATGTGTGTGTGTGTGTATGTCGGTGCGTTTGACAATGGTGTAGGGCAGGGATGGCGAACGTGCCATTTTCATTACAAAAATAATTTTTGCCATGACGTGTCACCAAAAATCTTGACTTGGTGATACAATGGACAAAAAATAACACTAGACGCTATTAACTTAACTCTTTTTTTGTAACTACAAATTCATAAAGCAATCTTAATGCCAATCAGCTTTGTGTTAGCATGATTTCTGTTGTTGCTAATCATTCAAGATGCTAAGTAATCTTGTATGGGCGCCGCCAAATTATTTTGCTGCGTGCCACGACTAGCACGCGTGCCATAGGTTCGCCATCCCTGGTGTAGGGTGAAAGTAATGGGGGCTTGTCTCAAAAATAACTAGATTGTTAAACCTAGTTTGATTAGGTACACAAAATATGGCTTGACTTGATAGGCTTGCCTAGGTATCAAATTGATCAGTGGACGTTATTTATCTTTTTATTCTTAAGTACAATCATGTTAAAACACTTCTTCTGTTTTGGGCAGTCGTGTAAAAATAAAAAAAAATAAAAACAGCTAAAAAAATATCCCATTTGGACGAAAATGTCCAAATGGGAGATTTTTTTATTACATAAGGTATTCATTTGTTCATATTTAACTTCTCCATGTTACAAAATCCTATAAACAGTACCGTTGTGCTCTTATCTCACTTCTGATTTTCTTAGGAAATAAAACAAAAAATCAATGAAAACAAAAAAAAAGGGTTTACAAATTAAACCAACTCCAAACGAACTGGGGGACGGATTGACAAACTAATATTCCCTCCCTCTCAAATATCAAAGTAACTTTTACAACAAATAACAAGTACTCATTACCAACAGCAACTCCTCAAAAACGTCATAGTATAATAGCCAAATTATCTTTTGTGAAGGGCCTTATTTTTTTCTTTTAAATGACACAAGTGGAGGGTCAATTTGGCTGCTATAGTCATTGCCTGCGACTCTGTCTACGTGGCCAATTACATTCCCCTTCGGTGTCTATGCCATGGCTTTGGGAAGGTGGGGAGTGTACACGGTGCGACTTTTTAGTCGCAATATGTCTTGGTGGCAGAATCAACAAGTCGTTTTTTTTTTAAATTGGTTATTGCCAGTGTCATCTGTGGCTTCAGAACTGGTATAATGACAACGTATTTGTTCAAACCAATCAAGCTGCTTTGCCTTAATTAAAATAAACTTTTATTGTAACTATAACTTTCCACTGAAAAGTTTATTTGTGTGTAGTAGTAGTAGAATAAAGTTTTATTAAGACACCCCTAATAGAATGCCTTGATGCATTAAATCCGCCCATGTACCACTATTGTACATAAAGTTTAAATAAATAAATAAAATTTTATTCTTATTTATAACACTAATCAGTGAACCTACACTAGTAGATATACATGCGCAATGTCTTTATAGATTAAATTTAGAACTAATATAATGGTGCTTGTCGCTTCAGAGCGTCCGTATCTTACCTCCCTACAGAAGTATCGCCTAAACTATAAAAAAAACTACCTGCGATGCGACTGCGACTAAAAATTCGCACAGTGTGGGCTTAACAAACCGGTACCCGGTACCCGTCCCCAAATTATGTACGAGCAGGATTTTGATTTCGCAGCCATTAAAGGGAGCCTGTGAAATTGGAGCTCCTGAGTGAATGCGTAATGTACTTATTAATTAAAAACGATTACGACGTCAGCTGCTTCGGGTTTTGTGTTTTAACTGGGTATGGACCGACTAGTTTGGAAAGCTGACTATCTGACCTCATTTATAGTCGGCACAAAAAAAAAACGTTAAATCGCCAGTACTTACGTCCCAACTCTATTTTAAACTCGTAGAAAAGTCTGACCGTTTGTCAACAGCCTAAAAATCGGTGTACATCGTAAACCTCCTTGATACTTCAAGTTTGAAATTTTCATGAATTTGCTCTTAGTTGTACGGTTTCAAAAACTTTGTGGAAGAACGAGTAAGAAACTTTGTATGCTCATTTAAAATAATAATTTGTTTTAGAATCTTCTTGAAACAATTAATATAAAAGTTAGCGTGTATGCCATGGAAACCTGTTTCTTTAATAACATAAATGAATAAATAATTTTATACTGGGAATGGACATTCATACATACAAACATGTATAAAGGGGAATGGGCAGAAGTGCCTAATAGCCACAAACCCGTCATTTGTAATGATTTATTCTAATTTCTCCCCTAAAAATAGATAATGAGTATTTTATAGTATAGGGGACACTAATGCCCACTCGTAGGCATTCCTACAAACAAGAAAATAGATCTGATATAATTTTATATCACATCCAACAATGCCGCATTCCAAAAAATCATAAGAACAATATTTAGAAATGTTATCAGGATCAAAAATGTCGGCGTCTCAGTATTCATTAATTAATTCTTCCATATTTTATGAGGTATACATTATACCTGGCTTTCCCCTTGGCTGCTATGGTAAAAGGACATCTCCGTCTAATTTCGGTCTTCCACATAAAGCTACGCTATAATCAGTTTAGCTTGCCTTTTTATACAACCTGGGGTCTTTAATTCAAGAGTGAACAGGTTATTTCTGGGCAAGCGTGCACAAACGACAAACACAGCATCGCTTACCATTATTATTATTACTATTTTTATATTTTTAAATGTTTTTTTTTTTTGTTTTTTAAAAAGAAATATTTTAAAATGTAAATTTATATGTACAGAAAATTAAATAAACGACATAATCATTTTATTATCAGGCAACTGAGGCCCATAGATAAAATACACAAAATTATCTTAAACAATAATAAACTTACACATGAATAAACCTTAAACTATTGCTCACGAAATGACGGCGTCGTGCTTCGCTGACTGGTGATGCTTTCCTACATATTATAAAACAAAATCCCCTACCGCGTCTGTCTGTCTGTTCGCGATAAACTCAAAAACTACTGAACCGATTTTCATGCGGTTTTCTCCAATGGATAGGGTTATTCACGAGGAAGGTTTGGGCGATTCGTCCCAAAATTCCTACGGGAACGGGAAAAATTGAATATGCGCGTACTACGAAGTCGCGGGAAAAAGCTAATGATGCATAAATCCATTGTTAAAATAGAAAGAAAGCTCAACGGTTCAGTACATTTTTACATAATGTAGACAAACAGCAGATTATTTATTTATTTTTATTTATTATATACTTTATTGTACACCTCATTACAAACATAATAAAAACGTTTAAAAAAAAAACAAGTGTACAACGGTCTTATCGCACAGGGCAATCTCTTACAGACAACCTTTGGATGGACTGAACGAAAGAAGTTAGATTTATTTTATTATTAATAAAATAACAGGCGTTAGAAATAAATGAATAAATAGAAGCGTTTAGATTCATAATTATATCTGTAATCTAATCAGAATCTTAGACATTTTAGCAGTTTTAATTTAAAAAAAAAATCACAGTTGCATTCTTAATTTAGTTCTCAAACAGCAAAAAAACTTAAAAGTTAAAATACGCTGCATCCTTTTGATGCTAAATATTCAGTCCTAATTAGAAGTTTCTTTTCTCATTTGAATAATAAATTGCAAAAGAAAAATTAACTGGAACTTTTCACTTAATTAATCTGTCGGTGACTTTTGTAGTCCATTCAAAGTTAAATAATGATATTGTAGTTTTATATTTTTTCAAGTAAATGATTAATGAGGTTTCAGCGCTAAGTTTTGTTTAAAAATGCTTTATTTTTCTATTGTATTAGATTAATGATGTATTGTTCATTTACTAGTAAATTATTTATTCATTATAAAAAATTATTATCCATTATATATATATTAATAAAAAAACTCTTAACTAACTAAAAATAGTCTAAAATATGGCGTCGAACAATTCCTCCGCATCGCTGGCCACTGGTAATGTGCCCAAATGGCTGGCAGCATTGCCACGTTGTATGACAATGCTTATCCTTTGTCCAAGGTAAAAGCCAGCCCTTGGGTCATGCGAAGTGTCAACTAAGCATCTTGACAGATCTATCAACAAGTCAAGAGCACTCGGACCCCACGACCTGAGAGTTTCAACCCCAAACGGCTTGAAAATATAACTACCAACGAGGTTATTATATTTCCGCCGCTTGAGTTTCTCCACAGCGACAGCGCCAGCGCCAGCACAGCACGAGGAGCTAGGAAGATGGGATGGCCCACACAAATGTCCCACACAAATGGCCTACCCATCTTCCATTAAAATAACGACATGCAACAGTTCAATTTGATTGTAACCTTTCTAAGTGTGTACTATTACTAACTTATTTCACGCGGTTTCGTTCACGTGACCTATGCCTAGGAACCTTGCATTTTTGCGGGATAACTCAATAAATAGCCCATCGCATGTAGGGCTGTGTGAGACTGTCTATTAGTCACAGAATTTTCAGGCGTAATCGGTGCAGTGCTTCCAGAGATGACATTTGAGTAACACATGTACAAATAATCTAACAAACTATTTACATCATTATAGTCTAGAGCTTTAGATATCATCAAAATATAGCTCTAACATCGCTACCACTGGACAGCAACCCCACAAAATATAATATCTAACACAGTTTTTTCCCTCTCAAATGAAATCCTCAGAGAATTCCCATCAAGATCCCATGGCCCTTTGTCTGAAGCCCACCCTTTGCTTTATTTGGCATAAGTAGGAAATTTTAATGGCTCCCATAAAGAAGAGAGGTCGAATTTTAAACTTTTATCGTTTGGCCGACAGAGACGTTATGCATGTATAATGTATAATTCTATCTTTTTTTTCTGGGTATCGGGACGCGTTTGTTTTTCGATCCTAATCGTCAACATGATCAAATATTGGTGAGTGACATGAATAAAAAATGGCGCCGCTATCATGAACGGGAAGGAAGTGAAGTTCGGTAAAAGTTTTCGTATGTACGATGCCGTGAGCAAGGTATTAAAATATTAATCGACTTGGGTGCTAAGTTTGTTTTAGTTGGTTATATAATCCATCATTGTATAGAAAATGTGTACGGTAAACTGTTGTAGGTATCTGGTTTTTAGTTTTTTTTCCTGTTGTAGAACTTGTAAGTTTATTATATCTTTTCTTTCAGTCCATTCTAAGATTGACTTTTTTTTTATTATTGGTGGGAAATCATTAAATGACTTCTTCCGCTTTGCGCGGAGCGGCAGGGCGTGTCAGACTCCTACTGAATAAAACCCATCCGTGTTCCTTCTAAAGTCCTCTGCGTTCCAGGGCCGCGGTGACTCTTTCGAACAAATTCCGCAACCCTGGCAGGCTCTGGCCCTAGCAGGCCCCGTGTCCCATGCTGACATCTGTTTGAGGCGCGTGTGGAACACAGCGCGCCATCGACCCGGACCTGGTGGTGATCGGACAGCGAGCCACCCAACGATCGCCGTCCGCAGCCCCGCGCCTGTGGTGGCCGGGGATCGTCTTCTTCTGTAGCGGCGGTTGGGGCGAAGGCCTTGTCTTTCCCTCGCGCGGCCCACCTCGTCCTTCACTAGCATTACTGCTCCGAAGAAAGAGGTGATTGCTTCCCAAGCCACCTCGCTCCGGACCATGGCATGGATTTAACCAGGGCCGGAACCGATTGTGCACTCGTTGTATAGATGTTGGTCCTGTGTGTGCAATACATTTCCATGAAGTTTCCTTTTTATTTTCGTGTATTTGTATTGATTTCGTAGAAGATTATCCAACATTAGTGAATGATCCACAACTTTAGTTATGAAAAACACGATCGATCATACCATTTTAATTTAAATTTCAAGTATCAAGCAGACACTTTAAACATTAATTTTATTCTAAATCTCGTTTGTTTTTGACAAGACTTTTATTAATCCGATGGTATTTCGAAATGAACAGGCTTTGGACAGAGGTTGGCTTAATAACGTAGCCAATAATATAACATAGAAAATTACCTTTGAAATGTGGAAAATATTATCTATGGAATGTTTTGTTTATTTGTTGGTAAGGCGTCATATTGTAACTCTACTTTCGATGGACCATTTTTATTGGAACCATTTTCGACAGTCCAAAGGATGAGCCAAAGCTATTATTTTAGCCTATAGTTGGCTGTATCAGAAGCCAACTGCTGGTTAAACGTCGCCACATCAACTTTTCCTGTGCGTCTCGCAGCCAGAGGACTCCTTTTTTTTTTTTTTTTTTTTTTTTTTTTTTTTTTTTTTTTTTTTTTTTTTTTTTTTTTTTTTTTTTTTTTTTTTTTTTTTTTTTTTTTTTTTTTTTTTTTTTTTTTTTTTTTTTTTTTTTTTTTTTTTTTTTTTTTTTTTTTTTTTTTTTTTTTTTTTTTTTTTTTTTTTTTTTTTTTTTTTTTTTTTTTTTTTTTTTTTTTTTTTTTTTTTTTTTTTTTTTTTTTTTTTTTTTTTTTTTTTTTTTTTTTTTTTTTTTTTTTTTTTTTTTTTTTTTTTTTTTTTTTTTTTTTTTTTTTTTTTTTTTTTTTTTTTTTTTTTTTTTTTTTTTTTTTTTTTTTTTTTTTTTTTTTTTTTTTTTTTTTTTTTTTTTTTTTTTTTTTTTTTTTTTTTTTTTTTTTTTTTTTTTTTTTTTTTTTTTTTTTTTTTTTTTTTTTTTTTTTTTTTTTTTTTTTTTTTTTTTTTTTTTTTTTTTTTTTTTTTTTTTTTTTTTTTTTTTTTTTTTTTTTTTTTTTTTTTTTTTTTTTTTTTTTTTTTTTTTTTTTTTTTTTTTTTTTTTTTTTTTTTTTTTTTTTTTTTTTTTTTTTTTTTTTTTTTTTTTTTTTTTTTTTTTTTTTTTTTTTTTTTTTTTTTTTTTTTTTTTTTTTTTTTTTTTTTTTTTTTTTTTTTTTTTTTTTTTTTTTTTTTTTTTTTTTTTTTTTTTTTTTTTTTTTTTTTTTTTTTTTTTTTTTTTTTTTTTTTTTTTTTTTTTTTTTTTTTTTTTTTTTTTTTTTTTTTTTTTTTTTTTTTTTTTTTTTTTTTTTTTTTTTTTTTTTTTTTTTTTTTTTTTTTTTTTTTTTTTTTTTTTTTTTTTTTTTTTTTTTTTTTTTTTTTTTTTTTTTTTTTTTTTTTTTTTTTTTTTTTTTTTTTTTTTTTTTTTTTTTTTTTTTTTTTTTTTTTTTTTTTTTTTTTTTTTTTTTTTTTTTTTTTTTTTTTTTTTTTTTTTTTTTTTTTTTTTTTTTTTTTTTTTTTTTTTTTTTTTTTTTTTTTTTTTTTTTTTTTTTTTTTTTTTTTTTTTTTTTTTTTTTTTTTTTTTTTTTTTTTTTTTTTTTTTTTTTTTTTTTTTTTTTTTTTTTTTTTTTTTTTTTTTTTTTTTTTTTTTTTTNCTAAAACCCATCCGTGTTCCTTCTAAAGCCCTTTGCGTTCCAGGGCCGCGGTGACTCTTTCGAACAAATTCCGCAACCCTGGCAGGCTCCGGCCCTAGCGGGCCCCGTCTTTTATGCTGACATCTCTTTGAGGCGCGCGTGAAACACAACGCGCCATCGACCCGGGCCTGGTGGTGATCGGACGGCGAGCCACCCAATGCTCGCCGTCCGCAGGCCCGCGCCTACGGTGGCCGGGGATCGCCCTGCGACTCCCGACGCCCGGGGCGTCTTCTCCTGTAGCGGCGGTTGGGGCGAAGGCCTTGCCTTTCCCTCGCGCGGCCCGCCTCATCCTTGGCTAGCATTACTGCTTCGCAGAAGGAGGTGACCGCTTCCCAAGCCAGAGGACTCCTGCGGCCATCATTAGGCAGTTTTTGTAAGTTGTCACTTTGCCATCTTCTATATGTAAGACTAGCTTTTTGCCGCGACTTCGTACGCGTATCCCGTTCCCGCAGGAATTTCGGGAAATCATCTCTTAGTGCTCCCCTACACTCCCCAAGAAACTTACATGCCAAATTTCAGCATTCTACGACCAGTAGTTTCGGCTGTGCGCCACTCAGTCACTCAGTAACGGATGAATTTTATACATTAGGATATTCTTCAGCAAGTTGTATAATCGTAATTATACAACTAGCTGAAGAATATCGGATCGAAGGACAAAAGATAAACTAAGAGATAATTTTCTTAATTCCAGAGTTTAAATCATTCTAGACAGTCAGAGAATAGGCGATGAATTATAAACACTAGGACTCAAACGCGGTATCTCTCGCTTACCTAGCATAATAAGTTGCTAAGCCACAAACTATTTATACGCAACGTCTGACGGTATTATAAATCTAGATCCGCTTATTTACGAGTAGTTCTCAAAGGATATCGTCGATTGAAATATATTCACAGTTGCGTGCCCGAAATAGAATGCATTAGTATTGCCTTAGACAATCCTGATATTCGGCTCGAGACCCAAGTCTACATAAATGATTAGATACCCTGCTTCTGTCTTTCAGCAAATTATTCAAATAGCAGCTTCTATTAATCGATTGGAGGAGACTCTCTGTTCCGCGACTCGATTCTTAATCGATTTCGGATTGGATAGTTTATCATTCGATTACACCAACCGAGATATTTACTTTAATCGATATGCAAATTGGATGATGAAATGACTACACTGAAATATGTATAGTTGTATTAATTTCGTGTTTAATTAGTCGGTTTCGCATACTAATTTACGTGCTATTGTTTCGGAAGCAATGATTGGAAACAAGGAATTTTGTCCATTCATAATCGGTTTCAGGCTAAGGAAATCGATACTCAATTATCGGTATTAATAAGTCCTCAGTACCGCTTCCGATTCTGTTCTAGAATTCACAATCGAACATTGTCAGACGCACTGCATATTCTCATTTTAAACCGCCCCGTTCTCAATAAAACGCCGCCTAGACGTCTGCGCGGCGTCTCGGTCGACACAATAGTGATAATGAAACATGCATTACAGCGCCTTTTGTGTTTCCCCCACCACTTTCCGCACAGCCAATCATGTCGCCTTTGAAGTGGATCCAGGGGTTAATAAATTTAAAATACCTTCAATGTTGAGTTTCTTGGAGATGATGAATTATAAAAATGTTCTTTTGAACTCTTGACTTTGTTTATGCTTGAGATTAATAATGGATGGTGTATTACTTTCGTCTGTTTTTCCTGTGATAAATAAAGTATTAGGTATGATTTCGCTAGGGATGAAACACAATCAGAATTTTTAATGACATATTTTAATAGTTTTACGAAACCTATAAGCGTGTATTTTAAGCTGGTAAACAAACTGAAACTTAATACTTTATATTATAAAATGTTGATGATGATCAATGAATACCCTGCTGATGCCATTACAGCCACAGTTTAAATATGACTTCAGCGAATTTTACTCATTTATTATAAATTTCCCGAAAAATTTCAAAATTAAGTTTTTTAATACAATTTCGAGCTATTTACCATCAATGACGGCTCCCATGCAACAAAACGAGACTACCCACACGATTCACATTTGAATATGATTAAATCCGATAATATACGTGCAATATCGACACAATCCCGCGAAATGCTCCCTATTCCCGGGATCCCGGCACTAGATCGCTTCGGGAATTACAAATGTAGTTATTGGGAGTCATATTCGATATTGAGATACCATATTTTATGCGAGGATATTACGTCAAAATTGAATTCCTTCTGAAAGTCATGAGAACGGATATGTGAACTAAAATGTTACATTTTCGTGAATGTCAAAAGATTTCTAGTGGACGTGGGAATTGTCGGTTTTCTTATTGGAATGTTTTGCCTTTTGAAACTAACTTGAAATGGGTGTAATGGATATTGATCTGTACTAGCTCACATTTGCTGAATTTCACGTGACAATTAATTTTTTTCGTCTGTCATATAAAGTGAAGGAAAACAATTAAAGAAAAATGGGCTTAATGAACTAATTAACGATATGAAATCAGTCATAGACATTAACCACCTTAGTTTGTTCACGGTCCCTCTCCGTACAACGCACTTACGCAAAAATTCACACACGTCAAAAAGATAGTTTTGAACTTTTTCGAAAAAGAGTTTAAGTTTTAGAGATTGAAATTTATTTTCACTATTTATGGAAAACTTAAAATCGCTCTCAGTATCTCTCTCAGTAACTCTTACTTGAAAAGGTTTTTAACTAACGTTTAAGTCCTAAGTAATTTGCGCTTAGGTATATAGGTATAATCACCAGCGTTTGCCCGCGACTTCGTATGCGCATATTCCGTTTTTGTCCGTTTTCGTAGGAATTTCGGAATATCCTCTCCCTCTCTCTCCTCCCCAAGGAACCGACATGCAAAATTTCAGCTTTCTACGACCAGTAGTTTCGGCTACGCGTTGTCTGTCAGTCGCCCAGTCACTCACTCAGTCAGAGAATTTTATATATATTGATAATCGGTTTCGGTCACAACGCCTTTTTACTCCAACCCTCTGAAATACCAACCTTCTGAATCACTTTTAATAACGTGCTTTAAACCACTCACGTTCTAAAATCGTAACAAAAATCAATTATCTTAAATTTACAATCCAACAGTTCCCAATACTAAGTCACACAGTTATATATTCACGTCTTTCGCAACAGAACCCACATTCAATATGCCCCCAGACAGCGTGCCGTTAGATCATTTGCGGTGGGTCACAAATAGTGACGTTACGTGATAGTTTCCGGGAAATCCCGGGATTACGGACTTGGAAAATTCTTCTTGGCGAGTCGTAAAAAGTACGGCGAATAAATCTCATCTGGCATTTTTGTTGAGATTCTGAGTAAGAATGAAGGATTGGAAATGTTCTTTTTGAAAGTCTGTGTGTTGGCGATGAGATTGTTATAGTGGTCGTGATTAGTAAAACTTACTTTAAACGGGTTCTGAAATGGGTCAGTTCCTATTTTTTAACCGACTTCAGGAGGAGGTTATCAATTCGACTTTTTTTTTTAACTTGAACATATACATTGACAGCTGTACAACAGTGGCAATAATAATGCTGAGCCAATCCTGTGCTACATAACTATTTATAAATCTTGTTGTAGAAAAGTATAACCTCTGTTATATGCTACCTTCTTAAAAGGTTTCCTTGCCTGTTTTCCTTCCACACAAGCGATGCAACTGCTTTTATCTACTACACTAAACTTTACACCTACCTCGTGATTCTTCAGTTGGGTCATGCCTATACGACACAAGTGTCCTAACCTCTTGTGCCAGAGTTTGTAACTAATATTCTGACAGTCAGAGTGCACATCCTGCGTCAAATGATTACTTACCACATCTTCGGGAACATTAACAGTACCATCTACAACGTACAGTCCACCACAGGGCGAGGCATGAAGTACCGAATCACCTGTAAAATGAAAATGATTAGATTTATAAAAGTTACATCCATTTTTATCAAAAATACAAACAAAACCCTTATCAACAGCTTTCTGCACAGACAATAAGTTAGCTTTTAAGTCGGGGACAAAAGCAACATCGCTGATCTTGTTGATTACGTTCTCGGGTGTATTTATTGAAATGTCTCCTATGCCGCAGCATTTAATCTGCTCTCCGTTTGCGACAGTAACACTACCTTTATTCTGTATCGTAATGTTCTGAAGCCAATCTCGTCTAAAACTCATGTGTTTAGTACAACCAGAATCTACGTAAAATACCTCCTTGCTTGAGCAGCCAAAAGTATTGAGAGCTGTAAACGTTATGTTCTTAGCTTTCTCCGTTTTGCCTTTCTCCTTGTTTCTCAGCGGACAGTCAGGTCTCTTATGACCAGGTACTTGACACTCGTAGCAGACTATTCCCTTCTTCTTGGATTTAGGCTTCTTCTTCGCATGAAAGGCGGAATCTATAGATATAGC
>NDFZ01005490.1:1049023-1177367 GCA_002192655.3 Mamestra configurata
TGCACGATAGATAGAAGATCATATACTGGGTACGCCTTCAAGTTGAGTGGAGGTCTTGTATCTTGGGAGTCCAAGAAGCAACCTACTGTTGCCTTATCCTCGGCGGAAGCAGAGTATATGGCACTAGCGTCTGCCACGAAGGAAGCGTGTTACTTGCGTCGATTTATCTATGAGATAACAGGTAAACTTTCATCAGTTAACTTAGCTTCTGACAGTCAGAGTGCCATTAATCTGGTTCGAAATCCCGTACACCACAGCAGGACGAAGCATATTGATACTCGTTTTCACTTTATTAGGGAAAAAGTATCCGATAACGTTATAATGTTAGAATATGTGAAAACTAGTGATATGCCTGCTGATGTGCTAACAAAGCCACTAGGGCCTATAGTACACAAACGATGTACAGTTAGCTTAGGTCTAGAAACTTAGTTTTATTATTTTTTGTTTTCTGTTAGTGTGTTTGTCTTGCACAACTTCGATTAAGGGCGGTTGTTGTAGAAAAGTATAACCTCTGTTGTGCGGACTTGTTTTTATAGATATATTGTTTCTTAATGTATTGCCTAGTTACTTGAAATAAACACTCTTGTCATTCAGCATCTTTTTCTAACTCTTATTTTACTAATAATATATTTAATACTATTCCAACCAAATATCACAACAAATCTCAGTCTGTGATTACCTACATTACTAATTGATTCGTTTTTAACAAAATGTTGAATTCCAGGGTCATATTTTTTTTGTCTATATCTAGTCAACGTTGAAAATTGGTCCCTAATTAAAAAAAAACCCGGGAATATCAAACAAATCCCTTAAAAACAAACGCTCACACCCATCACTAGTTATGATAGCTACAACCCAGACATTACCGTCTGAGTGAAACCGCAGGCGACGCCAGGAGATGGCGCTAGTTACAAATTGGTCCCTTCAATTATTTGTGCGATGATGATGCGGAATGAATTGCTTATTGAGTGTATTCAGATTAAAATGGCGGATATATTGCAAGGTATCTATATTACTAGGTATCTATATATACAGGGTGTCCCAAAACTGAACGTCAAGCCGAAACGGGGTGACAGGATTGATCATAACCATCACGAGAAAAATCTGAAAAAAAATCTATCCCATGCAGTTTGAAAATTATGGGCATTTTAAGAAAAACCTAGAAATTTGATCAAACTGTACCATTTTTCGGTTATTGTGGTTATTATTTTTTATTTTTGTTCATTTGAACTTTAGAAACGTAATCCTAAATAACATTTCTAGAATCCCAATAAAAAATAATGACACAATTGCCTCAAGTTCCCGAGAATTGAGACTATTTGTTAAACTACGAATTTAAAATTTTCAAGATTCGTCGACTTTGACAGGCCCTCCTATAAAAAAAATGTACTAGAGTGCCTTGGCAAGTAGCATTAAAAGTTGGCGCATTTAATCAGAATTCTAAAATGGTACAATACTTGTTAGTTCCATACAATAGAAAAGAGTAAAAAAATTAAAACCTCAAGTAACCCGATTTTTGCTATCAGATTTTACTCAGTTAAAATGTTTTTAATTCGCACAAGCTCTAGGTAGGTTCTTAATTTTAAGGCAAAATGATGAGAGAGATGGATAATGGGTATGTTTGCCATGAGTGAGCGAGACAGATAGTGACGCCACGCATTGAGACGGAGATGCGTCGTTTAAACGAGTGCGAATGAAACAGATAGATGCTATGGCATCTATCTGTTTCATTCGCACTAGTTTCAGCCAAGCAAATGGCTACGCTACCAGTCCGACACCAACCAGTTAGTACGTTTCGCTCATTCGTCTACTGCGCACGTTCGTATTCGCTTGTGTTGATTTAGTACTGACAACTTTGGCTTCTCTTTTTGGACTTGAATCTTTGTGAATTGGACTTGTTGATAACATACCGGCAACTTTGGCTTCTCTCTGGACTTTTGTGTTGGCATCCTTTTTATCTACCATGCCTACGCGCTACACTTCACAAGAATATGCGAACATGCACCTCATTTATGGGGAATGCAGATGCAACGCAAGTGCTGCCGCTAGACTTTATCGTGAAAGATATCCAAATTTAGAGCGCTACCCGGATCACCGCGTGTTTGTTAATGTGCACCGTTCACTCACAGAGGGCGGCCATTTCCCGAATCAAATACAGGCTGGAGGTAGACCTGTGTTTCCTTTCCAGGAAGAAGTATTGCAAGAGGTCGCACGTGACCGAAGTATTTCCGTACGTGGAATTGAAGAAAGAACGGGAATACCGAAAAGCACTGCTCATCGTATTTTACAAAGAGCCGAAATGCATCCGTTTCACGTACAACGAGTTCAAAGTCTTCTACCTCGAGATTATCAGGAAAGGATTTCTTTTTGTAGAACAATGCTACAGAGGCATAATGAGAATCCCCAATTCATCCAAAAAATTCTCTGGTCAGATGAATCGACATTTAAAAAAGATGGTTACATGAACTTGCACAATTATCACGAGTGGCATGTGGAGAATCCACATTTAATGCGAGAAGATAGATCCCAGTATCGTTTTAAAGTAAACCTGTGGACCGGAATTTTAAACGGTAAAATTATTGGGCCTATTGAACTGCCTGAGAACTTGAATGGAACTAATTACCTACATTTTTTAAGAGAAGATTTACCAACCCTGTTAGAGGACGTACCACTAGCAGATCTTCGCGACATGTGGTTTCAACAAGATGGCTGCCCAGCGCATTTCGCAGTGCAAGTAAGAGATTTCCTTGACCAGGAATATCCGGGAAGGTGGATTGGACGTTCGGGCACTATCTCGTGGCCCGCCCGTTCACCAGATTTAAATCCCCTGGATTTTTTCTATTGGGGAGTTCTCAAAGAAAAAGTTTACTCAAAGCCCATTGAGAACGTAGCCGACCTGCGTGAACGCATTTCTCAAGCAGCTGAGGCGATCAACTCTCGAAGATATGCCCGACTAATAAGTAGATCTTTTTTAAGAAGATGTAGGGCTTGTATTGAGGCTGATGGTAAACAATTTGAACATTTATTGTAATAAAAAACGTTATTTCTCTATCATCTGACTTTTATTCCAACAAACCTAATTATTTTACTAATTTTACTAACTTTTTTTCACTTTGGTAAAAGTGGCGTCACTATCTGTCTCGCTCACTCATGGCGAACATACCCATTATCCATCTCTCTCATCATTTTGTCTTAAAATTAAGAACCTACCTAGAGCTTGTGTGAATTAAAAACATTTTAACTGAGTAAAATGAGATAGCAAAAATCGGGTTACTTGAGGTTTTAATTTTTTTACTCTTTTCTATTGTATGGAACTAACAAGTATTGTACCATTTTAGAATTCTGATTAAATGCGCCAACTTTTAATGCCACTTGCCAAGGCACTCTAGTACATTTTTTTTATAGGAGGGCCTGTCAAAGTCGACGAATCTTGAAAATTTTAAATTCGTAGTTTAACAAATAGTCTCAATTCTCGGAAACTTGAGGCAATTGTGTCATTATTTTTTATTGGGATTCTAGAAATGTTATTTAGGATTACGTTTCCAAAGTTCAAATGAACAAAAATAAAAAAGAATAACCACAATAACCGAAAAATGGTACAGTTTGATCAAATTTCTAGGTTTTTCTTAAAATGCCCATAATTTTTAAACTGCATGGGATAGATTTTTTTTCAGATTTTTCTCGTGATGGTTATGATCAATCCTGTCACCCCGTTTCGGCTTGACGTTGAGTTTTGGGACACCCTGTATATTACTGAATGTGGATATTATGAGACACAATTATTTTGATTAATACGATTGGGCTTAGTTTTCCCGAAATTAACCTAACCACAATTCACAATAGTTGATTACTGAAAATACAGAAAATAAACAAGACGTATTTACAAATTAAACATTCAAAAACTCACCGATGCTCACCGAAGTCATTTCCTCAATGTCACTCGACTCAATTGAATTGACAGTAATAGCTAGGTATTTATTGACAGTAACACTTATAACTAGTGATCGGATAATCGGGCGCTTATATACCTAAAACTTCTTCCCGTGAAAGAATAATATAGACATTCTTTTCTGAATAAATAAGTAATCCCGGTTTTCCGGCATTGAAAAATTTTGTAAAACATCTAAAACAAACTTAAAGAAATTATAGCAGTGGTTATTTTGATTTAATATCTTTATTTTATCCAAAACAAATGGAAAATCATTAAAAACTTTCATTGTAAAATAAAAGTTCCATTAGAATCGGCATTTAAATTAAAAAAAAAAATACAATGAGAGTTCACAACGAGTTCGAACTACATTTTGTATGCGGGTATTTTAGCAATCTCAGGAATTTCGAACAATTCCGGGATCCGGTATTCTGAAAAGCATGTCCGTATTATACTTTCGTGAGAATAAAAGTGAAGTTTAGGTATATTAGCGCCCGATTATCCGATCACTGCTTATAACGCTTTGTACAACAGGAACTAATCCCTCGATGAATCGAGGGTTTTCTTCCGTTGTCATGGCGACTTAGTCAAGTGGAGTTGAAGAAATTTCCTTCAAAAGAACTTGGCATATAGGCTTTAGAATAAATCACCTCCAACTACCAAACAGCAAGCCAAAAAATGGGAGACATTTTTAATTCAAATTCGATCTTTTTCACTAAACTAACTTGAACACAAAAACATATCAATAAAACCTGCACTTCACTCGAACAAAATGCACATACATAACCCACTTTTCCTGAATCCCTATCCCATCCTATCCAGCGGCCTTACCCTGACAGCTAAGTAAACAGACGGATGAACCAGCAATCACTTAATGGTATCCAGGGACTAGCCACAGAGGATATACTGGGATTTAAATGAAGAGGAATCTAGGTTCTAAAAGAATTTTATTTGTTGACGGTATTTTTGTTTTGTTGGGAAAGAATAAGGGTATGGTTGTATCTGTCACCGGATAATTGCAAACTACGTAAGATTACGAATATCTTGAGAGATTGGAATTTTAACTCTGGTTAAACAACATTATTCTACAATTATACGAATCAAAATCTTGTATTCTATAATATCTCCGTGTCGGTCCCAGAATTATTGGTGGACTGACACAAACTGGCAACCAATCAGCTCTCTGGTCTCCTTTTATTGGTCTTTGTTTTCTCTGAATAGACCAATGAGAGCCTTGTTTCCAGGTTTACTATCACACGAAAACGGATAAATTGTAGACGTGTGCTCTGATTGGTCGCCATTTTATGTCAATCTACAATTTCACCGAATGACTTCGAGAGATTATAAGACTATCAAATTTGGTAAAAAAGTATTCCAAATGTTCAGTTGACAATTTTTCGAGAGTACAGTCTTTCAAGATATTTTATAATCTTACGTAGTTTGCAATTATCCGGTGACATATCGATTATATGAGGCATACAGGTGTTCTGTCCCTACAACGACGTGTCATAAACATTATGATAACGATGTAAAAACATAGTGATTCCCGTCTCCCTCTCATACCGGAATCGTGATGGATTTGATGACGTCATAAGGTAATTTAATGTCAAGTTTTGAGTTAAATGATAGTATTAAATACGACTAAGGGACTTATCAGAGAATGGGCAGCAGCATTCTCTGTACATTGCAACATCTTCACTGTGATCGTCAACCTGCCATGCGAGGGTTAAGTTTGTGTGAATTGGGTGTTTTATTAATTTGTGTGCGGTAGCTAGTGTTTTTTCATTTGAATATTTATTGGTTCTGTATGGTGTCGGATGTAAAAGAACCACCATCGCATCTCTCTCCGTGGGTGTCGTAAGAGGCGACTAAGGGACTCACCAGAGAATCGGCAGCAGCATTCTCTGTACATTGCAACAGCTACACTGTGATCGCCAAACCGCCTGCCAAGCGTGGCGATTATGGCAAACCTCCCCCTCTTTGGAGGTGGCCTATGTCCAGCAGTGGACGTCTTATGGCTGATATGATGATGATTAAATTGAGATTTCCTTGTATGTATGAAGACGTATTGAAATCTTTCCCTTCTATGTGTCACCTAAGTTCGCTAAGTAAAAGGACAAGGGTTATATTACTCGAACCGTTTTGTGCAACTTTCAATCCCCCCATAACTTTAAATCTATTTGACCTACACGCTTGCGACTTTGTCATTTGGCAAGACTAAACGCGGAATAAACGTGTTTTCTTTCTTACTTCTTTCTTTCTTCCACGTCAGCATAAAGATTCAAGATGGTTAGTAAAAACTTACAAAGTCTTCACCATTGAAAAGCAATTAAAAACCAGTTTTCAATTAAACTAACTGAAGAACGTTGTGCATAACATCAGCAATGATTGAAGGGACTTCAAGAGAACTTAGTCAACAGTTAGATCTTACTTTTTAGGGTTCCGTACTCAAAGGGTAAAACGGGACCCTATTACTTAGGCTCCGCTGTTTTTTTTTCGGCTTATGGTACGGAACCCTTCGTATGCAAGTCCAACTTGCACTTGGCCAGTTTTTATACAGCGGAGCCTAGTAAAGAATATGACCGTTTTAGGTGGGATAACTTATATTCAATAATGGACCTTTATTTCCTTTACATTAAGCCCATAAACGCTAAATAGTTTCAGATATCCCAACATTTTGTAGTGCACGGTTCAATAAACTTTTGTATCCTATAAAATAGTTATGTCCATAATGTCTGAATATGTCATTTAACTAAGTGCTCCATAGATACGAGGAGCATAAATAATTTTACGTCTATCTTGGAGTTTCTATCTCTATGGTCTGCTGGTCAAGGATCGTAAAATGCTGGACAGATTTTTTTATTGGTCATTATTGAGAAGAAACTGCTTATTAGTATGTATTTTGGTGTCAAACTTTGATAGAAACCCTACTATTATTTGAAATGATAAAGCGTGAGTTTGGATTTTTGTTCTATCAATCCGTTCAGGATTTAAATTAAACTTGGCTCTTGGATAAGGCCATAAGATACTTGTTTTCATCACTTAATGTTGAAATCTTTAACACGGTCAAAACTCAAAGTTTTTATTTCAATTAAGTCATTGACAGGCACTTTTCATTTGTCAAGGACGGTTGATCTTTCCTTTGGTGTTCTTTCTCTGGTAGGTAATACCTACCTACATTATATGAATGATCAAAAATAATACTATAGTAGTACTGAAATACAACTACTTATAAGTCCGCCACTAATACGTTAAGCCCTTCTAAGTAATCCATTGGTTTGCTGGTAGAAAACTCATTTTTGAGTTAAGCTCGCCTTTGTACATTGTATTTAAATCACTGTCAATTAATATAAGCTGTTATGGTGTACAATAAAGAATTAAAGACAAGACGCTAAAGTCAGAAAAAATGCCTGTAAAACCATATAACAATATGTATCATAATAACACATGTTTCATAACGTATTATTCGACTGACACTCATGGAACAAAGAAGAGAGAGACATTCCAACATTAATTATTTACTGGAACGGACGCAGACGTCCAGAAAATAGGTTGAAAAATAGCCCCGCGGTTTAGAATACAGTTTGAAATAAACATTTCGCATTCCTTTGACAAACATACTAAGGATTGCTGACGACAATATAACAAACTAGGTTTTGCCCGCGGCTTTGTTTCCGTGGCCATAGGGAACGTGAATTTGCTTTGGTAAAACAACCGGCCAAGTGCAAATCGGATTCTCACACGAAGGGTTACCATAAACCGAAAAGAAACACGTTTCTTGTATGGGAGCCCCCTTTAATTTTTATTATTTATCGTTATAGCGGCAATAGAAATAGACTCTCTATGAAAATGTCAACTTTCTACCTATTACGGTTCTTGAGATACAGCCCGCTCACAGACAGACAGACGGGCGGATAGCGGAGGCTTAGTAATAGGATTTCGTTGGGTACGGAACCCTAAAAAGTATCTAGGCTATGGCACCCAACTGGCTTTCTTCAAGTGAAATAATTGGCGAAATCCGATGAGTACTTCCAAAGATCTCCTACGAAAACCAACTTTGTCGCTTTTAATATTATTGTATATATTTTTTTTGTATTTTATGGTAGTCTATGTGACACTGACACTATTTGAAAAGAGTAACTATGGAGTTTTTTGTCCGGTCTTCTCCATAAGAATCTACCTTTCCGAATGGACAGTAGAGTCACTTTATTAATGTAATATTATTATTTCACTGAACTGTAAATGATGACGTTCAAAAGTGCCGTAAAAGGCCTAATTGAAATAAACGTTTTGACTTTGACTTTGACACTGAATAGCACACCGACAACTGAAACTATGTTTTTTTAGTTCCCTTAGGAACATTATTATCCCAATCGCAAACATTGTTCGTCGCTGAGACAGACAGGCCAACTCAACGAGAGTACAACTCTCTTTTAGTTGGCCCACTGGTCTATGTTCAATGTTATTTTTCTATTACAAAACGATCTGAAAAACCCATACAGCAATTTGTGTGAACGCTCAGTCTGTGTTTTCACTTATTTAACTAATTTAAATAAGTGAAAACTGAAGAAGAGAACTTATAAGAAGGGTAGGTACAAGGCAATGTTAATACCCATCCTTCTATATCGTTTAAGTACCTCTTATTTACTCTTACGCTCCTAGTACCTACAACTCCTCAATAAAGACAACATCTTGAATGAAAACAGAATAATAACTTCATATTCAAATCAATGCCAATCCATTTACTGTTGTCGTCACGACCCTCTCACTAAACTAGATTCTGTTTTCAAAACAGTAAATATTTTTCTATGGTGTACCCATCCAGGTATTGCGGTATAATACCGATATGAATACCTGGTATAAGTACCTGGTATAAATCTGTATTTTTGTATCGTAAGCTCATATGGTAATACAAATGGATTGGACATATTGCGGTGACCATGAGCTGGATTGTCCTGATATGGTGATAGTATTTTGCGTTTAATAAATGTATCTATAATATATTTATTGAATACATAATTGTACACCTAAGACTACCAACAGCACTGTCTTTCCTTCTCTCTTTAAAATCCATCCAAAGGTTGTCTTTAAAAGATCGCTTTTAGCGATAAGGCCGCCGATGTTGTGACCCTATGTAATGTTTTCCTTCATCTATCTTTTCTGTAACTTATATGGTGTACATAACAAAGAGTATTCTATTCTATTCTATTCTTTATAGTTGAAATTCATTACAAGTTATTTTTTATATGTTATGTTCTGAATTGATAAATCTTGTGGCTTTTACGGTCAGCCAGTTTGGAGTGCTTTGCAACTGCAAAGCACTCCAAACTAGGCAAATACCCCTATTTATATTCTTTCACATGGCCAATTGCGTTACGTATTATCTGACTCGTTCTCTCCGCTTTCAGCATATCTCTTTCTCAAGCAATTTCAGGCTTGTGGTCTCGACCCAGTCTTCGTTCAACTTTGTCTAGGACTACCTGCAAAATTTAGGAGTACAAATGATAGTCTATCATCTTTTTCTTACCCCAATTTATTAGTGGTCTTCGCAAAATTGGTCTTCGAATCACCTCATTTCTTGATCAGGTTTTACCAAGTCTATCTGATGGAACTAGTGATTGCAGCAACGTAAAATTGATGTTGATTCAATGATCAATTCGAATAGAATATATTTCAACTTTGTGCGTGCTTAGAACTGGTGGACAGAATATAGTTTGACCACTTTCTCACCTGATGGTAAACGATGATGTGGTCGACGATGAATCACGATTGTCTTACCAATTCACTCTTAGATTAACCTTTTGAACGCCATTGTCACGTATACATGACAAGCAAGCGCGTGCCCTGTACGCCAAACGTCACTAATATGTGACAAAAAGTACGGCGAATTTGTGGCTTGGCGTCGGGGGCACGCCGATGCGTTTATGCTCTGGCGTTCAAAAGGTTAAAGTCCTTCAGGTTTTGTATTTACTGCAAATGTAACTATAGTATATAAGAATAATAAATATTGTTATCCGCTTATCCTCATAATGCCTCGTGGCGACAATACCCGCTCGCGCCAGAATATGTTAAAATTTATATCATTGTCGGATTTGTTCGATTTAATCTGCCATTTTCGCGACAATGCTTTTGAATTATTTATTTTATGGACATGTCCTAGCTTGTCGGCTATTGTGGATTATGTTGCAATTAGGCGATTGCACAACAGGTATTATTGAGTGGAGATTAAAACGTTCGATGAACTTTAATCGGCTGATTAAATTGACGTTGTTACTCGCAAATATGGCGTCTATATGACAGTTATGACAATTGGTTCTGTCATTGACATCATGACTGTGTTAAAGAAATGTATTGATGATTAAAGAAAACTTAATTGATGTGGCTATTGTTTGTGTGAAAAGCAAATTTCCAAGCCAGTCAAGTCAAGTTAAGAGTGAAAATGTTACTTCTATGCGAGGTAATATATTCTATAAGGACGAAAACAACAACAAATAGCACAGTGATGAGTATAACGAAACACATTTTAAAGTGACTCGTCCAAGATGATGATGACTTGACCGTGATCGTTCCTAAAAAACCGGCCAAGTGTGAGTCGTACTCTCACACGAAGGGCGCGAGGGACGTACCATAAACCGGAAAAGACGCGTTTCTTGTATGGGAGCCGCCTTAAATGTTTATTTTTATTTAATTTTTATTATTTGTTGATACTTATAGCGGCAATTGAAGTAATTAAACAATTGACGTAAAGATATGTCTTCTGTGAAAATTTCAACTGTCTAACTATTACGGTTCTTAAGATACAGCCCGCTGACAGACAGACGGACGGATGGACGGCGGAGGCTTAGTAATGGGGTTCCGTTGGTTACCCTTCGGGTACGGAACCCTAAAAATTATTGCTGTAGCACGTCATAGTATGGCTCCAGGGCTTATATGTAATAATAGCTTTTGTCCGCGACTTCGTCCGCGTGGAATAGTTATTTTAGGCAGCCATTTTTATTTTTAAAAACCTATGTTTATTTATTTTTCATCGAGTGCTTACATACAAAGGTTCATGGTTCTATCTTCAATAATGACGGAATCCCACCCGCCTGTGTACCCCATAAAGGATGATTTCTGGGATAAAAACTATCCTATTTCCAGTCCCGGGACTCAAACAATCTCTGTACCAAAGTTCATGTAAATCGCTTCAGCGGTTTAAGCGTGAAGCGGTAATATACAGACACACTTTCGCATTTATAATATTATATTAGTATAGATTACAATAAAAATAAAAGCATCAATACTTTAATCCCTTAGTCTTAAGCTCCCAATGTGAAGCGAAACTATATATTGATTTAAGCTCACAGCAACAAGGCTTCCTCGCATTAACAATCACCTGAAAGGTTATCCGTTTAATTATAATCCGACTAAGTAGATTGCCACTTTAGAAGTTAAGCAGTAATTGCTAACCGCGGTTTAACGATACAAGAGACGATTATTATTGAACTTAGGTTAATTGTGATTGTGCAACTGGTGTTCTGTTAAAGTATTGGTCCGTTAAGTGTCCAGTGGTTAACATGGGTCTCGGTTTGAGGTACATGTTTGTCGTGAGAGATATTTTGTATCTGTGATCTGTTTATTGTTGCTAAGAGGTAAACTGTATAGTCCTTCTGACCGATTTCGGTCATGGCGGCCACTCTTAACCGAGACTAGCCATCGGCGCGGGACATATTATAGTGCACAAATGTGTGCGCAAACATAGGTGCACTCCCTCCTCCATCACTCTTATATTCCGATGGGACGGACACCCGACACGACCGGAGAGAGATCTGGCGCAGGACCAACGGCTTAACGTGCTTTCTAAGACCGGGCCAGAGCCTCCCAAGGGTTGCGGAATTTGTTCGAAAGAGTCACCGCGGCCCTGGAACGCAAAGTGCTTTAGAAGGAACACGGATGGATTTTAGTCAGTAAGAGTCTGACACGCCCTTCTGCTCCACCCAGAGCGGAAGAAGTCATTTGATGATTTCAAAAAACGTGCTTTCTGCTCGCTAGCTTTTGATAAATGTAAAAAAAACCTGTCAAATACTATTGTCATCAATTATATCTAATTGCTATTCGAAGACCATCCATTACTCACACCAAATTGCTTCAATAGTTCGATATTTACTAGAAACCAACACAATAGGATCCCACCTAGAAAAAAAACAAAGTAAGGTGTAAATAATTTCGGCAACCAAATGAATCATACCTGGAAACAAGAAATCTATTGTGGACCGTGGTATATTAGTGTCATTATAAAACCGCAAATGCTTTTTCGCTGTCAGAATGTTAAGTAAGTAAAAGAAACCTACATATTCACATATTCGTCATCATGTCTAGGAACTTCGAAAGCCAAGCAACTTTCTGACTGACTCATGAAGCAAGGATATGAGGAAAAGTCCTCTCATATGAATACAGCACTCTCTAGGTACCTATATACAGCATCATCATAATAGCAGAGAGGCATTAATACTGAAAGGCCTTAAAAAAAATCGGTCAAGTGCGAATCGAACTCGTGCGCCGAGGGTTCCATACCTACCCATTACCTATACCGCCATAATAAAATTGGTATCATTTTTATTGGTGGTAGGCGTCAACTATGTATGTGTGGTGGGGACGGGACCCTTTAATTTTCAACTTTTTTTATTTTGTGCTGTAAGACCTTGGTGACACACGGACAGACAGACGGACAAGAGAGTGATCTTATAAGGGTTCCTTTTTTACCTTTTGAGGTACGGAACCGTAAAAATACCAATACTCCTCTGGTACTTTTAGGGTTTCGTACCTCAAAAGGCTAGAGCGGACCCTAATAGAACCATTAGCCCGCCACTCCTAAGCGAGCCACAATCAGCAGTATTTTTATTGAGTGGCATCTCACAGTTCAACCTCATAAGTTTGTCGACTGCTTAACCGGACTTGCCTGTGGTGGCCTTAATATAATAATTAAAGCCTCCAGCCAGGGCTTATTAAAAACTTACAAACTAAGCAACACGCTATGGGCTAAGGGTTTAGGGCGTCGCTGGGGGAGGACAGCTAGGGACAGGCTGGGTCGAACTAGGATTATTAATTTGGGATTTCGACGAATTTAAAACCACAGGCTCAGCGGCGCGGGCTGGCTCGAGCAAGGATCGGGGCTAGAATCAACATTCACGACTACTAGAAAAATGCCGAGTCAATGAAGCTCTTCAAGTGTCTTGGATATAATAAATTAATCAGATAATAACTGCTGTGGGATCCAACTAAAGAGGACAGGTATCGAATACTTTATGAAGACTTCATGCTGTAAGGCAACCTTCAGCAGGGCAACCTTCACAGCACCTACGCTGTTGGACTGAAGCCTTTCCAAGAATCGCCACCAGAATCAAGCTATATAAGAAAATTATATACTTACCTAGAAAATCTCAAACGGCGCAAAAACAACAACTTTTTTGGGAATTATGTATTTGAGCCGTTTGGGGTTGAAACTCTAGGGCCATGGGGTCCGAGTGCTCATCGAGTTTTTCGTGAAATCAGCAAACGATTAGTCGACGCTTCTCGTGACCAGACGGCTTGGCCTTTTCTTTGGCCAACGAATCAGCATTGCCATTCAACGTGGCAATGCCGCCAGTGTTCTGGGCACTTTTCCCGTTGACAGCGATGTAGACAAATTTTTCGATGCCCTGTGAGTTCTTCCCGTCCCCTTTGTATATTTTCAACTCGCTTCTATATAGTATTTATAAGTTTTTATGTATTTGTAAATATTGCCTGAAAAATATTGGGTATATGATTATGTATAGTCTTCGTATAATTTTTATTATAATTAATTTCCTGCACGATGACATATACATCACGGATGTAAATCTATCAATTAAGTAACAAACTACGTAAAATTCTACCAACGAAAAACCAATCGCGGCTCAGCTAATGACACCAATTTGTAAACCATTGCCCGAACAATAGATTTCTTTGGAAATAAACCCCACCTTTTAAGTCAGGTAATGTGTGAATAAGTGTAGATTCCATGATTCATACTTGTAAACCTGGGTACGAAGCCGATAAGCTTATATTTGCATGACTCACTTCGAAACGAGGTCAGCAGATAGCATGGTTCCCACTGCATATTGTTTACTATTCGATTTCTTTGTTTAATGTCGGTCATATTTTGGAGTGATAATTTAATTAAGACCGTGGATACCAGGAATTTTATTTGGTAACACTTTTCTTTTTCCTGTCGTTATCATCATCGGCCTCATTACACTGCTGGACATAGGTTTATCCAATTGAGTACCACAACAATAATCGGCCACTCTCATCCATCTATTACCACCCTTGGGAGCTTCTTCATCCCTCCTAGTCTGCACTAAGTTTGCCAATTCGCAGTCTTCGGTTCTATGTCTCAAATGACTCGTTGCTTTGCTGTTTTTCTGTTATCCTCTTTCTTCAGAGCAAATCTTCTAAGTGTTATAACCCTGAGACAGGCCATTTCTTCAACCGGGGTCATGGTATAAGTAATTTTCGAAGCTTTCTTTCGTATGCCTAAAACAACATACTGCATTGACCAATCTGTGTACTGATCTTGTAAATAATGGTGGATTCTCGTGATAGTTCTTATGCAGTCGGTAATACAGTCATATATAAATTGGTATTGTATTTATGTATTTTATATAATTATATCTAATTAGTATTGTTTAAAACGTTTGTACACTGACAGCCCTAAATCTATCTCCCTTCGTTCAATCCATCCAAAGGTTGTCTGGAAGAGATTGCCTTGTGCGATAAGACCGCCCATTGTGCACTTATTTTATGTATGATTGTCCTGTTCTTATTATGAGGTGTACAATAAAGTATATAATAAATAAATACATATCCATAATTAAAATACACGCTTATTTACGCCCTGATATTCATTTATTTTCGGCACATTCATCCATACTTCTTCTATTAGCCACTCCCTTCATACCCATATCGTCTATCACGCAGTCAAATTCAAAACATTTATTTCAATTAAACCAAGCCGATTTTAAAAAACCAGTGCATCAATCACAGCAAAAATAAATGACCAAAAGTGAAATTCCCATAACCACAAACTGAAACCAAATTTCTAATTCTACTTGCATCCTGTGAAGCCTTTCATAATATTAATTTGGACCATGGTTCCGTAATTAGTATTTGATTTCTAATTAGAGAGTACATTCATAATGTTTATTTTGGCTGCATACAGGTATTCTGGTTTATTAATCTATCTGCGTGAAATACGTACGAGGCTTCAATGCGGGGTGACGAATTTAGCATGTCATTGCGGATATGTTTGTAGAAATTATGCACATTTCATGTATTAATGTCTTTTTAATTATTTCTGTGCTCGGTGGTTTTTTTAGCCAAAAAAGAGTTGGTATATTTTTAAATGTTTAGGGATTTCTGTTGCAGTTAAAATAGCACAGCCACAGAGTGTCACCTATTATAGAGATTCTTGTTTAAAAGTACACAGCGTATATTCCACTAAACCAAAAATAAGTTATGCTGTTTAGTCTATTACAGTTACTTCATAATATCATTTCAGCCGAAAGACGTCCATCGTTGGACATAAGCGTTAAGCCTTCCCAAGCGACGACATCGAATCGGTCCTGTGCTTTTCTCATCCTACATACTGTCGATGGGTGTACCGAGACTACTCCGTACCTATGAAAGCACGTTAAGCCGTTGGCCCTTGCTGTCATTTGTAGATCTTTTATAGTAAGGCAGTTACTGGGAGGCTAGCGACGCCCTAAGCCCGTACCCCACAGGGGGTGCCCTTAGCGTGTAGTCGCTTAGTTTGTAAGTTTTTTATAAACCCTAGCTGGAGGCTTTAATATTATGTTAAGGCCACCACAGGCAAGCCCAGTTAAGCAGTCGACAACCTTATAGGTTGAACTGCGAGAAGCCACTCACAAAAAAAAAGGCTATCGCTACATATAAAATACTAGTGCTTAGCAGCATTCGGTTGGACTAAAACCAACTCCAACACAGTAAGTAGGCCCTCATAATGTCATCGGTCTACCCTGTGGGAAACTTTCCAACGCTGTATCATTACTTAGTGCCTGGAATCTTACGAGTATAAATACTGCTAAATGGTCATCCCACTAACTTCCAAGCTTCCAACAAACAGAGAATCCTCAATGAACCACCTTCTTTAATTTAATTTCATCTAAACAGTTCTAATCCCACTGCATCGCTACCCAAGCTCTACCCAAGTCAAATACAAAATTGATTCAATTAATTTACTTCATTCTCACTTAGCAATAAGGGTTGCAGTGAGAAACGGCGCTAGAACCACCCTTATTTATTAACTCAAGCTAAATACACTTTATTACTCACTGGTGGATCGCTTTCTTCATAATGTTTAGGGGTTGTTCGAAGGAGATTATCGTCTTTTGTTTTTGGGAGTTAATTTATCTTTTGACCCCTTATAAGGCATTTGGCTCACCGCTGACGATTAGCGAGATGCGAATAAAGCTAGGAACTAAATATGAGTTGGCGAGAAGCGAGTGTGTAGTTCCGATAGTTTTGTCGCTCGGCTCTAAGCGAGTGCTCTTGTGCGACTGGCGATTACTCGCACCACTTGCTCTGGCCAGCCGAGACATACATTCCTGCGCAAACCTGCACGCGCCACAAAGCGTTGAATTCACAATATTTTAGCTAGCACTCAGATCCGCACTATAGGTACAGTTGACCGCTAGTTGGTCTCTCGACGTGGCTTCTGACCGCCAAGCGAGCATCACTGAGCGAGTATTATCTTTGATACCTCTTGTCGCTGCGACAAACTAGTGGTAAGAGAGTTCTCGCCGGCAGTTTCTTTTACTTACACGGGAAGTATATCTTTGGTCTCTTCGCTCTACGAGAAAATAGTCGGTAGCTAATCGCTTCCTTGTCGGAAGTGAGACAAGTAAGTTATGATGAACGAACGCTTAAGAACGGTCATAGGGATTTTTAATCACCATTATTATCAAGCGTCATTTCAATATCATCATTGTCTTCCTTTTGTTTGGGTTCGCCGCAGCAGGTCTTCTTCTCCCAGACTTCACTATTGGTCGTCCTCTAGAAGTCACCTCCTCTTAAATCATATCATTATTCTCAGAGTCCGACAGCCATTTTTTTGGTATTTCCTTCACTCTTACAGCTATCATTCATATCCATATTATCTTGACTATTTTATGTCACTGAAAGGGCCTGTGTTTTTCTACATTACCGTTTTTCTTCTTTTATGCTAAACTTGTCTGAGTTGTCATGTTGGCTTTTCGCTTGTACTTTATTATTGGCAGAATCTCATCAATTTTCTCCAGTACAATTCACATTGGTAAACGAATTCGCTTAAACATTGGTATGACGGGATCAACGCATACCTACCTACCTACTTTCAATTTCACTTTCTTCAAAACTATGTATTGCCATAATTTTAGTTCCACCAATAAAGCTCTTTATAAACCTTTATCTAATTTTATTATGCCAGTTACAATTTCCATACCTTTCAAGTCTATATTTGAATTCGTTCCGAACAATATTTCTCTCAACACACATACATTCATTGTTATGTTAGTACTAATATTAAAATCTATTATAAACCAATGAAATGCTTTGTAAAGGCTCGTAGTGTGGAACTGCTTTGTAAGTGTGATATGACCACAAAGTAGGAGAATTCAGAAAGTCTACTCATGCTTACTTACAATCATTCTTTGGAAAAATATCTCTCGTAGCAGTCAGAATAAATGGATGGGGATTTTTTTTTGAAGAAAGTTTTTAATATGAATATGGATAGCTATAATAATAGGGGAAGAAATGATGGATAGACTATAATGGAAGATGATATTTATGACAAGAAGGTCGGCTGAGAAACTAAGGAAATAGAGAAGCAAGAAACTACTCAATTTATTAAACACTAAGCGACCCGCCCCGGCTTGGCACATATAAATACCTATCATATACACAAATGTTCTTTACATATCGTACTAACCATTTGATTGTTTAAGTTCAACTATACGGAGTGAATCTTCTGTATATACCTTCTCTATAACCCTTCCACAATAATAATATGGGTTTCTCTCAGTAATGCTGCGTAGGTGGTTCTCGAGTTTGACACAAGGGCGGTACCGATACCTGCTTTGCCCGACAATTCCAGATTTATTGCGAAACAAGCTTAAAGACTATTGCTTATACTTACAGTATTATTCTACTTGGTAGACAATTTGAGCCCTATGGTAATTTCATCAGCTCGTTCATATTTGGTCTTATGAAAATTGCGACACTGATATCCTATTTCGGAACCTGCATATGAAATCTAATTGATAAACTTTGCATAAAAGCTGCAGCTGTATAAAATTCTGTTTTATTTCACACTTCAAGTCATTAATGATTATCATCTACAGCCCGACTTTTACCCACTGCTGGTAATAGAGCCACGGGCTTTTCGTTTTTTGTTCCCCACGTTTCTGTGCCAACCTCATCTTCATCCTCATCCAACGCTTCTTCTTTACCATGTCATCCACCCATCATATCAAGCCCACTGTCCCACTGCGGAGCAATCCGGACGGATTGCTCAGAACCGGGAATCGTGAAAGGAATGGACATTCCTTTCACGATTCCCGGTTCTGTGCCACTTTTTGCCGATTCCTAAAGAAGACATCTAAGTCGTCTCGCCATCTCCTCCATGTCATTCACCTAATCTACTTCTTTTCGATTCTTTTCGTTTGTGAGTATGGATGTACATATGTTTGTTACTCAATCAAGTCAGAACGGCTGAACGGATCTTGATGCAATTTGGCACAGTTGTAGATTATAGTCTGGAATAACACATAAATACGTTTTGTTCCGGGGGAATGTTCCCTTGGGATAATTTTTGACATTAACGCGGGCGGTGCCGCTGGCGACGGCTAGCCAAAATTATATGTATGAGCATCCATCACATTTCTTAGTAGACTGACTCATAAGTACTCTGTGACTACCCTATCAAAGTTTTCACTACGTCGTAGTAATAATGCCGATCGCCAGTTTCTTAGCCAACAAACGCTGAGCGATCGGAAGTCGGGAGTTCGAAGCCAGTTGATCAGTAAAATAATGTAGTGATTCCTAACTAGTTAAATCGATTAAGTTGCCGGGGCTTGCAGTGAGACGTAAGGGTGCAGTTGCACTGGTAGAGTGAGTAATAGAGCAAGTTTTGCAAAACTAATCTGCGATATTGTCAAAAATTGGCTGTTGCAAGTTTTAATTGGAATTTTAAAGCTTAACAAAGTGTTGATTTTGTTTGTCAAGCTGTGGCAAATGATTAACAAATATTACATAGCAAAACTCCAGTGTGGCTCGAAAAAACATGCCAAGCCAGTTTGGTCCCGGCTGTCAGCCACAATTCCAAAAACATAGTTAAAAAAAATGAAAATAATCATTAAGGTATATTCTGCTCACTTTTAAATAGAAGTATTTTGAATAAAACCAAATAATTAACCGAAGTAAAAAATTAAACCAAAAAAAAACAAATAATTTTAAAAAGCCATTATTTTGACGTCATCATGATATCAAGCCTCAACAAACAATATGACCACAGCCTAAGTCTATGTTAATATTGTCAGAGTCAAGTATTCAGCTTAAACTTAAACTTGGACTTAAAACTTCAGCGGTCACTAACATAGAGATTGTTCTTACTTATTAAAAGCAAACACATAAAACAACTTAACATTTTTATGGTCGCACTTTGTTTTATGATAGATATAATTTAGTCTGTGGCGTAAACGTGTTTACATGTGCTATAAAAGATGTCAGCCACTAGAAAACTAAATTAATATGTTATATAGAAAACACTTTTGACTTGTGGTTACATTGAATGATATTAAATCAATGTGTTTTCGATTTGTTATTTCAACATTTCCAGCGAATATTATTGAAAATTGTAGAATAAATTATGGGCAAGTTTTCACTTTAAACGCGCATTCATTGGTGTCAAATTTAAATAAAAATAACCTAATTTACTCCCGAGGTCAAAATCGTAGCAAACTTGTTCTAGAACATCCCTTTTGAAGGAACGCACTCAATTACCAGTCGTTATGTATATAAATAAGGCTGTTAGTTTCTCATTTTGTTTAGAGGTAGGTAATTGTATTTATAAAACATTGAAAACTTCGAACTCTCAGTTAATTTTGTTTTAGTTATTAATGAATATAATTAAAATTCCGTGTACCCAGTAATTGAATGTAACTTTTCTAAGATGAATTACAAAACCTCTTTCGTTGTGCTAACTCAATCATCGAGTAAAACATTCTACATGCTTACAATAGAAATTGAATTAGTGAAAGTTTTTTCAATAAAAAGTGAAGTTTCTATAAATATTGGCTTCGGTACTGAAACAAACAAAATGGCGATCATTTATTTCGATTCACTCAATCGCTAGTCGATTACCGACGATGCGTTTGCGTAGTCTGCCATAATAATAAATAAAATGAAAAAGACTTTTTATTTCCTGCAAAAAAATATAGTAACAGTTTTTTTTTTGTTTAATTTGCTTACTTTTCAAACTTATTATTTATTACACGCTTATTTTTATAGTAATTTAATCCTCCAAGGAAGCCCAGATTTCTCTGTCTTGTGCTGTTTTGTATCCAGCTCGGACTTGCCGTTTTGATGATGTCGTCTGCCCATCTCGTAAGCGATCTTCCTCTCTGACGTTTTCCCCGTGGGCCTTTCCATAATGTCACTCTTTTTGTCCATCTATCGTCTGCCATAGGTACCTATCATTATAACTATCTATAATAACTTTTGCCCGCGACTTCGTACGCGCATATCCCATTTCCGAGTGGTAGTTCCAGAGATTAGCGCGTTCAAACAAATAAACGAACTCTTCAGCTTTATTATATTAAAGTATAGATAGAGTGGATTTTAAGACAGGACGGTAAATACAGTGTGGTATTTTATTTTTATTTGATTTGAGATGAGTTTGCTCTTGACTCTAGTCTAGGTCATAGATGACAGAGACAAAGTCGTCGTTGGAGCGAGCTTACCCACAAGAAGCCTGTTCTGGGTAGGCTGGTATGTTTTGATCAAGATTTTTTGTGATTTATGACTTTTCGAAACAAAATCAATTTGCATCAACAAGATTGTACCCTTCATTTTATAGCAGAGCGTTCCTCAAAAGTCAAAAGTCAAAGTCAAAGCATTTATTTCAAATAAACCATTATCAGGTACTTTTGAATTGTCGAAGTCAGTCTGTCAAAAACATGAAGCTATTTGCACGTTCGAAAGCGTAGATCTCTATGGAGAAGAACGTGCAGGAAACTCCACGGACACTCTTTTAAATCATTTTATGTTTACAAAAATCCTGGTTACATTAACCTTGTTGCTTCTATATATGAGAACAATGTAAAGAAAAATAACCCCTTTTCCTATGGGGTATGTAGTATGGATTTTATATCTGTGCAGTTAGCCAAAAGGTTAATGACAGTCTCCGAAGAACGTTATATAACGTTATATGTATCTGTCGCTACAACGTCTAAAGGTGGGTACTGACTGATGTTACGGGCCGTAATGTACCATTCGCAGCGAGTATGTTACGATACGTCGAGTAACATGCGTGTGTTCCCACTCGTTTCCACGTACGGGCTGCACGAATGCTCGTTTTGTAACATGTTACATTACGCCCCGTAACCCTGGTACCAGCTTAAGATACCTGGCCTAACTACCCCATCTAAAAATCAAACCTGTATAATGATGATTTGAACAGGATCACCTAACCGTGGGAAAGGTAGAAACTCGGTAATAATATATATGAATAGACAGGACTGGAGAAAAGCGAATAATAAGGAAAAAGAATAAGGGATTATACGCAGGAGCTTTATGTAAACGCAAAAAAATCGGGAAAGAACAATCCTAAAAGCATATTAGTACCTACCTGTCCTTAGTACACATTTGCCTTAATGGCTGAACATTGAATAGTATTCTACGTACAAATTGAATATAGTGTTTTCATGAAAAATAATTCAAATCTTTGCAAATGCACAAACAATGATGAAAATAAAAGTCTTAAAAATTCAGATTTATTAATGATGGCGGGGACCAACAGCTAAATGTGCTTTCCGAGGCACGGAGGAAACTTGGTATGTTAAAACGGTCACACATCCACAGATCGACCTAAGCAAGTGTTGCTGATACTTAAAGATCGATCGGTGCGGCTGTAATTATTTTAATAAATTAAACAAGACTATTTAGAACTCAATTTGTAAACATAATAAAGCGACCAGAATCTCGCCTGCCGCTTCCATACCGCTAACAAAATATTTTGTATAAAACCAGGTTTAATAAAATACTATACCTTTCCCGCGGCTCTGTCCACGCGAAAAACAGTCTATATGAATGAATAGGTACTTGTTTTAAAAGTGTTACTAAAATAGTATCTACGATTTTTGAAAAAATAAATTCGGTAGAAAAATATAGAAGTTTAAGTTATTCTTCCATGATACATGATATTTATTTTGCAAGTAGGTTAAACATAACATTTTTACACGTCAATCTTTTGCGGCCTACCCAAATGTCCTTACTTTGGTATTGTTCGTCAAATCGTTGAGCTCCTTAAAGTTCTATTATTATTTATTGTATACAAAACGGTTTTCTCGACTTATTTCGAGAAATTATAATGTAATAAAAATTTATTACAATCTTACGGAGTCTCCAATTTTCCGGTAACATATACAAAACGATTTTTTCATTACATTTCGAGAAATTATAATCTAATAAAGATTTAAAACAATCTTACGGAGTCTGCAATTTTCCGGTGACATACCTATATATTGATAAAAATATTCAGTCCAATACAAGCATTTGTAGTTACGACGCATATTGATTTACTATAAAACTAATTACCCTAGGACACTCACCCCTAAAAACCTAATCAGCGACCCTAAAGCTACATCAATCTAACTCCGCCACAATAAGGCGTAGTACACACCATTAAAAGCAAATAGAATAGAAGTATGATTTACTAACAGATATTTATTTTGTTTCAGGTAATTTCGCGAGCCTGGTGCTGATGTGGTCCCAGCTTAATTGCAGACCGATGGCTTTAACGACGCTGTATTGTTTTGTCTTCAATTGTTTTGAGTTTGGTTTATTGAGTTATGGGTTCTGTGTATGAGTAGGTATAATGTGTATGGTTTTGTAGAAAAATTTAAAAAGGATGTCTGAAAAACAGTAAAATAAGCACGGTAAATATGGAAGTCAGGGATATTGTTTAGGTACTACTCTTTTAAATATTTTCCAGTAAATCGAATCTTCGCTACGTTTGAAATTATACATCTGCCGCATAGCCAAAAAGATCTTGTACAGAGAAGCAATTTTAGCAGCATCGCGGTCGCAAACTGTGAAAATAATTTCCCTACATTTTGACGCATTTAAATCCTTTTTACATGTTAGTGACATTCAATCTTTAAGGTCATTTGATTTTACTGACAGTACTTAGCGGCACCAACTGCCCAGGTGGCGATGGTCGCACATTTTAAGAAACGCTTCTCATGTAGTCTATTTTAAATTTGACATATTGCAGGATTTGCTGTGGAATGACATACCCACACTTTAATTAGTCCATGACCCGTTACGTATGACCATTGACCATTGACCTGCGCCTTGGGGGTTAGACTAGAAGCCTTAATTAATGTCATTTGCGAACGGGGTTATGGTAGTAATTTCCTACCTATAAGACCTATAGAACCTACCGATAAGATACTGTTATTCTGAAGAATCCAGAACGGGTGTTTTTTTTTAAGGATTTGAAATCGAATGACTTCTTCCGCTCTGGGTGAAGCGGAAAGGCGTGTCAGACTCTTACGGACTGATGACAGATTCTTAAGCCCTTTGTGGGTGCCTCTTTTATGGGTTTACTCTTGACTCTAGTCTAGGACATAGATGACAGAGACAAAGTCGACGATGGAGCGAGCTTACCCTCTGTTCACTCTAATTTTGAAGAGATTAGGGTTGTATACGTTCGGTAACACAGACGCAGGCAGAGAGTTCCACTCCTTTGCTGTGCGCATTATAAAAGACGTTTGGAAACGTTTAGTGCGAATTGGTGGAATAGCAACACGGTAGGGATGGTAACTTACAGTGCGTCTAGATGTCCGATGGTAGAAGGGGGCCGGTGGGATAAGGTCGTGGAGTTCTTGGACACTCTCCCCAAAGTACAAATTGTAGAAGACCGACAAGCAGGCAACCTTGCGGCGATTACTTTTAATACGCGAACCTACAGACAATTTAAACCTTTAGGCCCGCTTGTGCAAACAGAGTAATCTTTGAAGTCAGAGTTAGTTACTTACACGAGGTTAAAAAACAAATATTCCATACATAATGACCGCGAGTTAAAACAATATAAGTTCAGGTAAAATACTGGTGACTACGGCTGGCATCGGCGACGGTGGCTAAAAAGAAAAATAAAAAACTTCTGTGGAACAAACTGGCCACTAACATTTATTCAGGCTAAATCAAATATGGAATTTGTGTGGCCTATCATTTACCTCCTATCACACGCCGTCAAAAGGCTCATTCCTCTCTATTTAAGACGAATCGTATTCCAAAAATGTCCCTTATATTTAGGCGCCATATTAATCCGAATGAATCTCCGGGAAATGTCGGAATTCCACAAATTCCGAGGTCGGGCGGGCCCCACAAATATTCCGTGCCCTAGCCCCTGGGCCCCGAGGTTTCATATCCTGTTCACTTAAAATTCTCTTTTAAACGCAGAATTTTAATCATACGACTGTGAACTTTTGATATACCTACTGTTCTTAGTGTTAATTTACGCTTTATAATTAGGAGGGTAAGCAGTACCTACTGTTGGTTATTAACGGTTCTCTTGATGTGAGTGAGGTTTTCGTGCGGTTTTCTTTGGACTTTGCTGAATATGATATGGTTCTGAACAAAAACAAACAGGAATGAGTAAGTTTTTGGGAATTTTGTACTTTTGAGGAGCGGTGGTGTTTGAATTCGTAATTAGAATGTAGGTAGGTACTTACATTAAATTTGTAACTACATATTTCATTAAATAACTTAACATCAACTATTGCATGGCTTTGGGTGACTTTTAGACTCCAGCATGCTTTAACTGAAGTGTAAATGAATTTCAATCTCACCAGAAACAAATCAAATGTGAAAAAATAATACTTTCAATATAAATAACAAAAATAAAAGGCGACACAAACAGGGTAAATGAAGCGTCCCATCAGCCATCAGTTATCGCTCAGCGTAATGCTACATGCAGTTGACTGTTGATACCTACAACTTCCATTTTTGAATTGTGAATTGAAATTAAGAATGTGTCAGACTCTACGTTACCGTCAAACTTTGACACATTTTCGACATTGAACATTGAAATTCTGAATTCAAAAACCGGATACGACCTTTCTAGATCAGTCTATGAGTATCTCAACCTACCTCCAAATCCCTTAAATACACTTAGATATTCCGGGAACAATTATTTATATTCGCCACCCGACCGATTTGAGTACAAACGCATTTCACTGTCCCCTTTCAAACCTTGGAGTACCCAGCAGAACTTGACCCGTGGCAAAATTCAGAACTAAAATAAAAATGTACTAATTTTGACGTAACATTTGACTTTTCCTTGACAAGCAGCGCTACCGTCAAATGTCAAGATGTTTTGGTTAGGGGTGGACTTTCCTTATATAAAAACCTTTTAAGCTTTTAACGTTTTTCCTATTGTATTTTAATATATATGTGTTATAGTTATGTTTAACCGGATTTGTCTGCCCTATAGTACAATGCTAACTTTTATGATTTCTGAAGGTTAAGGATTTAATAGAGGGCCCTGACTATTTCTACCTTTTTTCATTTGAACTGACGGGTGTTACGGTAGACTTATCGGTGAAACTGTCAAATTTTCCCAATCAACCTTGAACCTAATGCTTTAGCGATAAAGTTGAAAATCTTTTAAAGAAATTTGACAGGTTCTTTTAGCTTGATGTGCTGGCACCTGTACAACTGCAATACTTCGTTAGTGATGTCCTACTTAAAGGCAGGCTTAAAGTCACCCAAAGAGCAATGGAGAGGGCAATGCTCGGAGTTTCCTTGCGTGATCGAATCAGGAATGACGATATCCGCAAGAGAACCAAGGTTACCGATATAGGCCAAAGGATTGCCAAATCGATGGGGCCGAAAAGTTCTGGAGTGGCGACCGCGTACCAGAAGACGCAGCATTAGAAGGCCTCCCACAAGGTGGACCGATGACCTGGTGAGGGTCGCGGGTAGACGATGGATGCAAGGTTATTTGGCTAAGTGTCGTCATTCTAAATCCAATATGGCGGACTCTTTAAAAGGTGGACGAATTATTGTTTTTAACCACACCCATGATATGGATATCAAATGAGAGGGCTTGCTGAGTGGAATACGAAAAAGCTAATACCTCTCGTACCTCTGATACATATTAACAGATTCACGGAATTGAAATTGTAATTCAATAACTAATTGGCCTATAATGTCAGGGAATACTAGGAATCAGCGATTCTCTTTATGAAAGGGCGTGGGCCATAATCCACCACACAAGTCTACTTAGGGCATTATACTATAGTATTAATAATCACATCGATTTTAATGATACGATTGACCTTTAACAGTTGTCTTTCTCTCCCAATATACCTATTCATATGTGGGCGTAGGATTCCGTAAATCGTTTTTTCACGAAAACACACGAAGAATCCGATTTTTGCTTAAAGGCCATCGCATATATACGACACTAATCTGCTCGAAGTGTTTTCGCGAAAATGCGATACTCCTCTCGCGGTTTCACTGGCTGAAAAAAATAAAAAAAAACTGATTGACCTAAAAAAAAAATGTGCCTTTCACAATAATCTGACTTGTAGAGAAACACTTCGTATCATCATGAAAACACGATTATCAGGATCCTACGCTGTCATCTGCCATTTTTTATGGATGGGAAACCATCAAATGACTCCATCCGCTTAGCCTAGTGCGGGATGAATCATTTTCTTGCCATTGTCTTCGAGTCATTGTAATTATTTCATGGAAAAACGAATTACCAGTGGGACTACTTTAAACGCTGTCATCTGACCTATACAACGTGTTCCCATAACTTTATGGTTACATTCTATGAATAGAAATAATGTTAAATGTCTTAGAAACATGGGTTCCGTAACGCTTAGTTACGCAGCTAACACCAAATATAACTAAGATAATTCAAAAATTTACACCTGTGTAACAAGCAAGTATTTAAGTAGGTACCTAAATGTCATTGATAAGTAATGTCAGTCATCCACTAATTAAGGTAAAAAATACGACCAGGTAAGGTCGCTTTAAACGGACAGTCGCAGTCTTGTCGAATTATTTTTTAGGAGATGTGAAAAAAAAAACGTTGAATCGAAAATATTTAATATGCTATTCGATTCTCTTAGGTGGTCTGATTAATACCCTAGAGTTATGGTATATCAAAAGGAACATGTTGTTTTTCAAATAGTTTAGCGGGTAACTCCTTTTTCTACAAGAAAATTAATTCGAAAATAAAAGTAGTAATCTACAAAAAAAAAACAAATATATCGTCACAAGAACAGACAATAAACCAAGTACCCACTACCAAATCTTTTTCAACAATCGGATATCATATCAGTAAACTTCGAATACATTATGATGGAAATATTTACTCCTAAACTCGAGTATCCAATGACATTCAAGCTTAGTATTTCTACCCGATATTTGAGACGCACCTACCTGTGTCGTTTGTACAAATATACGGTGTAAACAGGGCGTTAAGGTCGGCGTAAATTTTTGGTCGATATTTCGTCGATTTTGATTTTGTTTAGGGAATTTTACACCATCAATATCCAAATAATGTTGAAATATTATTTGGATGTTCAAATGGTTCAGGAGCTTAAAGCTTAAATTGGCATTATTATTTATGTTTTTGCATTCAAATGGCTGCCCTTGCCGATTGATATTATTATGTTGAAATGTCATGGTTACATACACTGCATGTAAAAACTAACCTTAACATTACCTTTATAATGTTAGCTATAGGTACCATATATACAAAGCAAAGCATGCCTATTCAAAATTGTTAAAATAAAACGGATAAAACTAGACTCATTAAACAACTCGCACTTTCCAACTACATATATAAACCAAATAAACTTCAAAACGCACACCTAAAAAAACTCACGAGCAGAAAACGAAGACACACGAATGACTTCCGAACGTAACCGACAATGAATCGGTAACCGATAAAAAAGCGGGGTAATGTGTATAGGTAGATGGGAGAACAAAAGTGTTCTTAATCGGCTTAGAATATTAGAAAAAAATTGTCGGGCATTCTGTAGCTTCAATGTGTTCTAAACTTAATCCTAATGTTATTAAAGGTCATTATAATATTATTTACGGGAGTGAATATTTTTAGGGTGAGCTGTAGTCCCAGCAGTGGTCAATGCATGGGATGAATGGAACATTGTTTTTAGTAAGGCTGGTATTATGTTTTGAATTTGGAATTAATTGTCGTCCCGAATTATTTACCTTTCAAAAAACTCTTATCGATTCTAGAGTAGGGGAAATTAAAAGATAATTTGTGCAAAATAAAACGTCAAGTACTTAATGATGTCTTAGCATTGAGATGACATGTCGAGATGGTAAACCAACTGTCACTGTCAAAGCTGTCAACAAGTTTATTGCTAGGAAAATACATGTTACCCAACCAATTAGAATGTATCTCATATAAAAACTTCTTCGTTTTTTGACACCGACTTCCGAAATTAAAGTTATTTTATAGTATAGTGTTTTTTATATTTGGAAGTCGATTGTATTTTTTTGTAAATAGGTTTTTAATTTTATTGTTCACTTTTTAGTGGTACGGGGACACCTAACAAAACCACTGAAAAGTCACAGGAAAGCAAAATACGCAATTTCGTTTTCATGGATGACTTATTTTTTCCAGCTATTTTGATTTAAAAACCAAAGTACTGAACAGATTTTGATGAAATTTCTATGGGACCAATCGGAAAGCAAATCCTTTTTTTAGTAAATTATTTTTTTAATCGGTGCAATAAATGTCAATTATGACTGTTATGAGATAACAAACATAAAAGAATACAACCGAATTGAGAACCTCCTCCTTTTTTGTAGTCAGTTAAAAACTAAGATACAGGCGGGTCAAGATACAATGTAGCTGACAGTACACAACTGTCCTATTTTCTCAAAGATAGCTTCAGTTCGAATACAAACAATATTTCTCTCTATTAGTCATCGGTCAACAATTTCTCACAGTACTGAGGAATCATAAAATAAATCTTGCAATTGAATTGTACCGTGATAGTATTTTGTTTCATCGAAAGTAGACAGTTTACAGTTTGTCTTACTTGACAGTTTACAAGTAACAGTTAGTTGTCATTATTACTTCTATCAAGATAACGTTTGTTTTTGTACTATGGGAAAAGTTTAGAAGCTGGGAGCTTAAATAAAGCGCAGTATACTTTCCAATGCTTCGTTATATTTTTCATAATACTCAATTCAATAAAATGATTAACCAAATTATGTTGAACATTCCATGGCGGGAGAATAATCGCGAAATACCACAGATTACAAATCACCGCCACATAAAACGAATGCTTATTCATTTTAAGTAATTTAAATTCAACTAAATTAAAATTGTAACATCCGAAATTATGAATGCTTATTCATTTTAAGAGTTTGATGGTCAGATTTAAAAACGGAATACCAGCAAAATAATAAAAGAAAACTATACTCTATCCGTTTAGGTAGTTAACTAAAGGTAAACAATCTTTTTTTTTTTTTTTTTTTTTTTTTTTTTTTTTGTTTTTTTTTGATCTCGGGGGGAAATCCTCATGGAAATCCTCCACCCTGGGGCGGGTGGAGGGGTCTGTCAGACTCTTACTGACTAAAACCACCCCGGTGTTCCATCTCCCACCTACGCCGGGGATCGCGGGAACGTATGCGACTTCCGCAATCCCCGGCTGAAGGTAAACAATCTTGATGTAACTTTTTACTTAAAAACTCAGTTTAAAAATAAAATGCAATTAAAAACCAAAGTAAATACAACAGTAACGAATACTAAATCAATTGAACCATAAGTTTGAAAAGTAGTTTATTCGTTTAATATGAATTTGTGTAAAAAGACACATCAAGATTGTTTACCTTTAGTTAACTACCAAAACGAATAGAGTATAATGTGACAGAAATTGTTGAAAGATGAGAAATGTCTTCATTAAACTCCCTGATGCACGGTTGAACGAGTTCTTGACACTAACAACCAATCCATCTAGCCTTCTTTTTTTTTTTAAGGTTGGTAAATCATCAAATGACTTCTTCCGCTCTGGGTAGAGCGGGAGGGCGTGTCAGACTCTTACTGACTAAAACCCATCCGTGTTCCTTCTAAAGCCCTTTACGTTCCAGGGCTGCGGTGACTCTTTCGAACAAATTCTGCAACCCTGGCAGGCTCTGGCCCTACCGGGCCCCAATCCATCTAGCCTTGTCCCGAATATTTTGGGTAAGCTTCCAGTCTTAACTGGATGCAGTTGAATACCAGTATTTTCCTTGGAGCCTGGAGCCAGATCTTCTGGCTTCTGACTACCGGTACTCACTGTCAAAGACCAACAAATGCCAGCAGCCGTACCATGACGCGCTAATGCCATCCAATTCCGATGATGTAAACGGGTTAGTGCTATTCGCTATGTATAGCTCCGTCTCCCTCTTAGAGCGGAATCATGATCGTTTTAAGACTTTATAGTATCCAGGACCAACAACTTAACGTTCTTACAGAAACACGGAAGAAAAAAAAAGAGACTTATTTAAAATGTCTTCATTTTTGTGTTCAAAACCTGAATATACCGTATCTGAATCTAATGAATAACATAATTTTCCTCATCGCAATTTTTTACGTTCATTTCACGCTGTATAAATTGAGTTGTCACAAATTGTCACTCATTGTCAAAAGCCTATAAAATTCATAAAAACTTTGTGTGATGCCAAAAAATACACGGAATATTTAGTTTAATGATTCCAAGTTAATAATGTGATTATTTCTATGCGAGGTAAAACTGTGTGCTTGGTTATTTTTAGAAGAGTCTCTGGAAGTGTAGATCCGATTCCAAAAAATATTTCGTTAACTTTCCGTACCCGGAAGGGTAACAGGGCGGTGGTAGTATCGAGGGTAACGTCCGCGCGTCTGCTGTTTGTCAGCGGAATAGACGAGTATTTCATAAAACGTAAAAGGTTAACAAATAATTAGAATTAAATTATAATTATTTCATTTAGAAAAATTAAAATGACAGTTTTTTTTTTGTTTATGGCACGGAACCCGAGTCCGATTCGCAATTAGTCGATTTTTAAACGTTCTTCGTAGGAAAATACGTTGAATAAAACACGTAAATATCCTATCAGATATCAGAAACAAATATTTCACCATTTCATTTTATTTTATTTGGGTAAAGTACGGTCGGCTGATAGTGATCTCCAATAGTAGTGGTTACTTCACTAAATGAAATACCTAGTGGGATATATGAAGGTTTTTATTTACACGACCGTACCTATAAAAATATAGCATAGTAGAGTAGCTTATATCATACTAGTTGCCGCCCGCGTGATTGTCGAAAATTATCCCAAGGGAACATATTCCCGGGTTAAAAGTATCCTATGTGTTATTCCAGACTATAATCTACCTCTGTGCCAAATTTCATCAAGATCCGTTCAGCTGTTCTGACGTGAAAGAGTAACAAACATCCATCCATCCATACTTACAAACTTTCGCGTTTATGATATTAGTAGGATACTGGCTCGCGCCTGCGACTCTGCTCACTTACAGTTAGTACATGCCCCCTTTGTATAAGCTCATCGCAAAGTTTCATCAGAATCTGTTCAGTCGTTTTTACGTGAAAGAGTAACAAACACCCATGCATCCTCAGATTAAATAGCTAATTTATAATATTTGTAGGATCCTTAAAAAAATTGTGCATATATCTATAAGTATATGAATAATAAAAATACTGTTCACGGATATATATTTTTTTTAACATTATCTTGGGAAAAAAAACCTTTTTTTTTCATTTTTTTCTTCCTGAAATTAGAAGCCATGAAAAGTGATTTCATAGTTGTTTTATGAAACTGTAGCTTTGTTTTTTCCTCTTAAAATGAAAACCTGCATACAAAATATACTCGATTTCCGATACAAAAGAAAAAAACAGCCGTTCACTTATAACTATGAACAACGCACAAAACAAATTAACAATCCCCGTAGAGACGTACCGAAACCTAAAAATATAACGTCGAAAATTTAGCGAAATTTCGTGAAATTCTTCGCATTATTTCGGTCATTAAACCATGAGAGCTTGAAATTTTCGCGTCGAAATAATTTAAATTGAATAACAGCCAAACTCCGAATCCCATTCTTTAGTCAATGTGGTCCGTTTTAAGCATTTCAAGTCAAATATTTGAACAAAGTCAGGAGGTCCCCTCGAAGTTTATATTCTTATGCCCCGTTTAGTAGTAACAGTAACTTGCTTGGGCCAAGTAGTCAACAATAAAAATAAAAAATATTGTATTTCAGACAGAATCCATTCAATGGTTAGTATACAAAAAACTTAGAAACTTAGTGTAAGTACTTATAAAGGTATGCTTACGCCACAGTGACATGGTCTACATTTTCAAATTAAATGTATAGTAAGCTGTGGTACCTATAATACGAAGGCAAGCATCTGTTATTTATAAGTGGCCTAATCATAAATTAGCTTGTTAAAAAATATACAATGATTTTTAATGGTAGGCACAGACAATGAAAGTTTCGCAAGAAGTTCGATGATTGCAATGCAGCGTAGGTGGATATTGTTGATCTATATGATTTGATAATACTGGTTAGTAGACTCACTTGTATGACAAGTAAGGAGGTCATGGTGTATCGTTTGAACACTCCTTTAAAAATACGATAGCGGATCATTAATCCAATTAGGTACATCTTATAGTCACCTAGGTATCTCCACATAATTCTAAATTCGTCAAATAATATGTCCGATTTTAGGATTCCGTACCCGAAGGGCAACCAACGGAACCCTATTACTAAGCCGGTCCGTCTGTCTGTCAGCGGGCTGTATCTCAAGAATCGTAATAGATAGACAGTTTAATTTTTCAAAGAGTATGTATTTTTACTGCCGCTATAACAACAAATTATCAAAATTAAATAAAATTAATAATGAAATAAACATATCCATAGAAAAAAACTTGTTTTTTTTCGGTTTTTATACGAAACTCTTCGTGTGAGAGTCCCACTCGCACTATATTTAGGTACACGATAAGTGAGCAAAGGCAATATATATATTTTTTTACTTAATATGGGTTTGCTATTGACTAATCTAGGTCATAGATGACAGAGACAAAGTCGACGATGGAGCGAGCTTACCCAGAAGAAGCCTGTTCACTCTAATTTTGAAGAGATTAGGGTTGTATGTGTTCGGAAACAGACGCTGTTAAAATGTTTACCTAAAACAAATTATGTTATCTATACTATAATCTAGACTAATCTATCTATACTAGTAAAACAAAGCTGAAGAGTTTGTTTGTTTGTTTATTTGAACGTGCTAATCTCTGGAACTACCAGTAGGATTTGTTGAATTATTTATGTATATGATAGCCACATTCATGAGGAAGGCTATAGGCGGGAACAGGAAATTCCTACGGGAACGGGAAAAAACGAAGTCGCGGGCAAAAGCTAGTAAACTTTATAACACGCTTAAGCCAGACATTGGCCAAAAATATTCATTAAACAGAGTTTCAACCATAAAAGGGAATGTTAGTATTTGGGTTTAACCTCCTAAACTGCGGGACTAATTTAATTTAAAAGCTGCATTTAATTAAAAGGAGTATCCATAAACGAGTAAGTATGTTGTTCTATTAATTAATTATTTAAATATGGAACCCACCTAAAAACTGATAACCTATAAACTGATTTCAAATCTTTTACCTATTTAATAAAATATTTTAACCGTTAATTATTATTTGAGTCTTAATTAGTACTACTGGTATACTGTGTAATTTTAGAATCTCTTTTAATACTTTACCAATTATACATAAATAACTACTATGAATGTTAATTATTCAATATTTTGTGGTGACATAGTTTAACTATTCCGAACTGGGTTTGAGCTTTTCAGTTGTATTATTTGAACTTATATCTTCTATTTCAAAATAAATATGATAATCCAGTGGCAACTATGTTCGCTTTATAGCTTCGTACAATCAAGTGGCGTCAAAAAAATGGATTCTAAAGATCTTATCCTTTAACAGTTGCAAGTTGTCGCCAATATCAGTGATTTCCAAAAATGTACCTAAAATTCGATGTTTGCAATGTTCTATTTGGCCTCAATAGGCCTTATTGGGCTAACTAGGCAAGCAACTGTCAAATTGTACTCAACTCGAAATTAAAACAAACTAATAAAGTCAATTCCCCCCGCCTTATTCGCGCATCCATTTTTGTATAAAACTTGCGAAATGTTGGTGTAGATACTCGTACAAACTATAGTTTGAAAATTTTTTGCCTAACCCTTCACAAAATACAAGGATACGAGAGGTTTAGAAACAAAGACAGAAAAGGAAGAAAAGAGAGTACGAAAAAGTATTTACTATTTCATAATCATAACTGACTAACTGATGTTATATTACATTTCCTAAAACCTCACAACACTCACAAACAAAACATTATACTATTGTTACCCAGAAATCAACACGCATCGCTGCAAATCTCCTTCAAAATCTATTCGCTGGAACTGGAACATCGGCTTAATCGAGCGAGGCGTTTCGGGAATCCAGCCAGCTTCGTCCTTAGAAACGTAAATCCGGCTTACACTTTGATTTAAGCTTCAGTTACTGCCCATCTGCTAATTAGGACGTTAATTATATATTTATATGTAGATATATGTACGTATATGGCTTTGTGTAGGCAGCTATGGTTAAAACGACTGATAGAAGGCCTGGATTACGTTTCTCTTATGTCCTTAATTATCTTGTGTCCAGTTTAAAAACTTATCGAATCCCCGTCGTCTCAAAAATGAGAATTATCGAGGACTCTCTCCTATAATACAAAGGAGGTTTGTGTCCCAGCTGTGGGAACATAAGCAATGCTTCTTGCATGCTATGGTCCCACACCATAATTATGACCAGACAGGTCTTGGCTATTAAAGTAGGCAAAAGAAGCATCCCACCGATTAACCAGACGAGGACAATTGGCAATGTATGTTGACGATAGGCTTAACACACCAGAAATGACGCAAAATGAGAAAAGAGTGGTATAAAAGTATCAGGAGAGAGGTGATACCCAAATATGGAAAAAGCCAGGGGATTGATTGATCTGAGGACTGTTTCACTTTAAAGGTTTTAAAAGAGTTCCGTAATCCACGAAAGTGATTAATAAGAAACGAACTGATAAATACAATACGAATTCCTTCGTTACAATGCAAGAATGTAATGATGCATCTACATTAAACAGCCATGACTAGATAACAGACGCCGCTCCCTTTTAGCCTGATCGAAGGTTATAGACATAATGGAGGCTAGGCATTCGCTGTTGGATGAGCGTGTCTCAAAACATTGTTACAGGACTGTTCGATTTTAAACCAAATAGGTTTGGCTACAATGATGCGATCTTCCGGTAAGGGAAAACTTCTTAACATACTGACATCCCCCATTCCCTTCAGGGGATGAATTTACAAAAAATAGAAATCACTTTCTCTCACTGCATGCTTTTACGCTTTTATAATATCTACCTATTTATATACATCATTAAAAAAAATAGTTCCAGACGATGATAGTGTTTCCTATCCAAGCCAGCTGAAAGGCTGCAGACTGCCTATAGTGTCCAACTGCCGGCCGAAGACCTCCCCCATATCTTTTTAGACACACTTTTCTTGCACCACCTTGAACTGGGCCTCGCCAAGTATTACTTAACTGCTCATAATCACACTTTAAAATCAGCAAAACCTGGTCCCATCACACCATTTAATATATCAACCACTAATCCAATTTACATATCTTATAAAATATTTGCATCTACACTTTCACCATCACCTACTATAGTGTCGAAATCTATATATTAAATGTTAACAACATTAGATAGTTAAGTATCTAATGTTGTTAACATTTAAAACCGAAGAACTAGGTCTTGTGTGTGTCATTGTATGTGGTTGCGCGAGAGGTTAGGCAGAAGGTCGACCGGTTGCTGTTAGGTGGTTGATGAACTGACCTATAGATCTTAGGCAGTTGTTGTGGATTTTAATTGTTACCTACCTGTTTGATATAAATACTAGTTAGTAGCAGGCTACTGAGTGAGATAATACGATTTGTGTCTAGATAACAACGGTTTAATCTATTTTATTTATTTATGGCATACATGCAAAAGTAACGGTCTGTCTTACTCTCGGCTCCCTCTCCGTGTGCTTGATACTTCGTCACGTCTTAAAGGCTAAAATGCTTCGTAAAAATTCAGACACAATTGAGGGCTTTGTCCTGGATTACCGTCCTTCTATCTGCTAACACCCATAGGCAGACATCACCAATCTCATCATCGTCATCTTCCTGCCTATGCTACTTGCTACCCCATGTTACTTGCTACCCCATGTTACTATGTCATGTTACTTGGGATAAAGGCAGACATCACCAATCTGTTCACATAAATTCTGTGGACAGAAATTCATAAGTCACGCTCGTTTTTCCCATGGAAGCAAGCAGTAACTTCATAACGTCATATTCTACGTTTACATGCTCATACATCTGGTCATAAACGCGCGCCATTCGCACCTGACTTATTCAAACGACATCTGTCAGCAAAAAAAACATCAAGTAAAATCATAGCAAGCGAGTAGAGTTACTGTCTTGAGACTAAACGCAGCATCCAGGTTAAATAACCAAGAGTTCCGTGATAGAACAGTTTCGGGCATGTTTTTTTGACATCTGTCAATAAAAAAACATCAAGTAAAATCAGAGCAAGCGAGTAGAGTTACTGTCTTGAGACTAAACGCAGCATCCAGGTTAAATAACCAAGTGTCCCGTGATAGAGGGTAGTTTCGGGCAAATTTGAACTTTGGCTGGTAATAGCCGTGGACTATCTTTGGCTATTTCCTCTTAAGGAGTTTTCGAGGGGAGCCCTGATGAAAATTGTTAAGGGGTAGTCTCGGCCATTTCGTCGCCATTGGCGCGGATGCTTTAAGAAATATGCGCACTTATTTTATTTAAGGCGAAGTCTTATAATTACTTTGACTGAATTTAACTTTGGATTAGTAATTATGGCCAGGGTTGGGAGGGAGGGACGGTTTTCGGTGAAGGGTTTGTGAAGTTTGGTTTTTTTTTTGCTTCTTAGTGGTTTGGCCTGTGTACAAGTGGACGTGGCTTAGTTTTAAATGAGCAATAATAATCAAAATATTTTTATTGTTTTAGTTACATCAGAAATATTAAATTACACTATTTTAACACGAATTATGACAAAAAAAAATTGTTAACTATTTCAAATTTTGGTAATATTTCTAATAAATATTTTATTTCTATTTTCATGTCTTTCAAAAGGAATGAAAGGTAAGTGTTATTCTGTATAGCTATTGAAATGGATTATTTTACAGTGAATTAATTAAGTTTAACATTCTAGTAATTGCGCTACTCTATTTGATTTTATTTTAGAGTAGAAAATGTAATTTCAATCTATATAAACTAGAAATTTATTGAAATTCATAGAACGAAATTATGATTATTTTTGCAAATACTGTACGTAAAACGAAAATTAAAACATAAATCACATTTTGACCACTTTTTCCAAAAAAAATAAGTTATCTAACAAAGCCCTAAGGCCTCATGAGTACATCTTCAACCCCTCTTTAGCTAAGAAATCCACCTTTACTTAAGAAATCCTAGATAACATCTCAAACGTATTACAGTGATCCACTTAACCCTATCTTAATATTTACTGAACCCTTCATCAAAAGAAAAATCTGAGGTTCTTGAGTTTCACCCCCACTAGAACTGTTTATACTGAAATGTAAACGGGTTGTTAAGAAAAATCCGTAATTGACTCTTGTGAGGGTTGAAATTCAGGTATTTAGATAAAATAGACCTGGAGAAATTAGCACATTTTCATGTAAATTTTTCTAATAACTAGTTCCCTTCTTCCTGAAAGGAAAGCAGATTAAAAGATTAGTAGTTTTTTTTTGTGATGATTTATTCCAATATTTACGGAAAGAGTCCTAATTTTTGAATACTTAAGAAATTCAAAGGCTTGAAAGAAATTTGGTGCTAGTATTAGTTGTGTCGTTTTGTGGCAATTAAATACTTTTTCTTTCTTTTCTTTCAATATCCAAGTAACAACACCTCTTTTGTCCTAGTTTAGACCTAGTTTAAGGGGGTGAAACTTCAACCCCAACAAAAACTAACGGGGTTAAATTTTAAAAAGTTTGACCCCCTATTCGCTAATGAGTGTGCTCTAGTAGCTTCTTTGGTAAACTGAGACCTATCCAGAAGCGGCAAGATGGAGAAGTCTGCACAAACAACGCCAAGTTTGTTACTCTTCAACATACACGACTTCCGTTCGGCAGTTGACTTTAACAAATTACTTGGGAACTGACTTCAAATGTTTATCTTTTAATATAGCTGTAAGAAGAAAATGTAAAAAAAAATCTTTAATTCGGATTAGCAACATAGCCAACCGGAATAGGTTACCGACATAGGAAGGATCGCCAAACTGAAGTGGCAGTAGGCAGGGCACATTGCTCGCAGAACAAATGGTGGATGGGGCTGAAAAGTTCTGGAGTGGCGACCGCGTACCGTAGCGTTGGAAGGCCTCCCACAAGGTGAACCGATGACCTGGTGAGGGTCGCGGGTAGCCGATGGATGCGAGACGCACAGGACTGGTTGTTGTGGCGACACGCGTGGGGAGGCCTATGCCCAGCAGTAGACCTCCCCCAAGGGTAGGGGGGTTTGCCATAATCGCCACGCTTGGCAGGCGGGTTGGCGGTGGCAGTGTAACTGTTGCAATGCACAGAGAATGCTGCTGCCCATTCTCTGGTGAGTCCCTTAGTCGCCTCTTACGACACCCACGGGAAGTGATGGGACGGTGCTATTATTTCGTCCGACACCAAAAAAATATACTCACGTTTATTATGTGTATTCTAAGTCTTAGTTGGTTCCTCATAGGAGTGACTAACTAGGTTGTCCTTGTCTAGTAAATATGGTCACTTGAAGATACCTACTCTATCATTGTAAAGGGCTTCAGAACTTGATGTTGAACAGAATTTTAAGACGTGATGTCTTAAAATGGATACATCAAGATACTGGCAAACACAACTGATAATAGAGGCAGTGATCCACGATATCGTGTCCTTTGACCGGTAGCTTCTTCAGCAGCGATATATAGAACACAATGTAGACTGAAATGAATTCGGTTTTCATTTAACCTTTACATACGAAAAAATACTGATTGACGTTCAAGTACCCGCCAAACAACAATAGGTACCATTGTACACACAACCAGTCACCCACGTTTACAATCAACGGCCCACTCAGGCTCTCAACATTCTACAAGGGGTACTAAACAACCCCCGAAAAACCCCGATATCCACGTCTCTATTACTGGTATATATTGAAACCGACTTGTGGCTTTCATCATTAAGCATTTGATTGATTGACGAACGATGACTAGATTCGCGAAAACAATAAAATCAGCGAATCATTAATGGTTTCAACCCCTGGCAGTCGAGGGGTTGAAAGTTGGAATAACATTTGGATTCACCCCGCAATGTTTGGTTTGGCCATATGTCGGTATTTTAAATGTTTAAACAATGGTTTTAATCTGGTTTCCGAAACGCGATGTGAATTTATTGTTCGTGTTTATGTAAGTTTTAATTTGGTGCTGTCACGCTACCCTTCATTGAATAGTTTTGCTGATTACATTTTAGGAAATTAATTTATTAGCTGCGGTATTTTTGAATAATTAGATTTTGTAAAAGCAGTATTTAGTTAGTATTCAGCATTATGTCAACATTACCTTTTTCATTGAGATTTTCAATAGTTAAAGGGCAGGCCAATTAGTAAGGATTGAAAACGAGAAAGAAATACAAGTTTGATTCATTCAAACAATAAGCAAACCTCGGTTAAGGAACACACCCACACACCCCGATTAAAAATAACGGACATGGTTTTCAAAAAACCAGTGTAAATTCTTTTTTTTAAACAAAGGCAAACTAAAGCGCATCGAATTTAAAAACAATCTGTTTAAACATTTTATTCAACAAAGAACGATGAACGAACGACCGAACAGTGATTCCAATGAAGTTTTCATGATTCCCAGAAAAGGAGCTTTTAAACAAATAAATAATTATTCAATATCATTTTACATTGATCGGTCGAAATCGCTGCAGAATATACTGAGAATCGACAAAGTTTCGGAATGTGCGGGAATTTAAAAATACTTGGCATAAAGCCGGTCATTCGTTCGTTTCGTTCATTCGTTGCTATGTTTCGAGTTTAGGGCTGGCGCGGATTTGAAACTATTAAACTTCCAATCTATTTTTCGGGCGGGGGTTTTTGCGCTGATTGAAAATAAATAATCCAATCCCAAACTTGTACTATACAGTGAGTGTACAGTGTTTTTACTCCTGCATTAAGCTTTAATAAATAAGTAGAAAATCTTGCGAAATTCCATATAACCTTAATTAGGCGTTGTTTAATTAAGAGTTTCCTAGATTATGATAATAATGTGATAATTAAATAGCTACTTCTCATTTTTAATGTAGATTCAAAATCAACGTTTATATCATTAACTATAATAACCATCAACAGGCTGTGTTAACAAAATTAATGTTTACCTGGAATATAGTACAAGCGTATCTTGATTCTGACATAAACACACTTAGGTACTAAACGTGAATTTAATAACATAAATGTAATTGGAATACTCCGCCGTCTTGACAAAATTATAAGAATACACGACGAAATCAGTGAAAAAATGTAAATGGAATTTAAGCGAAATGAACTAAGATTCCTTCGTTTTTGCTCTTCTTGTTGTGCTGAATTTGAATTAAGAATGATTGTGTAGAAAAAAACATATTTCATTTAATACTAAATCATATTTTCAGTCCCACTACTTCACGATGTAAAAAATATTATTTTTTAAGCACGAAAATCGACTTGTCTGGTCTTGTTTGGACTAAACGTGTGTTGTTGTATTTAACAAAATCGTTGTTTATTTTTTAAATTAATTTTACAAAACATTTAATTGTGTATAAATAGGTGATAGCTACAACCTGGGGTTCTTTAACGGCCCGTTTCAATAACGTAACTACCTTCAAACAACTGTCAAATTAGCTACCAACAGTAGCTGAAACGTCATATTTGCCTTTCAAACATGACGTTTCAGCTACTGGTAGATACGTTTTTGAAACGGGCCGTTAGTCAAGAGTGAATAGGATATTTCTAGGCCTGCGTGCTCCATCGTCGACCACATCATCGCTTTCCACTACGTGAGATTGTAGTCAAACGCGAATCTTTAAACAATAAAAAAGTAACAAAATCTCTCGCGACAACCCTAGCTGCATCGGATCGGTATGAATGAAATGAAATGCAAGGATTGTTTGCTTTCAATCGGATATTAAGGTGGATCCATCGCTTTGTGTGTAGGTATCCGAATGAAAACTATCCGAGGACCCGTTCTCGTTGGCCCAGCACTATCCATACAACAATAATTGTTCGTTTGAAAGCGTACTTTTATAGCTGTGCCCCAATTTCTGGCTCAGTTAAACGTGTTGCCTTGTATGGGTGAAGTTGATAGTTTTATTACGGAGATTGGGAAGGGAGATGGAATTAAACGGGTCTGGGAGAAGTCATAGCATCAGGATTCGTAGTTTTAGGCAGTTCTTAATGATGGTATGACCTAAAGAATGGCAGATACGGATGTTGGAAGGCCACTGCCATCGTATCTTTGCTTTCGTCAAAACCTCAAAGATTTGGCAAAATATTTTATGAGTACGTGTTCCTTACTGGAGATTCCATCCATGAGAAAACACATCCACTAAACAACACCCCTTTATCGCAAAAATCTTGAAACTAGTATCGTATTCTGAAATATCAGCTTTACTTCCAGCTAGCTTCTGCTAGAGACGGCCCGCGTGAATGTCGAAAATTATCCCATGGGAACATATTCCGGGATGCGAAAGATATCCTATGTCCTATTCTAGGACATGGTCTACCCGTGTCCCGAGTTTCATCCGAATCCGTTAAGCCGTTAAGTCTTGAAGAGGTACCAAAGAGACACACTCACTCATTTCGCTTCAATAATATCAGTATGGATAATGGATTTAGATTAATGGACTAGTATGGATAGTATGGATGTCTGCATTTCAAAGCAACTTTCCCCATATATCAACACGTAGGGATCGTCACCGTATCAACTCGAGCCGTGCAGTATTCTTTACATGAAACTCCCTATTGCAACGCACACTTATTGGAATCGTAACGTAACCGCCTCGCTTCGGGGCAATACGGCGAAACAGGCGATACGATGACGATCCTTTTCCGAATTGATATGTGTGCTATGACCTTAAATCCAACCAAAACATGAGATCGAAAGGTTCAAGGTACTGTACTCCTCAGTATTGTACCCTTGTGTAACAACAAAGTACATGTATTGCCCGGCAGTTAGCCCATTACCAATTCTGAAGGATTAATTGCTAGGAATTTTAACTTCCTGTTTTTATAGCTTGCTCCAATTTTGAACAATGACGAATGTGTTAAGATTTGAAGACACAGAGCATCTTTGTTTTTAACGCAAGTACAGTGATGTTTGCTTGTTTTTAGAATATTGCAAAACAGTTCAGTTTAGCATTGATAAGTTGGTGATTGGGTTACAAGCTGTCTCTTTTCAAGGGTATCGATGAAAAATATACATACTCTCGCAAAACATTACCCTCTGGAGTAGTCGGGTGAAAAATATAATACTTATCCCCATTAGAAATTGTTTTGTTGGTCCAATATTCAGCAACACCGTTTGCTGACGAAGTCATGGGATTCTCAAGTGTAGTGGTGGCTGTTAATATTCAGAGCTGAGTCTTTTCAAATTTGTTTATTTGTCGCATTAATAAATTCATTCAAGAACTCCAGGTTAATCAACAACGTTGTATCTTTGTCACTTTTATTCCTCGCTATATTTTCTATTGAGCACTACCGTACTCTCTGACAGTCCAGCCTTTTTACAAGAAGGGTAAACCATCCGCATTCTAACCTCAGCATGCATTGCTTAACCCACAACTGTTCCTCACGGCTTGACCATTCCCCACACAGCTCTATAGGTATGCTAATAATGAGTATTGAGTATCCAAGTGAGTAATAATGACATCATACTTCGACCAATCCCACGATCAACAATCAAATGTCCTACCTAAGGTATATTCAAATCCTGATGTTCTTTTCACTTGATCAATAATCAACTTTATGTCACTTCAAACTAAGGTTCAATTTACAATGCCTAGTAACTTCAAAAAAGGCATAAATCAATGTTAAAGTTGTAACGCAAACTTTACTTCATGTGCTGGTGACAAAGTTCTTTTTCAAAAAGCACGTATTTGTTTACAGGTTTGGAAGCTAATCTGAATGTAGTGTACCTGTTTGTTGCTAGGCGCTGGTGTTTGTGTGTATGGTAGACAGATTACTAGGAAATAGGAATTCTAGTGTGATTGGCATGTAAAGTAGGTTTATCGGTGACTAGAATCTTCTGTGATTAAGATGAAAATGAACTCATGTATGTTTGTTGGTGTTAAGACTCTGAGAATGATGTGCATGCCTGTAAGTGACTTGTTTACAGAGAATCTGCTAGAAATTGTTTGAAAATATTGATTTGTAAATGAGTCGTTGGTGTGCCTATTTATACTAGTTATACTTTATTTATATCTATACTAATATTATAAAGAGGAAAGATTTGTATGTAACGAATAAACTTAAAAACTGGACCTATTTGGAAAATTCTTTCAGCAATGGATAGCTACATTATCAACGAGTAACATAGGCTATATTTTATCCCCGTACTCCCACGGGAACGGGAACTACGCGGGAGAAACCACGTGACGTCCGCTAGTCTTAAATAAATAAAGATCGGTAACTGTTTGTGCTGTGTGAACAAGGTAATTAAATAATAAACTTGTACTAGTTAGGAGCGGAAGTTCTCATTGGGCATCGAAAAATTGATCAACATGCCTATCAACGCGAAAATTGGCCAAAACACTGGCAACATTGCCATGGCCACGTTGAATGGCAATGCTTATTCTTTGACCGAAGAAAAGAACAGCCTCTGGTCACGTGAACAGTCGAATTTCACGAAAAAAAAACAGGCCAAGTGCGAGTCAGACTCGCCTGCAAAGGGTTCCGAACGAATCTCATTTCTGTAACATTTAACTTTAAAATCAAAGATTTTTATAGGTTTTCCTGTAATCAAAAGACCTATTATCTGCATTTTTTTTAAATTGTAGACTCGTAGTTTCGGAGATAAGGTGGGGGATTGATAATTTTTCATCTAATTTCTTGAATAACTTCATAACTATTTACTTTAAAATTATGAAAAAAATATAATAATCTCAGCCCTTACAATACGCCCAATATTTCATTTGATATGTCACAGTACAGTTGGAAAAACTTATTTTTTAGATTTCTAATTTGCCCCCCAAAAAGTAACCCCATGTTCAAATTTATTTATTTTCATTACACGCCCGTGTTGGATGTTGGATCACAAGATTATATTTGTATCAAAATATCCTGAAACAGTCCAGTAGATTCGGAGAAAATCGACTGTGACAGATGGACAGACAGAAAACCGAGTGATCCTATTAGGGTTCCGTTTTTCTATGTAGAGGTTCGGAACCCTAAAAATTCTTAAATATTTTCAAGGACGATTCATGGTGATTTTGGCAGGTTTAAATGATTAATTTTATGAATTTAAAGATAAAATTAATTATGTTTGAACATCAAGTAAACTTTTAAAAGACCTATCAACAATATGACAAAAACATATTTAGACTTTTCCTTACTTAATTCTAACTTAAACATATTACATGATTCAGGAACAAAGTTGTAAAGTAATCTAAACGTTCTAAGTTAAAGCTATCAGTGCTTGTGCATAACTTTTTAACAGATTCCTCAAAGAACATTGTGTGAGGGAGAACTTTTAATATTTATACTGATACGTTTTTGAACAATCTGAACCTTGGATAAGTGTGTGTTTAATGTAAGCTTTAATTTAAGGCTAAATCTTTTAGGACTTGGCTACTAAGGGCCTAGAGGTTTTTACATATTTTTTTCAGTGGCCTTAGTGCGATTTTTATTTAATCTACTCGATCGAGTTATCGTAAACGTCCATTTGTATTGAAACTATAAGCGCGGTCTGGTGACAATAACGGAAAATATCTTTTTAAGGGTTCCTTTCCCGAAGGATAACCAACAGAACCCTAAGAACGTATAACTAAGCCTCCGCAGTCCGTCCGTCCATCTATTTATCTGTCTGTCAGCGGGTTGTATCTAAAGAACCGTTATAGGTAGACAGTTGAAATTTTCACAGTGTGTATAAGAACAAATAATAAAAATTAAATTAAATTAAAACTTAAAGGGGGCTTCCAATACCTACAAGGAACATGTTTTTTTCGAGTTATGGTACGAAACCTTCGTGTGAGAGTCCGACTCGCACTTGGCCGATTTTTTTTTTTTCTAAACACATTTTCCAATTTGTATAGAAACTCGCACACACTATGGCCTTTGCCTCACTTTATCAAAATGGCTACTAATAGGTGTTAATTACAGTTAAGTTCGTTCTTAATTAATTATTTTCGCATTTGTGAACGCTTCGCTTAAAATGTAAAGTTCAAATATATCTAACTGATATAAGAAAGTTGAAGAGTTTGTTTGTTTGAACGCGCTAATCTCTGGAACTACCAGTCGGATTTGGAAAATTATTTTTGTATATGATAGCCACATTCATGAAGAAGGCTATACGGGAACGGAAAAAGCGGGATATGCGCGTACGAAGTCGCGGTCAACAGCTAGTTTAAAATAAAGCTCCATACATCATTATCATAAACCAAAGTGATGCTCAAAAGAGCTAACATCGAAGAATCGATCATTGTGATAAAAGTCCATATTCAGCAGTAAAAGGCCCAAACCAATAAAATCCGCAGTCAAAGTAAAATTTACATGTCTCCAAACTAAAGTCAACTTTCACCACGAAAACGTCCTGGCAAAAAAAAAAGCCCACACATTTTCCTCTGACAAATCGACCAATATCACAAAATTTACAGACCTCAATAAAATAAGCAATTTTATGCATCTTTCTTCAAAATTTATAGCCACCACGGACAATACATCTACTTTCAATACTCCGAGATAGGGTGCGATTTTTTTCGTAGCATGACAAAGCTTTTGTCGTGGAGCCTTAAATCTGCTCGCCTGTGTAAACACGATAACCGATCCTCCAAGTTAATGAAAAGTGGTTGGTGGTGGTTACCAGGAGTATATAAATAAAGGTTCTTTGAACTTTAGGTACTACCTTTTAGTTATGGTGGACCTGAGGTGAATTTTAAATGGGCTTCAAGAAGCGGTTTTTGGTGGGTACGTAATTATTGTGTTTGTTTAGGTGGGTACAACTATCTATCTATTTGTTTAATAAGCTTGTTGGCAATGGCATAATATATCTTGTTTTACACATTAACATTTGTTAAGGTATGGTAGAAAATAACATTTTATGTCGCATCGCATTGCATCGATGTCGTACAAAATCAAAATCAAAAGTCATGTATTCAAATTAGGCTGAGTGCCAGCACTTTTTGAACGTCAAAGTTCTGCATAAAGACAGTCCCCCAAAACGCCCGCCCATCACCACTTCCTAGTGTTAAAGCTGGGAAGAAGAAGTGGCTCAACAAACTCCCCAGCAACACGTCTGTCTGTTAAGTTTTAAAAACTTGAGTTTATACAACGCCTGTCTGTAGGAGCTTCAAAGTAAAAAAAAATCTCAAAAAACAAGGTTTTTATCATTCGCTAATAAACAATATTTTCAAGTACAGCTAGCAGAAAAATTAACTCATCGAACATTTAAATTTTCCAGTCGTAATAAAATTAAAGTTATCACATATTTCTAAGATTTATAGAGGATTATTCAAAGTGTTACCGGCCACTTATCCTAGGTTTCCGCCAGTTTGGACCTAACTATTAATCATGGCTGGTTTCCAGACTAGCGAAATGGTCTGGATTTACATCTGCACCTGTTCCACTCGCGATTTTTAAACGGCTAATGAAAAGTTGGTTTCCCGTAAGATAAATTCGGGACTTATATATTATACCCTTATAGATTTCCTCTGATTACTGCTATCTGGCACAGAATTGTTTTGGTTTAATTGAAGTCAAAACTTCTTTAGCGGTGTTGTGCACTTTTTGGGATGGGTAAAAAATGTTAAACTCGCGTCAGGACACGTGACCTGATCGAAAATTCGTAAGACGGAGGGAAAGTTCTGATAGGTTAAATTTTTAATGTAATATAAATTGCCATGTTTGTGTACGATAGCGCACTAAATGAATATTGTATTTTACCACATAAATGATAGTAGTTTTATACTGATAATCAAAGCAATTATTCCCTAACCATTCCAAAATATCAAAAATGCACAACGTTCATGTTCAAGTTTTCACTTCTGCCGGCACTCCCGGAGTGCAACCCGTTGTTTTTGTTTCTATTTATTGTAGGTACAACTCCCAATAAAAAAAATGCATGGTTACTTAGGAGACAGTGCGCATTTTTGCTTCCATGTAATCGCCATTGTTAGAGAGAGATTTATTTTTTATATCGCCATAGAGCATTTTACCCAAAAAAAAATATTTTTGAAGATTTGGCATCACTTATCTCGTTGTTAAGTATTTGCCATCGGAAAATGAAAACTCTAATTAGTGTGTGTGTGTAAAAAAAATAAACTGTGGAATATAAAATTTCAACACTCTGACCTCGACGACGGAGTATTTCTGTCTGCAGGGTATAAAAGAACCTCACATGAATGGCATGACGGGAGCAAAGTTCGCTTGCTTCGCTCACTCACTCTAGCTCCCATCATACCAATCGAACCGTGTCGGAGAGCCCTAAGCTCCCTCTGCCCTATGTTCCGCTACTTGATTTGGCAAGAAAATCCGATAAATTGTAGAACCATAGACTGATTGGTCGCCAACATGTCTTCAGTTTATGTCGGTTCACAATTTCTCGGAATGAGTTCAAGAAAATATAGACTATCAAATTTTGATGCGTAAAAAAGTATTCAAAATGTTTATCGAGAATGTACTATCTCTCAAGATATTTTATAATCCTGCGGAATTTGCAAGTATCCGCTGACATATCCACAAGGGACACTATGATAACATTTTCTATTTATTTTTAATGATCTTGCCATACGTAAAATTTGTACACTGGCTCAGTAACCCAGTACAATCTGCCAAAAGATTATTTTTATTCTGAGGAATATATATATAAAATGAGGAATAAATTTAATATAAAAAAGAAAATTACTGTATTCTAAAACATTATAATTACAAAAACGTTAAACTGTCTTAAAAAATGCAACCATACGACACTTAACCCTTCACTGCACGGCTTCTTTACAGACAATATTAAAAACACGCACGGTGCGTTGTTTCCCACAAAATTATATCTCATTACCGTCAAAATAAAATTATAAAAAATATATATTACCTTTACAATGTCTTGAAGACAAGACTAGGCTCCATATGTCAGGTTTTGTTCATTGTTTTCTGATATTAACATTACATGTATTCGTAATACATCATTTTGCGTAGTGCGGTTGTGTTTAAATTACAATAATCTTGCCTCTGAAACACTTCTTTGGATAAAATGCTGCTTTAGATAAAAAGGTGTTGCTCTGTTGTTGTTAACTTGTTTCTTGTAGTTTTTCGGAATAAAGTAATATTCCGAAAAACTACAAGAAACAAGCTAGTTTTTCTTGTGACTTTACTTGACCCCCAGGTTGAAGCCACTGATTTTATTTCACTACACAAAAACCTTGCCCTATAATAAGTACTAGAGATCAAGGGCAGAGTTCTCCTAATCAGGTGCATCCCTCCCATTATCACAAGACAAAAGCCCACCATAACAAAGAAGTTCTATAACACGCAAAACATAATTTACTGCAAAAGAATTTTTTTTTAGGGAATAGAGAATAACGTCGTATCTGACTTCTTATCTGAGCATCGTTTCCGCATTCCGCCGTCAAACTCACTTTTCCGCTTTGCAGGTCGCGTTTGAAAATAAATCGCATCGCAAATTCTCTTATGGGTATGAAGTCGCACCTTTTTGAGCCCGCGTGCGTAATTATAGATTTTACGCACGCATTTTGTTACGTTACGCTAAGTCTTTTCATGTTTTTCTTAAGTTGCGGGAATTGCTTTTATTAGTCTTGTGTAGGGTTACGACATAGGGTTATAATATAATGATGATGCATGATGATTGAATGATGGATGCAGTGGACATTTTTAAATAAAAGTGTTATTACTGTGTGATAACTGATAATACATATGTATATTTATTCTTTTGTTATAGAACTTAATTGTTTTAGAAAACTAGCTTTTGCCCGAAGCTATGTTCGCGTTAAACTAGCCTATAAACGTTTCCAGGGTCCCGTCTACCTATGTACCAAAATTCATCACATTCGATATGGCGATTTAGGCGTAAAAGCGTTACAAAGAAACAAACGAATTAACTTTGGCATTTATAATATTAGTTAGCATGAACTATGTTTTATTAAAATTGATACCTACTGAGAAATACTTCAAAACCAAATTACAATTTTGCTGATTAAAAATTCAGCAAAATGGCGTCTAAAAACTGACGTCATTGCTCCCAGCTCGCTAATGTTTTTTTAATCTCAGTCGGCGTGGGCGCAGGTGCACAATGCGAGTTAACCCGCCAGATGCCTCGTCGCGTGTATAATCGAACACGCCATGTTGGATGCAAATTGCGCCTGCAATTTTAGGGTTAACATAGTTTTTTTTAAATGCATTCTATGCTCAAGTAATGTTGTGGTGGTCTTTTTTGTAATTTGTAAAGAAACAGCAGAAATAAGTTATTAAGTCTTTTGTTGCTAAATTTTGCAATTTTTACTTCGTAATTAGGTTAATTTTAATTCAGAAAGTGCTTAAAAATTATATAAAAATAAACCAACTGTAGCTTATTGTACTTCGTCATTGGATACATTCGTTCAATCAGAATGAAATTATGATTAAACCCGTTTTTGCTCGGTTCAAGATCATAATGCGAAAGTTCATTGCAAACCCTACGAATGCCTGTCCAATTTACGCCATATTGTATTTTATTTCTTTTAAGACACTGCGTTCGTCGTTCACATAATTATATTACTGCTGTGACAGCAAAAGAAATCCACTTAAGGTTATCATTTGCTCAATAGAAAAAAACACTGAGTTTCATCTTCCATTTGGCTGGGCTAGTCACAATATTTTTACAACAAAACACTCGATTTTTTCACTTAAATAAATTTCGTAGGCCGAGACAAAATACCTAAGAGTAGGTCCCTGTCTCAAGCACATAGTTTTTAGGGTCTACGATCTAGTGACATATGTCCGATGTAAATTCTTCAACGCATTTGCGCACGATTACTTGCCATATTGAATAATGACAGGACTAACCTTTTTTCCAACGATTTTTTTGTCATTTAGTTTTTTTGTTCATCTTTTTTCCTGGTGATTTTAGTAGGAGTGAAAGTCACCATACAGCAGTTTGATCTACAATGTTCTAAATTTTAACTTCAATTTTTCCCGCGGATTCGCTCCCGTCCCATAGGAACTGCCGGGCGTTTCTATAAACATGTCGAAGTGAACGCTTGGGTGAAGTGATCGCGAGGTGAGCTGTGATGGAATAACCGCTTACTTCGTGATCACGTGACATCTTGATTATATGGATTGAAAGCTAACCTCGTGATCACTTCACCCAAGCCTTCACTTCGACATGTTTACAGAATCGACCGGCTGGACATTTTCTGGGATAAAAAGTAACTCACTTAGCGACAGTGTAGTTTTCTACAAGCGAAGGAATATCCTAATGGAATCTGTACTTCGAGGGATCTACCTCCTAGGTCTAACCGAGTTTTTTTATTTCTTTATTATGATTAACAGTCATATTATCCAGTCAATGATCGACCTTGCCTAATAACTACGAAAACATTAAAACTGCATCCCTCAGCACGATTAAAAGCGGCCATTTTGTCCCCATCTCCATTATTATATTACACAGCTATAAACCGAACTAATCTTTAATACAATTAAGAGATTTTTTACTATTCATAAACCTAGATTATCTGACCCACTTCACAAACAAAATGCTACAGTTTTTATAGGTTCCGATGACATTGTTGCGTTTTTTTATTGGCTGATGTAAAATAATTATTCTATAACTTTAATAGTTTAATACAATTTGTGTTCGTCGTAAAATTGTTATTGCGCCGGTTTTTTAGGGTTGGATGTTATTTTCTTTGTTTGGTGTATCATTGAATTATTTTTGTTATTAAATAAATTGGTTAACTCGTAACTTATTATTAGTTTTTCTAACTTTATATTAAGTTATTGCATTTATTCCAGATTTTAATTAAAGTTTTGCGAATTTATTACTTATTAAAGTTGTTTATTATGACTTAAAGTAGAAACATAAAATACCCTTTTTTTTAAGGATGTGGAATCATCAAGTGACTTCTTCCACTCTGGGTGGAGCGGAAGGGCGTGTCAGACTCTTACTGACTAAAACCCATCCGTTTTCCTACTAAAGCCCTTTGCGTTCCAGAGCCGCGGTGACTCTTTCGAACAAATTCCGCAACCCTGGCAGGACATAAAATACCTTTAAAAAGCTAATTTGGCTCATTTCTTCTCAGTAACCCAGTAATTAGTTATAAAAACTAAAAAGCACGTTTATTTTACTACCGACCTTCTAACTCGATTCCCAGGCTGATAAAAAATACAATAGGCTTTTTTCTGTTAAAATTTCCGAGTTTTAAATCGGATTAGTATCGAACCCTGGAAACGATAAGCGCCCCTTATCATATGGGACTTAATCCCCTTATCGGCGACATGCAAGGATAAAAATAAACCTAAATTTTCGGGAAACAGTGTAACGGTTTTAAATATTATTCTATCAATAAATCAGCCTATGAGATATAGTACGGTTGACGCAGTGGTTGAGCGATTGGCTGTTGCGCTGCGTGTAGTGGGTTCGATTCCCGCACGGAACAAATATTTGTATGGCCTACAGATAGTTTCTCCGGGTCTGGCTGTTTGTGTATAAGTAAGTAGTAAGTAGTAAGTTAAGTCAACAAAAGAGTGAACTAGAAGAACATCTGTAACTCTTTTAAACCGACTTCAAAAAAAGGAGGAGGTTCTCAATTCGGTTGTATTTTTTTATGTTTGTTACCTCAAAATTCCGTCATTTATAAACCGATTTGACTTACGTTCAGATTGGTCCCATAGAAATTAAATCAGTTTAGTAGTTTGGTTCTTAAATAAGAATAGCTGGAGAAAATATACCATGCAAGTAAAGGAAGTCGATAGTATAAAATTTTTAATGTAAAACCACTGCACTTCTTCATTCAGGCTGGACTACATTGAGTTTAGCTTACCAGTCAGCACATCCCCATATACATGTCGCAGCCAAATTACTTCATCAGCCGTTTAATTGGTTGCCTAGACTTTTCATTTGACTGTAACTTTTCAGCGACCTATGAGATATCTTTCGTTCAAAATCGTTTGACTTGCCCATGTCACTTACGTTGCTGATTTAATGGCGCAGTTCAATGAAAAGACTAGGCTTTAAATGAAACGACTGATTAAGCTAGTTGGCTGTGACATACATACATAAATAAGTACTTACGAAAAAATATTCAAATCAAATAATAAAAATTTGCATACGCAAGTGTTGCTGTGTGTAAATTTGCGTAATCTGTGCTCGACGCTGATTGGTTGAGCTGATATGGTGTTTAAAACGGCTAGACCGTTTAATGTTTTGTTGTAAATAAGTAGAGGGTATCTGGCTGTAATTATTTATGGTACGCTGTTAAGTGTAAAAATGTTAAGTTTTTATCAGAATTTAAATTACTGTAATAATTTTGTAGACGGGTTCGTATTTGTAGTATCTATTTGTAGTTTCTAATCTGAATTAATGTCCACTTACGACCTATACAATAAATTTTAAAATTGAACGCGCTAAGCTTTGGAACTACCTATCGGATTTGGAAAATTCTATTTGTATATGAAAGCCACATTCATGAGGAAGGCTATAGGCTATACGGGAACGGGAAAAAACGGGATCTGCGTGTAAGAAGCGTCAACAAAAGCTAATATATTATACCCGAGAATCCGCTGGATGCGAAGTGCATAGGACCGGTCTATGTGACAACACTTGGGCGAGGTCTATGTCTCCATTGAATGATGAGTACAGTACCTGGCTCGAACCAACGGCCTACGACACCTTAAAACTTTTGGAGGTATGCGAAACAGAGAGTAAAGTCCCGCATACCTCCTCCGAAAAGGGGAGGATCCTCCGTACCAGACGGTTGTTGTGTCTGGTGGGCAACTGCCCGATAGTTGATATTCGGACTGTTGTATATGTTCAAATCGCACGGAGAACTTTGCTTGCGCGATGCAGGATTTCGATATTAGTTCGTCGTAGATGGCGCTGCGGTTCTTTTTGTTGCCGTACAAATTTCGCTTCTTAGTTTTTCATGTGGCGGCATTGATGCCGCTACAAACTGTTACCACTAGGCAACCACTGGTTTTTAAGTTTTTTTTATACGAACTAAAACGAACCACTCCCTAAATATTTTAACCCCATTTCCGCCTAACAGTTTACGTAACCATTTTTGACAGGTATAATAACTATTAGTAAACACAACGTTATTAACTTCTGTTTCATTAATCTTCGCTTACTTGAGTAAACCGGTGTTTATTATGATTTACGGTATACGCGAAAAAAAATAGATTATTACGGTTATTTTTTATGTAATCTGGGATTTGGTTGAAATGGAGTTATAACATTTTTGGTTGAGGTAAATCGTCAGTGTTATCTAAGAAAATATGTGGGGTTTCTTATAATTTAGCTATCTAGGAGAAGAGCTAGACTTCAAAATATTTACTTGGGTTCTTAGGGAAGGTATTCTTTTGTTATCTTTGAAATTATTCAATAACCCTAGATAGAATGAATGGAAGGTTCTAACAACTTTTGGGATGTTGGTATGTGACGTAATTTTTCATTCAGGTAATCTCATATTTTAGGTTACTTTAATGTTGGCAAACAGGTTCAAATAATACATGCCGCTGTTCCATTTCTAAACAGAATCCAGAAGAATCCTTATCTTACTTAAACATTACTTACTGAACCTAAAAACATTGTAAAAGTATTTCCAAACTAGCTTCCGAATGTCGAAAATCATCCCAAAGCAACATATTACCGCGTTAAAATTTCATCCAATTCCGTTCAATAATTTAGTAAGATAGTATTACTAAACCACCAATTTAATTCATAATATTTGTCCGTCGTATAACCTCCCCAAAAGCGGAGCCTCATTTCCAACAAACATGTCCCCACCATTACGCCGATGTCAATAAACAATACGCAACCGAACAATAATGTCTAGCTCCTAAAGGCATACACACACCAACTGCATTTAGGATACAAGCCAATGTCCCTGTAAAACGTAGCCCGTCGATGTACACCCTAAGGCTTTTACAGCACTGACGTTCTGGCATTGTTGGCGAAACAAAACACTATCTAATTATAAATATTGATTGATTGATCTATTGTACTCACAACAGTACCTACCTTTTGTTTAATTGCGTCTTTGGTTGTTTAAAAGTCTAAACAAATATGAATTGATCCTGAATAGTTCTAAATTGTCTTCTCATGCAGACTTATCAAGCTAGAAGAAAGACGGTAATTGGTCTTCTTAAATCATCTAGAAGATAACTTTGAGAGACCTTAGCCTCTAGAAGGCCAGTCAAATTGACTTTCGATCAGCGATCACGATGGTCGAAAAGTCAAAACTGTAGGGATTGACAATATTGACATGCGCTAACGTCACGCTAAATGTCACGTGATAAATCGCAAATATTTTGGCATTATGACAATCGCTATAACTGATAGAATCATGAGCCTCTTGAGGATTTTATTTGTTTTTGTCTATTTAAATCACGTGAAGCGTAAAATAATGTGCTTCAATCTTTAGAAGCCCCGAAAAACACTCATAATCAGGTCAAAGAATTTTCTGAGAAATCTGATATCAAAAGATTAATTCCATTCATTCTAGAGGTTAAACAAGAAAACTCCATTAAACACCTTGCAATGCCATCCAATATAAAAACCGCGCAAACTAGAGCGTAAACCCAAAATATTGAGTCAATGACGAATCAAAACGGATTGACTCCGCAATATCTAGCGAAACCAATCACAATTTTATGCACCAAAAGTATTCCAGTCTTAATATTCAATTAGTCAGTGATGGTCCAAGTCTCCTGTTACCTGCCATTGTTATTTTTTGTCCCGCTCTAACGTTCGACGAACCGTCGTGGGGCAAAAAAGAAACAAAAAAAAATGGGACGCATTGCTTTGTATGTTGTATTCGGTTGGAATCGTTCGAAGGTCCGTGAAATTTTATGAAGAATTTCTTGATGGTAGTGTTGATATTTGGGCACAATGCTCGTTGCTTGCTGTTTGGGCTTTGGCTATTTATAAGCAAACCTCTTTAAATTTTAAAATAAAACTCCAAAACTAGATAGTACACATATGGATTTCAAAACATGCTAACCGTTAAAAGATATTGAAATACTACAATACTTACTATAAATAACGTTTTTTGTATAGAAAAAGTTTCATATGCACCGGTGTAGTTGCGAAAGTAACATAATATGAAGCCTAAAGCGCTCCTCCTTCTTTGGACATAGCTTGTGTTGCTTCAATTAACGGTTTTGTCATTGTCTTCATCCTAGAATCTTCTGCTTGGTTTTAATTCGTTGAAATGCGAGTATTATAAACATTAACATGTTTCACGTAGCGGTAGTCTCATTTAAATGTTTTTGAGAGAAGTCAATACTTATCATCATATTTTTAAAGAATGACGTTCACTCAGACGGTCATCTGTTTCGAACTACGCATAGACGGGTTTGAAAATAGAAACAAATGGCTGCACATTTCACATTCATGTTCCAGCATTTCAATTTTATTAGCACTCAAAATCTCAGCTGATACGGATTCTGCAGTGTACCCACCGCTTAAATCTGACTCATAATCTCGATGTAACCTAAACTGATGAATTTATCACTGTGAAACGAAAATTTACAAAGTATTTAAAATCCAAAATCTCAGTTTATACGATTGCAAAATGTGTCCCGTATTTAACAAGTCCTGCCAGTATATCAATTGCGAATTCATCTTTCGTTTCGAGATATGCGTTTGATACTGTCGATCACGTTGGAATAAACTTTCTTTTAAAGGTATTTTCAGATTTGAGACTCCGATTGGATGTGAGGTCAATACATTAATTTGGGGTACGATGGTGCCCCAATCCTGATTTATTACTTTAATATGTTACGGTTATGTTGGTGGGGTGGGCAGGCGTCGTGGTAACAGATGAGTTGGTTACGCGTGTTATAGACGGGGATGCGGTTGGTGAAAATAATTTGATAAAACATGGAGTTGTTTGGTGATGAATATGTTCGTAGATGTTTAATGCCTCTTTGTAAAATTGCCTTGTCACTTAATCATATATATTTGGCTAGCTTCTGCCAGCGCCCGCGTTAAACTCGAAAGTCATGCTAAGGGAACATACCTACTCCAGGATTGAAAAGTATTTTATGACCTATCAAAATTCGTTCAGCCTTCACGTCTTAACCGTGAAGAGGTAACAAATAGGCATACAGACAATGTTACTTACACAATGTAATAGATGACTAAAAAAATTAAAGTAATCTGTCAAATAGATTTCCAAAACATATTGGACATGTATTTTAAAATTTTTCACGTAAACAAAAAATGAAGACGATACAGTTTGTTGAAAACTCGTGTGACGTCACATTTGAGTACACTTTTTACCTAAACGTGACGTCGCAAGCCCCCCAATCGATCTTTGATCCGTTTTATCTTTGCCAATTTTTATTAATTTGTTTAATAACGTGTGCAATTTTTTTCGTTAATCTAACTGACGGACTAACTGGAAACATATATTTTTTACTCAAGAATCATCCTTATTATATTATTAATGTGAATGCAACTATGGTTTAACTTGAATTTGTTAACTGCTTGTTTCCTTGAATGTAAATAATTACTAGTTAATAATTACTTAGTAAATAATTTCTAGTTCGTCGATAAGTCCTCATCATAGCATACATCTTTGTTAATATGTGGAAAAGGTTTTGGTTATTACATTAATTTGGTTTTATATACCTTACTGATAAGTGTTGTGATGTAATATCGTTTTTTTTTCCAAACAAAATAAAATAAAAACTGCTTCTGCAACCGCTATTTCGAGGTAAGGAATCGTTAGCTCTATTTTAAGCTTAGTCGATTTTGAATATCTATTCAATAATTCGTTACTGACAGTTAAGATATCTTGCTTTAAACCGATAAGCTCTGTTTCACCCATTCCCAAATCAGATAGACATATTACATTAGACCTTCGATATCTTCCAAAATGTTTGTCAAAACTATCGGTTACCAGTCAACGACGAATTTTAAGTTTAACACTAACGTATCACGTTGCATTCAACAGTATTCTGCCAACCGAAATAGAACTTTAAAACTTTGAAATAAAGACGTATAATTAGAGAAAAAGCGCTTAATGGGGTTTCGAATTTTTTGTTCCAAAAATTGGTCGAAATGATAATGGTTAACGAAGGTTCCTGTGGGCTCATTATTATCCTTTTTTTCGCTCTTGGGGGTAGTTTTTAGAGATGTTACAGATAATAGTTTTCGAAACTTCTGTTGGAACGAAATTATCTCAAGCCTACATGTTGACATCGTGGTGGTTAGTTTTGTTGTTCCGGGCTTTTAGAAGACACTTTTGAAAAATGATCATGCTGGGAATGACTCTGACAGAAATAATGCGGTATTACTCGCAAACGGTGAGTTTGAAAAGACGCTCAAATGTGGTAGAAATGGAAATAGCACTGAATATCTAAGAATAAAAAGTTCTCATAAATAAATAGTACTGAGTACTGACACCGACTTCAATTAAAAAAGGTAGTAACTGTGGAATTATTCCGATCTGTCACTCTGCTTTCTGCCCTTAGGGGAATAGATATTTAACTATTAAATTATTAGTAAATTTACATGAATTCAAATCAGAAGACTGATTGTAATATCAAATAAAATGAAAAATGGTTAAATCTGTCCCCTAAAGGGGACAAAGCAGGACAGATCGGAATAATTCTAACTGTGTGGTATGATAACGGAGTATGACAAGATTCATGCGAATCCGAAGAAACAGTGTTTGAAAAGGTTCACCGAATTATTTACATTGACTACTGGTATAGCGTGACATGCTAAAAAGAAACGATGATGCAACATCATGGTTCGATAAACAACAAACTGCACTTCTCTCTGAAACGACAAAAAACTCTTATATTTTTGTCCCTTATCACATTAGCTAATCAGAAAGCTAGTTAACTTGCTACTATAACATTTACTACCAATACTAAGAAAGCACGTGGCACTCTCCAGTTCCAATCTATCCCCATGGGAGATTTAACCACGGCGTTTTTTTCCAGCAAATCCTTTAACAATAGATTCTGCTTACAAAGACGGGAACGGATTTCGTTAGTAGTTAACCATTGTAATTAAACCGAAACTAACTACTTTTATACTGTGACTTACAGACACAGACTGATTAATTTACGGTAAAAGAGAAAGAAATACTTTATTGAAATAATAATGATATAGCCTGATCATCACTGTAATTAAAAACTTAAAAAAAAACTTTCCGAGAAGGCAGTTAATAAATCTTGTATGGATAAAATTTATTGCAACGTAAAACTTAAGTCATATAGAACAAATATGTGTTTGAATATATGTTAAGATGTACGTTTGTTAGTCATTAAAGCTGTAACAGCTAAATACCGTGAGAGGAGAAGTGGTGGAAATAGTGATAGCATTAATCGCTATATCGTAACTATTTATGGGAAAAACAGAACCGTCAGAAACATGCGAAATAAAATTTTAGCTCCGCGGATACCCTGCCTGCATGAGAGAAAAGCGTACAAATTCAAAAAACGTGAAAGTTTCAACTGTATAACTATATAACTGTTGTGTGTATCAAATTGAATAGTTCAGAAGAGTTAGTCCAGTAAATAGTTTGTCCGACCGACAATCGGCCAAGCGATAGGGTTGATGCCTTGCTGTTTCTAGATCAATTGCCCAAAATAGGTCAGATTGTCGAACACTCAATCAATTTAGCTTATCTTAGTTCTGTATTTGACAATGGATGATCGACTACATAGTATGTATTGAAACTTGAATTTTGTTGTAATTTTATTTTGCTTGATTTTCTCCAGATATGCTTTCTTCTAATTTCACAGATATGTTTCATCTGTCTACTATCAAATTGAATAGTTCAGAGGAGTTAGTCCGGTAAATAGTTTGTGTCCGACCGACAATCGGCCAAGCGATAGGGCTGGCCTTGCTGTTTCTAGATCAATTGCCCAAAATAGGTCAGATTGTCGAACACTCAATCAATTTAGCTTATCTTAGTCCTGTATTTGACAGTGTATGATTGACTCCTATATTGGCTACATAGTTTCATTAGAAACTTGTATTTTGTTGTAATTTTATTTTGCATGATTTTCTCCTGATATGCTTTCTTCTAATTTCATAGATATACATATGTTGTTTATTACTGTACCTGTATTTAAATTTACAATTAGAGTCAAAAATTTAAATTCTTCTACAGTCTCTCTCACCATTACAAGGCCCAATTTCAAATTTCGTAACAAATTTCAAATAATGTAGCAGGAATTCGTCCATTTGCCAACCCTATCCAAGCCGTCGAAGTTCCAGCTATGGAGTTAGGAAACTCTAATCTTTCCGCCGTGATTTAGTACAAAACAATTATTCTGGAGATATCTTTGACGACGTGAACTTTACCGATCGTCATGTTACGGAATCATACTTTGAGAAATTTCTGTCCTGCTCTAGTTTACTTGTTGTCACTTTCTTTCTTATGTCGACTCGTTACTTCTTCGATGTGAGTTTATTTAGTAAGGTAGGGAATCGAGGAATCCTTTTGAGTTTTTGAGGTTATAATAATGTTTTCTCTCTCACTCAACTCATAGACAAACTGCTAAGATTTTAAGTCAACCTCAACATATTGAGCACATGAGATTATTATTACATACAAAGTATTTAACTGCAAAAGCCTGGATTACTCAAAGATTATATAGTTTCGACGGTAACTGGTTTGGGAAAAGACGCAAAACTCGCCACATTAGGGATGAATGAACTGGACGCTAATGACGACTGCACGACTAATTTGTAAAGCAAAACGGACCTTTGCAAGCATTGAGCGGAAAAGGAAAGAAGGATAGCTATTATAGTGCTGTCTCATTTGTTTAGACTCTATTCACATTCGAGAGGTGGCTTTTTACGGATCGGATAATGGTCATTGGTTTCCCAGGATGTTTCTATTTATCTACTATCTGTCCTAAAGTATCGAATAGTTACGTAGGAAGGTTGCCAAAAATATCGTCACCGATGAAAAATGAATATGGGTCATCAACACCTCAGCTCTCTGCTAGCACCCCATCACAAGGAAGTATTTCTAGTTTGTAGAATTGTTTTATAAAGTATTAATACAACTTCGAATACTAGTTACCCTTTTAAACCCAAAGGAGCATGTAGGTAAAAGTTAAACGTGAAAGATCGTGCGTCACTGGGTCTCGCACAGAAAGGGGTAAACACAAAAGATCATGAGAAAGGGTTGTTACCGCGTAAGTTTTTGACCTGTTTCTATCTTTAGACACACAGGTACACATATAGCTGGAGAGCTTCAAAAGTATCGAGGATAAGAGCCGAAATGAATGAAGAAAAAGAAATGCTGGTGGATAAAACCGGTATAATGACTCTTTGTGTAATGGAGAACTTTGATATCAAAATTGTTCGTGTATCTAAAGATCTTTTGAAGCTTGCTATAATAACACTACGCAATTTTGTATCGAAGTTAGCAGAAATTGTTACTATAGCTGTAATTGAGCAGAACAAGCTTTACATAGGAGCTCTAAAATGGCTGCCTGTAGTAAGATTAGTCACTTACTAGCAAAAATGTACCAAAATCTACCTCGAACACATTAAGTATATACAAACAAATATAAACCCGTAGAAACGATGAGACTCTCTGATATTTACAAAAAAAATTGTTTATTTACAACTTCGCGTCCTCAGCCAAGCGCAGCCAAGTCAATCTCGCATATTTTTCCTGTTACTCCTGTTAAAAACTGTATTACATTTAAATTACTCTAGGAAATTATTTCAACTCTGCCCATACAATGATTGCTTCGCAGAAAAACCGTACAAGCAATATTGTCAACAAAAAATCTCATCGCGAAACGATAACAGGTCAATTATATCAACCAATTAATTCGATTGAAACTGCCATATTCCAAATCGATTACTGTCATTTTATACTACTATAGATAAAAAAAATACGAATTTGATACAGAAAAAAAATACAGCTGTCGTTCAATTTGCATGCATATTAAAATGCGTTAAATTTTGTAACACCACGATATATAAAATTGGATGTTTCGTAATCTCCATTGCACACCGTTGTTGGCTCCAAGCGTTTACCTGTTTTTCATTCGAAAGCTCGTGCGAGAGAGACGGCAAACATATTCCAAAAGCGTATGAAGAATTCGTGGCAGCAAGCGGCCAAGATCGGGGCCGACGCCACTGACAATGCACGATTCTGTGTCTGGTTATATTAAGCGGCCGCTTTCAAAATACATGGGATTATTGTAAATTGGGTGTTCGAGTGCGCCTCTCCATTTCTGCCGGCGTTCAAGTGAAGCGTGGCCGGTGTGGCAACCATGCGCGGCGCATTCTTCACCAATGGGGGCCAACTTCACGCAGTTGCGTCCAGACCGCCGGCGAGGACGGACCCTTGTCGCTCGTGCCTCCAAAACTATCGTACAATAAACATTTAAACAATTCACAAGTGTTGTAAATCGATTCGAATTTTGTATAACGTACTGTTTTAGTGATGGGAAGTGTTAAACAAAGCGTGGACATCGATAACGTACGATGACCGAAACTTTAAGTTGGGGAGAACGGAATAAAGTTGTGGTGCCGAATGCACTCCCGTATACAAAAAATGTGTGCTTGTAATGTGATGGCCTGATGGGATCGCAGTGTGGCCAATACAGTGTAGTTAGTGATGTGTATAACTGTGATATAAAATTTCGGCAGTCGCGTAGATGATTGCCGTTCTTGAGTGTGATATTATTAGTTTATTAGTTACCAAAGATTCCTGATGATCTTGTACATTAGTTTGTGTTTCATATTGGTAGTTTTAGGTAAGTACAGTTATCTCAACAGTTGGTTTATTGTGCTCGTTAAGTTATCTAGAATATTTATTAGTATAACTACCATTAATTTACATCTTGAGTAATTATGACAGTGCTACGATAAATGGTGCCGTAATAAATAAATCTAACTTACACTGAGCATTTGTAGTCATAACGGTTAACTGTGAAATGCCGCTGCAATAATATTTTGATAAGGCGACTGAACTTGACATAGAAGACGTTAACATTAATCAATGTCGCTTCCATATATAAACTGAAAAAAAAAAGTTTAGAAATAGTGACGCGCAATAAAATCACTCAACTCTAAATTTTAAATCTACTAAGTTACAAAACGGAACGAAAGCGCCCGCATGTAACTAACACTTAGTAGTGATAAATTAAATAGTTATAAATTCCCAATCGTAACGGCAATGGACGTAGGCATCCACAAATTCAGTTAACTTGACGTTATTGCCTGTGCTTGCCCCTCCGTGTCAATTAGTACGTTCTTCATTAAAACTATCGTATTACTAAGACCACACAAGGAAAAAATAAAACTGAGATTTATAAAGCCCTTGAAATTAAATTTAGAAATAGTATTCAAGGTAGAACTTGAGCTAGCAACAAAATCCGATATTTAAAATCTGGAGAATCTAGTTTATAATGGAAAAGTTGTTTGTAAAGAAAGTAGAAAAAAACAAAGGATCACAGACCGTATCTAAAGCGGTTTTATTTAGAAACCTGAGCACAGTAAAGATAAGCATCTTGAAAATAATAGAGATCGTTACGAGCCTTGCCAAGTTGTGTTAACAAAAATACGTGAAAACCTTTCGAGAAAGGTAAACAACATTCCCAATACATTAATATTTCATATCCAATTACTATCGATGAAAACAGATAATCTAATAGAATTTGGGAAGGTAAATGGTTTGAGCCCAAGGGATGACCTAATCGACTGCAAATCCCAACTAATTGATGTTATGATGAAATTTTTTGTATTGAATTCTAAGTTCTTTTAGTCGAAGTAAACTGAGCATTTTCAATGTTATTTATAAAGATTTTTTAAATGATTATTATTTATAAAGAGCCTAGTACAGCTTAACATAATAATCAAACTTATGAGCTTATAAGGATTCTTGAAGACAATGAAGTTACAAAAAATTTTTTGCTTCACATCATTTTTTTTTTCAATCTACGAATAATTCTAAATTCTTATAATAAAATATTATACGGATTCCAATTGAACGAATCACAAAGATCTTAAAAATGTGATATTTCATAAAAGAGTTTAATATTAAAGCTTGCTCCGAAATTGAAACCACGCCTCCGCAATTTCGTTGATGTTATTATAACCATTCATCATAAAAATAGGAGTAGCCTCTCAATTTTGTTTCTGTTCTCCGAAAACGGCATGTTTAGCTAGTTTTTGTGGTATCAGTTTTTCTATATTCCTTATCCTGTTACGACCTAATTTAGTATCATAAATTGCCATATATGGAGCCAATACTGTTATAGGAGCAAAATTTGTATCTGGCGTCTCAATGAATTTATTTGAGTCATCCGTATGAAGATCAAATTTGTTTTGGATGAGGGTTTCATTTCTTTTCGTTTCTACATCAATAAGATCCTATACTATATCGTAGATGACTTTATGATCCACCATAATTTACTTCGTCGCTCTTGCTAATTTTCAATCACGAATTTCATCGTCCGTTCGTCCATAAAAATTTACGCTGACATCCAACAAATAAATAACATTAAAGATTCAGAACGTCCACTCGATCTTTTACGATATTTTCGATGGAATCAAGGATAAAAATTTAAAACGATATTTTTTTAGAAAGTGGCTTCGTCAAACCGTAGCAAACTGAATTAAGAATACGTGACTACGGAGCACGATCTCAGTTCCTTTAGGCTTCTCTTTTTTATTTCTCAATGTATCTTTTTATGTTACATAAGCGCTATATTTTAGTTTGACTGTATATTCTTGATGTTTATTCCTTTATCTTATTCCCTTGCTGGATCTACTTCATTCATTTTGTTGAAGTCTTTCTTTTATGATGTGAATTGTTTAGTTGGCCTTAAGCAAAATGCTTTGTAAACAAAGTGAATAGTAAATAGTGTCATACTGCTTAAATTCAAGGTTACAAATTAAAATTTAATTGCATCAGTCATCAAAATGACCGTATTCACATCATTAATCGAAATTAATGTCACACGAGCACGCTGAAGTTTAATTCGTAATAATACTTATGTTGAGAAAAAGTCAGTCGAGCGAAAATTAATCTTCCATTGTATTATCGAAATTACATTTTCGTAGACATGAATCCCTCCAATATTGCAAAAACAAAGAATTTATTTAACAGAAACTTATTGTTCTTTAGATCTAATTTGATACCGCTTCTTAAACGTAATTTGAATATATACTAAAAACTCCGATATAGAATATGTATACCTATCACATTATATTTCGCGTTGCCTGCCGCTCGTCGACGCACAGCGCCATCTAGCGTCGAGTAGCGAAACTAAATTTTAGCTTCGTGCAAATAGCTAGTTGGTTTAATAGTCTTTTCTTCATTGTTTATTTTGCGCTAGTGATACAATAGGAACATAAATTATCAGTGACTTCGTAGAGCTTTGTGTTGGAGGAAATGTTAGAGTATTCATTAAGCGTAATAACATGAATAACATTGGCAAAGTACAGTAACGGCCTTCAGTATGCAAATGAAACAATAACATTTGAGAAAGTGCTTCTATTTTCTTCATTCGAGTGTCTTTAGACGTAATTTCATGATCCTCTTAGCTTGGGGGAATTGTTTCATAAAGATGCTTGTTGTTGGGTATTTCAAGATTTGCTGTTATTCTGTTAAAAATTTTTTAGCTTTGAAATAGGTTTCTGTTGTAGTTTTGTCGTATCTTAACATCCGTTTTTCTGCAGCTCATTATGCTATAATAGCACTAGTGCTACAAAATAAATAACAGTATTGAATACTTTTGTCGCTTTTTACAATACCTTTTTTACCTGGTATTCTTCGATGAGTCATTAAGTAATTGGCTTCTTTCTATTCTTTAAATGAGTTTTAACCTTTTTATTATATTTTTCTGTTCCGTATAAATCACTATGAATGTACTGTTTTGTTGTCTTTGTTTCGTTACTTTAAGTGAATTTTAAGCTTAAAGTTGCGATGTACAGAAGCAATTTTAACTAAAATTAATAATATAAAAGTTACCTTTTCATAATATAATAAGATAACTTTTTTTAAACCATCGAATGTGAGTGCAGTGAACTAAAAATCTAGATAGTAATATTTATTCACCACAATCATAAACTTCAAAAGTGAAAAAGCTGATGTATTGAAAAAAGAAATACGTTTGCCTTTTATAAGAATATTATCAAACATTTCAAAATCATTTGTGACTACACACAAATACTATTCAAATAAAACGAACCGCACACGCGATATATCAAACATTAGCGACAAAATGTAACAGAGAAAAATGGAAAAATAAACAATATTTACCCACACGGAACAATTTCTCTTCTGAGCCCATACATCAAAGTAACGTCACAAAGAATAGAGTTATGCCTCTTCCGTTGCCTATTGTTTGTGTCGATGAAAAAAACAAAACTAATAATAGAGCTTATGGTTTAACCGTACATGTTTACTCCAGTGTGTATAGCTAAAATGTTCTGTTAGGTATGGCAACATTTGATGGGTTATATTTAGCACTAAACAATAATACGATGATCAATCATTTTTTCTGATCAAATCTTTCTATTTAAAGTAATCAGCATATTTTTCAAACGTAAAACTTCAAAATATGTCGGATTGTTAACTTGACGTTTCAGTTTGACATGTGTATTAGACACTTTTTGACATTTCACAAAAGTACAGAAGCTTACTTATACAGACTTATCTTGGCGAACTTTTGCGTACTGCTTTTTCTAGATCCTATTGTGATCGCCCAATATTGTTTTGTTAAAGTATGTACGATAGTCTAAAGACTACCGAATTCATCCCAAATTGTTCAAACAGCTGGCCCATATTTTATTCAGAATAGTTGCCAAAATATATATGTTCTTCGTTATCGACAGTATATTAATAACCGCCATACATCGTCTTACCTCATTCTACACCATGCTGTCCGTCAGCACATCTGGCAAAATATTATCTTGTTCCATATAGAAGAGGTTTTGGTGTCACGTCTGCTAGCCTAAATACCTTGGAATTTTGGTCTAGTCTTTAATTAAGTCTGCTGTGGATTTAGAGGGACTTTGCTGTGGGAAACTGCGCGAGGATTTATTCTAGTTTAGTCGTGTTTATTCTTATGTAATGCCTGGTTCTAGTGCTTGTAGGTATTATGAGTAAACAGATTAGTCGTGGGAAGTTGTTTTTGAGATTCACTTGTTTTTGATGAGATTTTACGGGTTGGTTCTGTGGTGTTATTTTTGAAGAAGTCTAGTGTTTCTAAGTTAATGTTTTAACGTAAATGATCTTTAACTAGAATTTACTCGATTTTAGCGCTTAAAATAAACACTTACTTTTTACTATCTATTTCATCTTATTTCATGAATGGGTGTATCGTTGCGTTTTTACGCAAAAACTGCTGAACGGATTCTTATGAAAATTGATTGTAATAAAGCTCAGATATCAGAACAACTATAGGAAACTATAACTATATAGGAAATTTATAAAGGGGGAAGCTTATATGCTATATAGCCCTAACGCTACAAAATAGACTCCAATAAATAGCATTACTGGAAGCTGAGAAATATCTTATGGGAAAACCAAATAACCGACGATCATACATACAAACACTGTTACCAAACCCTTCCAGAAATACAGGCATTATAAATAAAAGAAACAGAGACCAGTAAAAACAATATGACTTCCTACTTATTCTAACCCTCATTGAAGCGTCAATAAATCTCGTAATTCCGAGTTACGCCAACAAAAAAGTAACGTTTACAAGAAACAATAAAAATCAGTGTTACAAACTGGCCATAACATATGCCATGTGGTAACATACGCACCCGTTACTTTACCGTAAACAAGACAGAATAAACAGTTTTTGTTAGAAAACTACGTACCACGTGTTGTGTTACGAAATTTGTTGGGAACTTGCTTCGTAGGTACTTGAAAATGTTGCTTTTTGAGTTACTTCAGTGGTAAAGTAAGTTTTTTCTTTATGGTAAAGAATACCTAGTGAGCGTTTTTGCCGAAAACGTTGACTTTTTATATTAAAGAAACAAATGATAAGGCCGCTTGTTTTGTTTTGTTTAAGAATTCCTTAATTTATGGCTAGTATATTAAATATGTCACGACCAATGAGAGCCGTGTTTCCAGGTTTACTATCACATGAAAACGGTTAAATAGTAGATTTGTGCTCTGATTGGTCGCCATGACTTCGCGAGATTATAGACTATCAAATTTTTATGCGTAAAATTTTTCGAGAGTTTACAATCTCTCAAGTTATTTCATAATCTTACGGAGTTTGCTATTTTCCGGTGACATATATAAGGGGAAGCCGACTCTAAAACTAGATGTAGGTTAATTTTAGGAAAATCGAAAATTTTATCAGCCCAGTGTAATTTAAGAACAGTCACATTTGTAAATATCATAGTAAATCTTCGTGTGAAACAAAAATAAACATAAAATGTATGAATAAAGAAATGTATCATTAGTTTAAAATCATTATTATTAGTCCAAAAGAGACGAAAGTTTTTTTGAAGATGATACAAAAATCCGCCTTGCCAATTCGGTTAATATGACATAATAATAAAATTAAGCAATTTCTGTGATAAAACAAGATAAGGAATTTATTTCAGCATTTAAGAAACGTTATTTGAAATGAATTTGGTCATTCCCCGGTACTGTGAGCCACATATGGCACACGGCGATATAACCGTACCATTTATGTCTACTTCCCGGACAGTGGAAGTGTTAAGTGTAACATCTACTGGTATTAAAACGGAAATAGCTCACTTTAACACCTATTTCTTAAAGATTTTAATATTTTTTCTAATAAAAAATGAATTTTATAGATTGGCTTCCTAATCCATATTTAAAAGCGTATAAAAATTACATTTCTCCATAAATCTGTCATGTAAATATTAATTTCTTGTTAAACCTAATTTATAGTTGCTGTGCGGTTAAATTTAACTGTCGGCTTAGTTTCAATAAGATAGTTAAACTCTATAGTTAACTGTATTAGTTATTCTTTGCAGTCATAAAAAACAAGTTTATTGCGTGATAGTGATTTTTCCTGTTTCTAGTTTTTACGACTTTTGGGCGGATCTAAAAGTTTTTTTTTTCTGTTTAATATCGAAAGTTTTCGAGTTGAAATAGTTATTTTACTAAGCAAAAGCCCAGTGTAGGTAGGATGATGTATTTAAATGTATTTTTATGAGGATTTTATGTAAATAATCGTAATTTTTCAGTGAACTAGACGAAACTTGCAAAATAAACAAAACAGTTAAAAGTACAGTTCCGAAGGTAGTTTCTATTGAAAAGGCAAGTCGTTCGAGTCTTCATGGCTTTTAAAGCAAAGCAATAAAATTTGTAACTTTCCCTTTTTGTTATTTTGTTCCGTAACTTTTAGGTTATCATTTGGAGTAACCTTTGAACTTTCTCACAATTTCTCACAACAGTGAATGTGTGCATTACAAAATCTTCAATAACACTTACGTCGAGAACCATTTATTAATATGTTATTACTCAACTCAGAACTTCACTTTCGTACTACCCAAATAAATAAACCACTTCATATTTATCTAAACCAATAAATAACGAAACCACTTCAAAATAACTTAATCACAAAAAACGTCCCCAAAGCAACTTCCTTTACTAAATATAGTTTGTACCCTGCAAACTAAAAGATCCCTTTATGAAGAAGAAGTGGTATAAAGTTGTGCCACAGATGTTTTAAAACAAAACATAGTCTTTGTTATTCGAGAAACGAAGTTTGTATAAAATTTTAAACAAGAATTAAGTCTGGGATGATAGAGTCGATTAATCAGGTCGACTTATAAGTGATGAAACGTTTCGTTATTAAAAAAGTTCTAGAGTAGATTAATCTGTTTTTGTAGAATAAAAATAGTAAGGATTTATGTTTATGTGCATTTAAATGGGTAATAGCATGATAAGTTTATTATTGATGTGAGATATGCAGTGATTTATAAACTAAGAAAAAACATTTCGACGGGTTCAGGAGGGTTTGCATTTTAATGATACAAAAATGACCAAAAATATCAAAACTAAAACAATGCAGGTTTTATTTTCGATTTGTATATATTATACTTTGTTTGTTTATTCTGAATGCTAAATTTAAAAAAGTAATCTGCCAAAGAAGCAGCTACATAACATAAACATTCAAGAATATCAAGTCTTAAAACTCTACGAACAAAAACTGCAAGAAAACTTATAAACAAACTAACAATGGCTTTCTGAGACAGTTATTTTAAGTAAAACAACGAATTTTCTGTTGATCTCTTCTATGAAACAACTTAAAAGTATTATTATTTCGTTAAACAAAAGTTTTTGTGAAATTTTAATGAATATCAGTTTTCATTTAAAACTTTGATTTTTTTTATCAAAACTATAAATGTATTTCAAATAATTTCGTAGAGAAAAGCGAATAAAAACATAAATTTGACGAAATTACAAAGCCCGCTTCTATCTCTCTGCCTATCAAATTAAATTCAAAGTGTTACTAATAAAAACAAGACTAAAGTTTGCACAGGCTAATAATATTTGTTTTAATTAATTTTATGTTTTATCTCTTTATATCACACAAACTGAGATTCATAATTTTCTAAAACTGTTTATCTAAGAAAATATCAAGCTCTAACTATAAAAGCAGACCAAACCACTTACCATTTTCTGAAGTAATTTTCAAGTTTAAAAAATTGCATCTGTAATAACAATTTAGTTTTATGATATTGCTCGGTCTTGCATACAATACCTTCTTGTATTTAAATAAACTGTTTATTCTGCTGCATCTGGATAGTCTAGGATCCGGCCGCAAAGAAAAAAAAACATAAAAACCTCTTTTACTCGTAAATATTCACCTTGCTCGCAAAATCCTGTCCATATTTCTTTTTATTTGACAGAAGTTACACGCACTATTACTTATACAACCTTCTTGTTACCAAAAATCATATACAGTCCCCCAAGGACGTCAAAAAACACGTCTTTCCTTATCCACCCTTCCATCACGTCGAGGCAACAAATTGTTATTAATTCCTGAATAAGATATAATGCGATGTCAATGTAGATAATACTACACGTGATTGATAAGACCTCGTTATATCCTATTATTTGGCAAAATATCGGCTATCATTAATAAACTCCTATAAAAATAAGGAAATAAAGCAAAGAATTGGTATAGAAGGTCTTATAAATACTTATAATGTCAGTTTGGCGTGTCGTTTCTCTTTCTTTTTGGACGAAATTACTGTTATTTCTGGGCTATTGTGTGGGCGGACCTTAAGTGCGAACGTGGCGCCATCTGTTGTCGAGTAGCGGTAATGAGAAGCTTTTTTATTCATTGTAGGTGTAAAAGATATGTTGTTTGGTTTCGTTTATAGAATATAAATAGGTCTTTATTGTTGAAACGTGTTTTGTGTGAATATGAAAATGTTTTGTTGATGCTTATTAGAGCTCACCTTCTCTAACGTGAAACCTTTTAGGACTTTTGTATATATTTCATTCAATTAAAACCTTAGTGTTACAATGTCTCTCTGATTTTAATATTCATTTTACTTAAAATTGTGACAAAAAGATATTTCTACAAACTCAGAACTTGGATTTTAACATATTTTCGTAAACATTAACATTACTGTTAAATAAAGTTGTTCAAAAACAAAACAAGTAACCTCCCGACAGTAAACCCAAAACAATGCAAGATCCACTCATTATTTTGCTCGAATGTTAATTACTTAACTTTGGGGTCCACACACAAAATTTTAAGGCACAAGAAGACTCGGAAATTTTACACTCGCAAGTCCCGAAACCCGTATTTTCGAGTTATCAGTTTCCGAGTTATGGTTGGGGGAACTGAAGGGGTTAAATTTTATGAGAAACAGTATTAACATGGGGTTGTATTGTGCAAGCTTTGTTATATTTTAAAGTGGAGAATACGTTGACAGATGGTAAAAACACTTCAGGGTCAAATTATAATGTGGATTGAGAACTTAATCAATATTTTATAGCAGTTATGTGTTCGTTTAGCTATAGCGCTCATTGAACTACCTTCATTAATTGACACATTCTTAATTTCAAAAACGCTACTACACACGTAAAACTGTCCTTAAGGCTTAGTGCGAGTTTTAATTATGTACTCGATAGCGTTAACGTAAATAGTCTTGTATTGAAATTGGATAAGCGCTGTCTGGTGACGATTTTGGGAAGCATCTATTTTATATGAAAATTTGCATACGTTAACGTTCACGTTAATACGATCCAGTACGTTTAAAAACTCGCACTAAGATCTCTGAATCGTCATGTATCACGCTAGATTTTTACAAAAAAAATAGCTAGGTACATAATTTATAGTTCAGGTTCCAACGATGAGATATTAGGGGAAGAGCAATTACCAACATTGCCATCATCATATCAGCCGAAAGACGTCCACTACTGGACAAAGACCTCTCCAAGTGTCGCCACAACAACCGGTCCTGTGCGTCTCGCATGCATCGGCTACTCGCGATCCCCACCAGGTCATCGGTCCACCTTGTGGGGAGGCCTTCCAACGCTACGTCTTCTGGTACCCCATCGACCATCTGTTCTGCGAGCAATGTACCATTGCTTTACTAGAACGAAACGACTTTACCCAAATAATTACCTTGATGGACATCTTATATTCAGCCATTGAAATGTGTCCATCGCGTAAACAAAGCCTGTCAAGATATTGATTGAAATTATGTGACGGTTGATAGCTTTCTTCAATCACATTGTTAAAATATATTTTCACAATATTTCGGAACAAATTGGAGCGATTGTTTCATACAATTGACGTGTAGAGAAATAATGAAATAATTACTTTGTTGGTAGTGTTCAGTCGGTATTTGGAGTCAATAAATATGTCAGTGCTTTCAGTAATATTGTTGTAGGAGCTGATTACTACATTTTAAATATTAATGTACTGGATGACTGGTTAACAAAGTATTCTCATTTATTGGAAACTAGTGGTCCCGGCGAACTTCGTACCGCCTCAGAATATTTTCTGCCGTGTTTTGTTTTTGGCATGCAAGTTATCAAAAATGGCGTTCAATTCAAAAATGATTTTTGTACCTACTACATTTTTCTTTTTCCTAAAATTTTTCAATATTTTAATATTTATTCTGCTATTCGGGGCAAAGACAAATCCAACAAAACAAAGATCTTCAAAATCGGACCAGCCATTCTTGAGTTATAAATGGTGTTACTAACGCGACTTTGTTTTTGTTTGTTGCCTATTTGATTGGCTGGCTGGTTTGAATTTGGAATGAATGAATGAATTTGAATCATTTCATCTTATATGGTGTTGCCAACGTGGTTTAAAATATATATTCTACATTGTCCCCGTTTGATATTATTATTTGTAGTTATATTACACTGACACAATAAACCAACAAGGCCGAGAAATCGGACACCAATTAGTTTCTCAATCCGTTCCATTTTTTTAAGTGAAAACTTCTTTAGGCGCGTTGAGCACTTTTTGGGTGAACAAAAATCATGGAACTTGCGTCATCGTCACCGAACACTTTCCATGAGCTATATGTAGATATACCTACTGTGTATATATGTGTACCTACTTTTTGGGTGAACAAAAATCATGGAACTCGCGTCATCGTTACCGAAAGCTTAAGCTTTCGCGTAGTTTTCACTTCTATCGGCAGTCCCCAAAGACAAAGCGTCTTAAAATTGCAAATATTGCCTCCTGCCTTATCTAGATTAGGTACATATCATGTCAACATCGTACTCAGCCGAAGTCCACTGCTGATCATAGATTTATAAACTCACACACATATTGACATCACTATCACTACAAATTACATAGCAAAGTCCCTCGCCGCGTTTGTCTGTTCGCGATAAACTAAAAAACTACTGAACGGATTTTCATGCGGTTTTCTCCAATGGATGGGGTTATTCATGAGGAAGGTTTAGGTGTTTAACTCATCCCAAAATTCCTACGGGAACCGGGAAAATGGGATATGCGCGTACGAAGTCGCGGGCAAAAGTTAGTAATATATAAATTCACGCCCATGGGTGTAGGCAAAAACCAGAGAACTGTTCCGAACATACACCTTTTACTTCATTATTGACATTTTCTACCGAAAGGACACTGAGTCAATCCCTTATATCAATTGATATTGCAGATAGAATAGAATGTGACTTTGTCGAGACCGGGCCCTCAGGTCGTTCGGTCCACCTTGTGGGAGCCAAACCACTGGATAGCTTTTTGATTAAAATTATGCTTAACCAAACAATAATGAATCAGATTACTGGCTTAACAATTAAACCCTTAATATTAAATCCAGCCCTTTATCCAGGCTAGAATTAATACAGAACGGCTAAACACAGCTCACAATATTAACTTTAATTCTCGTCTAAAGTTCCTTCGAGCACAAAATCTAGGTTGAAATGCTGATGTTAATAAATCAGTCTGGATACTCGTTGGACAGGCATTTATTTATCTGGCGAGTACCTTATTTAATAAAAATGAGAGGAAGAATTGGTCCTAAACTTTTTATTATAATTAGTGTGTTTACTCACAATTCCGAGATCGACTCATCTTGGGAATTGGCTTATTAAATTATGGTTCTGTTCTCTGGGAAATATATACCTTCCATATTTGTTGTTAAATATATTTGGCCTGATGCCATATTCATCGTGCTTGACTGGCAAATCACGGTATTCATTCACCTAAACATGTCGGTTCGGTTGAGTCTGCATATCTGAAATGTGCATAAATGCCACCGGAAAATAGCAAACGCCGTAAGATTGTAAAATATCGCGTGAAATTGTAAACTATTTATTCTAAATAAGACACGGATATCTTGAAAAAATTTGGCTGGGATTTATTGTATTCAAAACGATGTTTTCATTATATATCGAGAATACATAATCTAATCAAAATTTATTACAATCTTACGGAGTCTTATGACGTAATAATAATATAGGTATTTTACACATTTGTGTTAAAATTTAAAATCTATCGACCATTATAGTCGAATGTTGATTCTATTTGTTTTCCTTCACCTTAAGGCGCACGCATACAGGCGCAACGCGACAAAGATGCGACAACGCGTTTTAAAAAAAACGTCTTACTTGTTATTTTAATTTAAATAATAGGATTGTCGCAATCTCGTATCGTAGCTGTCTGCTGTGTCTTTAATATTTTTTTACAAAATCAAATAATGTTAACGTGGCCCATATTATTCGTTGATTCGACAATTCCATGAAAAAGATTACTCGTGTATTAATAAGTAAACAGAACTGGGACCTAAAAATGTCTGCGTAGGACTCTCGAAGGCCAAATGTAGCATTAAATATTTCTCAACCATTTGTGAGAAAACAGAAAAACGACAATTATTTGAGCATGTCTTTGCTTAGAATTCGTTGGAATTTTATATAGAGGCGATAGATTAATATTATAAGAGAATTTTAAGACCTACTAAAAAATCTTGGGTCTTAAATTTTTTTTTTTTTTGAAGGAGGCCCAAATAATTAAAAACCTTTTGCCTATTTGACATCTGCCTATGTGTTTTTTAAATATTCGTCTTGCAACAAAGTTCAACTCCTGAAAGTCAGTTGATAACCTATCCTACTTAATACTAAATACCACATCAACGCCTGAACGGATTTTAATGAAACTTTGTACACCGGTTGACCATGACCTGACTTAGGCCATAGAAACCCGGGAATACGCTTCCTTGGAATCATCATCATATAAGCCAAAAGATGTCCACTGCTGGACATAGGCCACCCCAAGGCGCAGGCGGGTTGGCGATCGCAGTGTAGCTGTTGCAATGTACAGAGAATGCTGCTGCCCATTCTCTGGTGAGTCCCTTAGTCGCCTATTACGACACCCACGGAAAGTGATGGGATGGTGCTATTCTTTTACGTCCGACACCATACAATCCTTGGAATGCTTTTCGACTATCACGCAGTGAACCCGTTAGGAAAAGCCAGTCTCATATAAATAAATGTAGCTAATTATTTTGTCTTAAGAATTCCACTAATACCCGTACAGGAAAATAATAGCATTACGACGACAGCAATATCTCACCGTTAACTAAGGTTGTGCCATAACTTATCTCGCGTCACATATATGTAGCAAATAGACGCTTTTCCCACCCCTACGCATGATTCATTGCTAAGGACAACTGTATCTGTTTCATGAGCCAGTGAATCGTATCCATTTGTTTTCGATTAACGTTGGAGCAATGTTGGAACAATTGTGAGACGGGGCACTATTAATTGGAGTGTTCCGGTTTTTATGCCCCGCACTAGTGTGGTTTTTTTTTTTTATTTCGTGTAACCGCTGTGTACTTGCAACAATTGATTAATGGTTGCTTGAGTTGGTTTTGTTCATTTTTAGTTAATCTTTAAGTCTGGCGGTCTTCGATTGAATTGTTTTGATGATGAATGCAGCTGCCATTTTGGAAAGATGATTTGTCTTAATAAGTAATTGGTTTAATCTTATGAAACTTGATGGTATATTACGTCTATATTAGTCGAGTCCTATCCTTACTAGTATTATTTATGCGAGAGTGAGTTTTTATTTTACGCTTTAACGCCTAAACTGCTGAACCGATTTTGATGAATTTTGGTTCAGAGATAGAAGGGACCTTGGAGACGGTAATGGGTACGAGCGAAGCCACGGCCAAAGGCTAGTATAGGGATGGCGAACCTTTTTTGGCGAACGTGCCCTTTTCATTACAAAAATATTTTTTGCCATGACGTGTCACCAAAAATCTTGACTTGGTGATACAATGGACAAAAAATAACACTAGACACTATTAACTTTACTCTTTTTTTGTAACTATAAATTCATAAAGCAATCTTAATGCCAATCCGCTTTGTGTTAGCATGATTTCTGTTGTTGCTAATCATTCAAGATGCTAAGTAATCTTGTATGGGCGTCGCCAAATTATTTTGCTGCGTGCCACGACTAGCACGCGTGCCATAGTTTCGCCATCCCTGGGCTAGTACCTATCATAAAGTGGAGGAGGAGGTAATCTCTGAAAGGAATTATCCGATTACAAACAATATTTTAGAATAGAATAGAAAACATTTATTCGGCACACAAACGTACAGCAACAAAGACAAAGTAAAAAAATAGGTGTAAGTAGGTGCTAGGTGCGTAGGTAGGCGCTGAGCGTGCCCATACCGAAAGGGTTTTTATTTAAGGATGGTAAAAAAAAAAAAAAAAAAAAAANAAAAAAAAAAAAAAAAAAGAGCCCTTTGCGTTCCAGGGCCGCGGTGACTCTTTCGAACTAATTCCGCAAATACGGAAAGGGTTACCATCTCATCATTTGCTGGGCGTCAGATACCCAGTACTGGTTTTCAGTTGGCACCCCACAGTGTCATTTTCCTAACAGAAAGCTACACTACTACACCAACGCTGAGTTCCATCTAATTTTTATCACAGTAAATGTATTGTCTCAGCAGAATAGTTCACGGAAATAAGTCCTTTGGAAAAACTCGTTGATAAAAATAAACCATAAAATAAATAAACGCTTTGAACAGCTCCTTCTTTGAACTCATAATCCTATTGTTTAATGTAATAAAGAAAATCTTAATTAAGTTGTTCATTTCTTCGTAAAAACCAGCTTTTGTTTATGTAGAGTAATCAGTTCCGACGTACAAGAGTACCTAAAGTAGCGTGCCTACTCGTGTTGAGAGTATCAAGACGGCACGAAACCTTTATGACCTTTAAAACCAGAGCATAAACGTATCAGGCAGCGTGCCCCCGACGCCAAGCCACAAATTCGCCGTAATTTTTGTCACATATTTATGACGTTTGGCGTAGAGGGCAAGCTTGCGCTTGTCATGTATACATGACAATGACGTTTAAAAGGTTAAAATCTAAGTCTTTAGTTGAGAGTGAACAGATTACGTCTTGACAAGCGTGCTCCATCGTCGATCACGTCATCGCTTACCAAATTACTCAAAATTCTGATCACGGAACTCCTTTTTGCACATGTACCTGAATTATCGATGCGGCTTCATACGGATGTAAATTATGTATATGTCACCGAAAAATGGCAAACTCCGTAAAATTATAAAATAACTTGAGATATTGTAAACTCTCGATAAATTGTCAACCGAACATTTGAAATACTTTTTTACGCATCAAAATTTGATGGTAAACCTGGAAACAAGGCTCTCATTGGTCTGTTCAGATATGAGCTCACACCAATAAAGACCAATGAGGGGCCAAGTTACCAATTTAACCTCACACCTTTCGATTTAATATCACACCAAAACAAGCGAGGGTTTACAATCTTTCGAGATATTTTTTATTCTTACGGAGTTTGCAATTTTCCGGCGACATATACACACAAATCTTCCTTATTTTCGTTCTTTCTATTAGTGAAAATCGTATTAAAATCTTTTGCGTCGTTTAGAATTAAGCGGAGCAACAGACAGGTAGAAAACGACTTTATTTTATGATATTTAGAGATTGGTTGGCAAACCCTTAAAGCATCACTAAAGACTATTATCATCATATCAGCCGCAAGACATCCACTGCTGGACATAGGCCTCCCCCAAGTGTCACCACAACAACCGGTCCTGTGCGTCTCGCATCCATCGGTTACCCGCAACCCTCACCAGGTCATCGGTCCACCTTGTGGGAGGCCTCCCAACGCTGCGTTTTCGGGTACGAGGAATCCAACGTACGCTAATAATAATAATAATAACGGAATAATAATAAAAATCTTTATTGCAGACCATACAAGGTCCATATTCACATTTAAAAAAAGAAAAAATATATATTTTTTTAATTACAATCACGATAAAACATACAATTTAATACAAATAAAAATGAAAAAAATGTCAATAATTAAAAAAAAAAACACAGAACACTTAAGCAGCTATTTCCAGCCAACCCTTGTAGGTCTTGGTAGCAATCATTCTATCAGCAAGTTCTTTAACTATACTGTTTCTACACATACCAGCCCCGGACAAGAGTGACGCGATTCTGTTCCTCTGAATGGCATTGAACGCGTTCAGCCTCGCCTCCGCGAACATGCCAGAGGCACTACAGTTTCGCTTCAACCGCATGAGAAAGACTCTACCTCTTTTTAATTATCTTCTAGTACTCATATACCTTTTGATTTCTCAAGAAAATGAAGCTAGAAAATGCTCAACTCCCTTCAGTTCTATTTAAAACGTAAAACAAAGGAGCTTTAATAATAAAATCAACGGAAACGTATAATAGGTGCCTGTAATAATATTAAACTTTTGTTTGAATTTTCATTGTTTTTCCGAAGCTGGTTCAAGACTTGATTATTAATTAATATTGGACGTACAACGAACAGACATAATCCTCTCGTTTTCCTTTGCGTAGATAATTTTATTGGGGCTCGCTGTTCTATATTTTTAATAAAAACAAAGTTTTATAACGGCGACACGGAGAAACTATTAAATACTTTTTAAAACATTTATTACATTTTATCATGATCTATTCGTTTCTGAGACATGACATGCACACACACACACACACACACCCTCACCCTCACACACACACACACACCCTCACACACACACACACGCCCACACACACACACAAACATACCTACACACACCAACACCACACGACTCTCTTTTCTACACACTTACTGCAAGACACTATAACCCCTTATAATTTATGTTTTTGAGCTTTTCCTTTGTTAGACATATTATTACGATATGTTCCATTGTATTTTATGAATCATGATGAAAGAGACTGGCCTCCACGTCACAGGGGATCCTAGTGTGGAGACCAGTGATTTATCTGATTGAATCATGTATTTTTCTGAACAAAAAAGATTATTATTATTAGATTATTATTATAAGACACTTATGTGGACTCATTGGCTTCGCTCCCGTGAGCGCGACTCATCTCACAAAAACCTTAGAAAATTCACAGAGCCACGACCTCCGGTCAGTGCAATCTTACGTTAGTTTAAATTTAATTTATCGTTTGAGAAACTTTATACCTATTCATAGGTCAATAGTAGATCTAAAACATCCCTAGAATGTATACCTACCCTAATTTCATCGAAGTACGAATGAAAATTAGTGACTATCGTCAAAAAAATTTCCAATACATCTAAAATGTCCAGCTGTAGCGGAAAGCGTCTTAACCAAAGTCTGAATTCCTATTGCTTTTTGTCCTTTATCCAGTCAAACCAAATAATCTATACTTACAATATAATAAAGCTTTTAGAGTTTGTTTGTTTGAACGCGCTTATCTCTGGAACTACCAGTCGTATATACACAGACCTAACAATAAATATATTTATACATATACATAATTATACACCCAATTAAACATATCTCATAATTTGAAGTAATATTGAACTCCTTGAATTGCTGCTTAGCCCTCTTCCTCTCACCTTATTTTGCTGTGCCCGACAAGGTCCATATTGATATTTTACTTTGTTGGAATGCAATAAAGAATTGAGTATTGGATTTTGAAAATTCTTTTGTATATTATAATAATTCTTTATTATCAGGCAATTAAGGCCCATAGATAAAATACACAAAAATAAACATAAAAAAAATAAACTAATACATATTAATCTTACTTAATTAACTTCGTCGAGTTACGCTGCGCCACAGTAGATAAATATACAGTAAAACATCTTCATACAAACGTGCCGCTCTCGGTTTGAATGTGTGCGTGCGCGCCGCGCGCCATGTCGGCACGCGATTTCACGCACACGCTAGCATAATATATGGGGCAATAAGGTGGCGGCAGTGCGGGCTGTGCAGCGCGACTGTGAGCACGCGCGTACGCTACATGACCGCTTGCGTTCGTCAACTCTCGCCGGCGCGGGCGGCGGACACTTGTCGTAAATTACGAGTATCATGACTTCAAAAAGAGGAAAAAAATATTGTAGTGTTTTCGGGTGCCTCAATAATGATTTCGCAAACCCGGACTTATCATTCTTCATACTTCCTACTCAACCAGAAATGTAAGTACCTACTTATACTTAAATATTATTAGAAAATATGGTATTGTATTGTTTATTTCACAGTTTATTTGCTTTATTAAGAGCGTAGCCGAGTCGCATTTTTCTGAATACTATGTTTAGAGCTAAAGTTTATTTTAAGAAGTCTAGTTTTACTATAAAATAGAGGATTGAGTACGAAACATCGTTTTGGTAAACATATTTTTCGCGTAGGTATAGTTGTAATAAGGACAATTTCACAATAATTAATAAATAATAATAAAGCGTTCCGGACGTGCAGAAACAGGAGAAAAATTTTCTCGGTATCAAATTTGTAACTTAGTATAATAAATGTTATGTGAATAAAAGCTTTTTATTTTTACTAAATTTATAAATTGGTAAAATATTCAATCATAATATGCTTTTTATTTTATAAATTTAGATCAAGTGCTGCTTGTTCGAAAATATTAACTAAAAGTAAAAGTGACAACCCTGGGTATCAACGCAAGAGTAGGCTAATAACTCGGCGGGCGGCCTTAGATAACCTACTGTATATTTATCTACTGTGGCTGCGCGGTGTCGCGTAGCCTGCCGCGAAAACGTCGGTAGACTACACCCTTCGGCCAGAACTCTTCCTTTAGGAACGTGTCGAGATGTTGTGTCGGAACCCGCACCACAAACGACTTGAAGTTGGTGTTGTGACGCTGTTCCAGCTTCTCGGCCCTCAAGGTCCAGTTGGTCTTCACCTTCATGTACTCCACGATCTCCTCAACCTTCGTGGAGTGATGCAGTCGGGACACATACAGCAACGTCGAAAGTATCGCTGGATGGGGTCTCATGAGGAATGCTATAGCCCAGGGATGGCGAAACTTTTTTGGCGAACGTGCCATTTTCATTAAAAAAATAATTTTTGCCATGACGTGTCACCAAAAATCTTGACTTGGTGATACAATGGACAAAAAATAACACTAGACGCTATTAACTTTACTCTTTTTTTGTAACTATAAATTCATAAAGCAATCTTAATGCCAATCAGCTTTGTGTTCAGCATGATTTCTGTTGTTGCTAATCATTCAAGATGCTAAGTAATCTTGTATGGGCGTCGCCAAATTATTTTGCTGCGTGCCACGACTAGCACGCGTGCCATAGGTTCGCCATCCCTGCTATAGGCTATACGGGTACCTACGGAAAAAAACGCGTACGAAGTCGCGGACAAAAGATAGTGTAATAATAAGTCACAAACAGCTGTGTTCTTGGCTAAAACGAAAACGTTGAAGCAAAGTCTGGTGTTCTAGTAGTTTTGGTCTTTTATCCAATTAAAATCCAAGTACATTAGATTACCACCCCTCCAAGCTTTGGCTTGGCATCCCTTTCAATAAAAACAGAAACTTGGCAATGGAATTCACTTGAATTTATTAATTCTATTTCGTAATTCGAATTTGTAATCGTGTTAAACTTTTAATTTCGGAGGGCCACTGTTTTGCCTATTATGCTTAAGGGAATAATGTCTACGTGCTTCGAAACCGTTATTTTTTTAACGTTATTCCGTTACGTTATTTGGGTTATAAAAATTAGGTTCGTAATGTTTTTCGGCTGCTGTTTAATTTTATGGTTGTACAGGGTTTCTGTGCTAATGAAAGTTTTGTACGGTTTTTGTTCTCATTTTTGTAACGATTTTAAGACTTGGACCAAATAAGTACGTCTGGTTTTTAATTTTTTTTATTTCACTTTGGATGTCTGGTACACTTTGCATGTATTAAAGCAAGTTAATTTATGTGTTAAAAATGTTTTACTTAATCCGGTACAAAACTAGGTCACAAATCACAAAAAGTCTCTAACGTGCTCTAACTCCATACTAAGAGTAAGGGTCCCACAGATAGGTAAGACGCGACAATACGTTAACGCAATTTGGGTATATGAAAACGCTGTGTCTCATTGTCGCCTTTGTCTGTGGACGCCGTACCTAAAGTCAGATTCTTGACTTCTGTAACACAAAATTTACCTAGCTCAGAAGACTCTGTTATAATATAACCTTTATTTATGTTAATAAAATATTTGATTGACTACCTCAGCTGTTAAAAAAATTCTTAACTAAAAAAAACCTTCTTTCATAAAAATAAAACCGCAAATCATCGCCCAGTCTTACGCACAAAATCTTAAATAACCTACCTTCGTCAATTCCTCTAAAAAACACTTCAATATAAGGAAAAAAGTGCATCGATAATTGAATCATCACGCTTACCACCTTTCGGAGTGAGTCAGTGCTGAAAACCGCAGTTCATGTGAATCATCTATAATTACGTACATTTTTATTGCCATCCTAACTGATTCGGTATCGGTAATTTGCTTGCTATAGGGTTTCTCAGCAAGTTTTTTGCCTGTTCGGTTTTTTGTTAAAAATATGTAATTTGATTTAGGCGAATTAAAATAGTAAATTACTAACGCTTCGCTACCCACGTTTTGCAGATAGTAAATCGACGTCAGACGGATTGCAATAAAATCTAGATTATATTCAATGCAACCCAAATGAAAAGTGTTATTATACATATTTTCGTGGATAATAAAACCTGAGCTTAACTAATCTTCAATATAAATTAAACAATACAAGCACTTTTGCACGACCAAACGCATTCGCAGAAATCATCAAAAAGTTGACTCATAGCAAAAATAGTGAAAAACAAAAAAAATGGACCCCATTATGAAACGATTCGCGCTTGACCGCATTTTTTGTCTGCATTCACACATTTTATAATAATGCCTTACAAAATAATAATAGGTGGTCGTGAATAAAATGGCATTGGCGTTTTTATTATTTTTTATTTGTCCAAAAAAACGTTAATTTGGGCTCTTTGAATGGTCATTTCCTGTTTGGTGTTGCCTACTGTAATTTTTGCGTGGCTATCGCGTGAGGTGGGCATTAAATACTCTGTACTTAGCGGTATGTGAACGATATAGAATTTATTGCCTCATTTTAGTTAAATTACTTTTTCATAATCCTGGTTACAATTTAGGTTAGGTTACTTACAACTGTTAAAGCTCTCGCAAGCGTGCGTGACGCGACAAAGATGTGACGACACATTTTCATATTAATTGTCCTAAAAATGTTAATGTTTAAAAAAAAATCATATGAAAATCGATATCGCATCATTGTCGCATTCTCCGGGAGCTTTAATTGGCGAGTCTAAATCTTGCAAAAAGTTTAACGAAAGTATTTTAGGTCATCGTGTTTTTCCGAATCTCGAACATAAATAGTTCTTACATCGACTATCCGATTACATACAGTGATTGCCAGGTCAAAGATCGCATAGTGAATAATTAATGTTCGGTTACTAGGCCAACGAATATAAGAAGCAATGACTCACATATTAGCAAGTTTCTTCACTCTTACGAAATCTATATTCACTCACTATGAAACAATAAACCGAAAAATATTCGTTTGTTGTATGGGAGCCCACTTAAATTTTTAATTTATTTTAATTTTTTGTTAGAGTGGCAACAGAAATACATCATCTGTGAAAATTTCAACTGTCTAGCTATCACGGTTCATGAGATACAGCCTGGTGATAGACAGACAGACGGACAGTGGAGTCTTAGTAATAGGGTTCAGTTTTTACCTTATGGGTACGGAACCCTAAAAACCAAGGCACTTTTATACTTTTAAAAGCACACTAGCGCCATTGTCACCAGTGGCATTTCGTCGCAACTTCATAGCATAACCATAAACAAAACATTTACAATGTATTTTTCAAAGTTAAAAATGGAATGTGCAGCGTTTGAACTTTTAAAGAAAGAACTACTTTCTCCATTCTATTTAAAAAGTTGCGCTTAACGTTAAAAGCATTATTGAGGCCACGAATAAAGAGTTCGTACTTCATAAACGTGGAGTAACGGTAGAAAATTTTCGATTTTAAATTTAGAATGGTAGAAAAACATGCTTTGTCAACTGCTTGTCAAATCGCGCAAGGAGTAATGGGTTCTTTACAAAATTGTTGAAGGTAGAAATATTTCAACATGTTAGAATAAATACTTTGATTGACTTATAAAAATGAAGCAAACATTAGACATCTTTTAGTTATTTTATAGGATAAAGGGGTGTCCCAGTACCTAATAAAATTAAATATTAAAGTGCCATATCGGACGACAGTCAAGTACTTAGGTAGTATTAATGTTTGCTTTACTCGTACTCAATCAATAAAGGGTAGGTATTCGACGAAGTAGTCTGTCATGTCAACGAACCTATTCATGACACATGTCATGACATCATCCTCATACTAACAGCTTTTGATCCTCTACCGATCACTGGCCTCTTTCATAATCTATTCCACTGAAAACATTACGTCAATATTTACAATATCTGTCATCTTTTTGTCGCCATCCAGTCCAGCTATCTTTAAGACAGAAACCGGCAGTGTTGCCAACCCAGAAACACTGCTAAAAAACTATTAAAAAAATAAATATTTTACTTAATAAACTGTAGATTTGCAGGCCTAAGCAACAAACTGGGAAGATTTCCGAAAAAACTGTAAATCTTCAGTTAAAATCATTGGCAACCCTAGAAACCGCTCACTGTAAAACTGTTCTAAATCTCCGGAGTAATCTATGAAAGTATGGTTGAAGTCTCGTTATTAAAAAGTGGGTCTACAAGACGTTAAATTAATAAAGTAGGTCGAAGAACAAAGAGTTCACTTCACAAACTGTAAACATCGTAATAGAACACTATTGACCCGACGCCCGACGGTTAAACAATGGCTTTTATCATCATTCCACTGAACTCTAAATTCGATAACCTGTGAGAACAGCAAATATTTCTAATTTGATATGTTATGTGATACTGGCAGTTTATATTAATTCTTTTGTCTCTGGTTATCGCGATTTTAAAAAAGTACTTAGTGTTCGAAGTTTGATTGAGTAACATATTTACATATTTTTATTTAAATATTAGATTTGTTTGTTACTAAGGTTAGAAACTGTCTGTGTGCGAAATATCATTCAAATCCCCGTTTTTGCATCATTGAGTAACAAACATACAAACATTCACGTTTATAATACCTACCTATTGGTATATCATAAGCTTCATAACATAAGAAATACCTATTTAAATGTCGTGTAATGGCTGGTCGTTTGCTCTTATCTTCATAATACGGTTATGCAAAAATTACGCTTATCTTTAATTTATTAATCGTAACATGCTTTTAAATGTCTCAATCCACCTTCTTATAAATAAATGTATTTAATCGCAAACACACAGACAAATTCCTCAATTACCTACATATTTACTGGATACTCCAGAACGAAATAAATTATCTTGATAAATAAGGAATGACGTCAGAGCATACAGTTATCATCACTTCACTTTCTGTGTACTGAGTACATTCATTGTAAATACGAACAGAAAGTATTGCGTATATTTTGAATCTGAATTTGAGTTTATGATCAAATAGGAATTACAAACTTTATGTAATACATTACAAAGTTCAAATTCCATTGCAACCCCTGCTTTGTTACTTTGTAGGTCTTTTTATACAAAAGGTCACTTTAAAATCCCTTAAAAACATAACGCTAAAGTCGATATTTGAGTTGGCGGCGAGATGGATTGAAAATAATCTCGAATCTTGAATTCAAGTATAATCGAATACAAAGAAAAAACCGAACACATTCCAATTTAAGTATAATAAAATATTCTAAGTTCAAATGTGACGTTTGATTGATAATTTCCGCCATGTTGGAATAATTACGCCCCATTTATTCTAATATTATTTTCGATGCGAATGTTTTTTTGAATAATGTTTCAATTAATTAAATTAATATTCCTACAATAATAATTAATTAATGACTGTATGTCTGTATTGCTAATCTTTCCTTCTGTTACTTTTTTACACTGCGTCGTTAATAAAAATATGGCGGAGTTCCAGCTTTTAATAAATTGGTATTTACCTTGTAGAGATGTTTATTATTAAATATACGGTTGTATTTAATTGAAGTGAAGAAATTCGACGTTAATAAACGATACCTGCCTTTCCAACTTCGTAGCAATTTTCCTTTTAAAGGAAATTCACTGTAAATCACACAATAATATTAAGTGCTTTTGCCCAAGCATGTCGTTATTACGAACATTATTTTGTAAAGATAGTCAAGCATTTAATGTTCTCGCAGACAGGTGCGATGCGACAACACGTTTTCATAAAATTATTTTAGGAAAGCTGCTCTACATATGACTACGGAAAATCATTGTCGCGTTGTCATTTCGCACTTTTCTATTTAGACCCATCGAAAGCGCATTCGAAACTTTAAACGAAAGAACATTACATCGCCTAATAACATAACAGCTGTTGTATCTAGCCAGGATATAATTCAACCCCCAACTCATCCGCACGGACCCTCTGACAGGACCAACTCGTCCCCACGACTCGACCCAACAACTCGACCAACCCACCCCCGCAACGTTGACCGACGTAGGTACAATGTTGACAAGGGGTGACATTGCCTTTAGCTCCCAATTTAGCGGAACCTGTGTGACTATTTTAGAGCCTAAAATATACAAATGTAGGTTTAATACTACTACGACTAGATTGTAAGAGTGTGGATGGCAATATGAGTAGGGAAAGACCAAATAAACGACGGTTGGACTGTGTGTAACAGTATCAGCCCTAATTATAAAAACTTCGGAAATCCACGAGTTTTCCAGCTCTACTTATTAAGGAAAAAGGGTGTAACGGAACGGTGTATTCAAAATTTTGAAACAGCTTCTTGCTCCCTGTACATTTTTTTTTATTTTTTTTATTAATATAATAACCAACTTGACTTAACAGTTCCAAAAAACCACACAAACAAGTTATTGGTCTGTCCAAAACAAAATTGAAATATAATAAAAAAAACAAAATATATATCACTATTAACAAAATCTGAAAAATCTAGGCAAAAATAAAAATAGAAAAAACAGCTTAGATGAACAACTTCTTCAAGAAAGTTTTAGTAGATTACCAAACGAAACTAAATTTTCCATACAGCATACCAAAAAAAAAGTACGGGAAGTACCTTGAAGAACACCACCTTTCGGTTATACCCTGTATAATCCATATAAAATCCCACTAGCGTCTAAGATTTATTTGCCCCTACAAAATCTAACCATATGTTGTCTTTTATTTGCAGCTGATCCGTTGCCAGGCAAGCACGTACCGCTAGAAAGCTATGAGAGCGAATTGGAGAGGGAGCACGCACTTCCGACGTCCGTCCCCAACGCTGACATACTCAAGACTAACAGCAACCCGACGTACCATAAACCGAGGTAAGCTTTGATGGTTTTTTTTTAATTTTACGCACAAGCCTTTTTGTGTTATGTTTTCAGGCACAAATCTCACTTGCGAACACTTGGTCACATAAGTCTCTAGACTAAATATAACCTGGCAAATTAGGGTTTGATAGGCCCTTTGGGTACCCAATGTGAGTACGGTGCTCCTGTTCTGAACAGGAGCAGTTTCGTTTTTAATTTAAAAGCAGATAAACTTTTAATGTTAAGCGTTTGCGGGCTCAAGTCACACTTGCAAACACTTGATCATATAAGTATCTAGACAAATTAAATTTTGATCAATGATAATGATTGTCATAACCAGTGATCGGATAATCGGGCGCTTATATACCTGTAAAAGAATAATATGGACATTACTTTCTGAATAAATAAGTAATCCCGGGGTCCCGGGATTGAACAATTTTATAAAAACAGCTATAACAACTTTATGAAATTATAACAGTGGTTATTTTAATTGAGTATCTTTATTTTATTCAAAACAAATGGAATATCTATAAAAAAATATAATGTGCGCAATGTGGTCAATGTGTTGTATTTATTACACAACTGCCCAATAAAAGGAGTGTAAATTTTTTTATGTTCGTATGTAACTTCTAAATGCCTGAACCGACTTAAAAGCATGTCCGTATTTTACTTTCGTGGGAATAAAAGTGAAGTTTAGGTATATTAGTGCCCGATAATACGATCACTGGTCATAAAATAACCTAGCGTAATAGGATTTTATAGACCAGCTCGATAACCACAGTGAGGGGTTCTCGGTGCTCCTGTTCAGAACATGAACCATACGTTGGAGTGCCCCAAGTGATTTAATTAATTCCACCGAAGCTGCAATTAACGTAGCCACCTACTGGACCCAAATAATGTAAGGAGTTAAACATCAACTCGAAAAGAAGAAGTTACAAAATATTTGGATTTGATTCGCGCTGCCGAAATTACACTTGGCCAATCCAAAACAGACAAATTAAAATCATAATTGATAGCAGTCACTTTGTGTAGACCCCTGGGCCTGATCATACAAGTACCATTATATTTAGGTAACTAGCAACCAGTACCTGGTACAGGAGCCTTCTAGATTATCTTAACTTCTGGATACACTAGATTTATTACATTATTTACACGGACAACGAGAGCCACCATAATATTTTATTTTCAAACTGTAAATTTGGCGGTCAAAGTGTCTAATGGTCTAGTTGAAAATGTTGAAATAAATGATTTGACTTTGACTTTGACTTCAATAGTCTTTATTCGACCACTGTGCCTAAAAAGCCGTCAAATCATAGATTTTTATTATTTTTACTTTTATTACACCCTACTTTTATTTAAACTGGGCCAGTAATCGTAAAAACTCGGATATACGCTCCTAATTACAGCAATTATACTTGGCATACACGAACAGGTACACAGAAATAAAAAAAACATTATCGTTAAATTCAAAACGGGATGGCTAATCGTGGTGCGTAAAACGGACGATTATTTACGCGGTGCGTAAAAAAGGTAGATTTCTCACGGGCCGTTTAGTTTCTTCAAATCGTAAAATTGGCATAACCTAGCAGTATAATTTTCAAACGATTAGTTTTGTTTAGGGTTGCCAGTGAAAATAAAAAAGTTTTATTAAAAAAAAGAGCACAACTTGAAGAAAAATTAAAGCCGGAAAATCCAAGGATATTTGGCTCAAAGAGAAAAATACAGTACAGCGATTAAATATGCCAAAGGAAGAGGGCGTTAAATAAATGAATTAAACATAGCTAAAATAATATTGGTTTAACTTCGCGTTTCTGTTTAAACACAGATTAAAAATAATAAAGCAATGTTGGCTTATTCTCATAGCTTTTCAGTTTTGGTATTCTCTTTTATCTCTGACAGGATAAAATAGATGAAAAATTCAATTTTGTATCTTAATTTTATTTATTGTACACCTACCACAGTATAGTCTTTATAACCCAAAGGTTGACTGGTAGAGAATGCCTTGATGCATTAAGTCCGCCCATGTACCACTATTGTACATAAAGTTTAAATAAATAAATAAATAAAAACAATTTTTGTAATCATAATTAAATCATTTTATGAAAAACAGAAAAATAAGATATTTTCCGAAGCTTCTGGGTAGAAAACAATTTAAACCTGTATTATTATGAGGTGTACAATAAAGTATATAATAAATAAATAAATAAACAGCTAGTAACAAATGTTTAACATTTCAAATTGTTTTTTTTTATAGTAATGGGCTAGAAATCGCAGGACAAGTTGATTAATTTCAGGTTTCCATTCGCTAAAAGTCTTCAAACTACATAATATATGTATAGCGGTAACTCATGCCTTTAAATAGAAAACTAATTAAAATACTTATTTTTAATTTTGAAAAATAAACCTGCTCGCAACCCTATTTTCACCAGCACCTCTCACAAATAAATTAATTGGCCATATTCTCGAAAAAACCTGTTCCTAAACTTTATTGAGATCTCCAATACTCATTTCCTATGATTTTATTGATTTGACAACATTAAGTCCAAGTTTTATAATCTTATTTATAGCTTTATTTTCGAACTTATCTGATAATAAAAGAAAACATTGAATTAACGAGTGATTTTAGACAGAAATTGTTCCGAATTAATATGCGATGAGGTAGCTGACTTTTATACATATTAATTATTTCATTAACATCGACCATTCGTGTGTAAAGTTTTTAATTCTCTTTATTTATTAATATCGATGAAGTAATGAACCCAATATAGTTGGGAAAAGGCTAGACAGACGATGATGATGATCGATGGGGTAAAGGTTGCCGCGGACAGGCGCGACAATGCGACAACTTGTTTTCATAGAAATATCTTGAACAATTTTATAAATAACGGCTATAAGCGTGTTGTCGCATCGCTGACCTGTCTGTCGGAGCCTTCAGTCCTTACAGACATAAAAAAAGCTAATTCTATAAAAAAGCATCCAAAGTTGAGTTTGGCAAAGCGCTGACAGGTAATACCAATAAACCAGATCATATCTTTAAAATTAATGTCCCAGAATATTTTAATGGTAATAAAAAGAATCGTCCCCTAAACTATCTTTCACAAAACCATTTGGCTAACCTAAGAATAATTTCAAGAAAGATATAATTTAACTTAGAAGACATTATGCTTCTCAAAGTACCTTTTTACGACGTAACTTGGAAAATGAACCCCGTTTCAAACATATTTTTAATCTCACAAATACTAAAGAGATTGGTCCATTTGAATTTTATTTGTTTAGGCTTTGAAATCAGATAATATAATTGGGAGACTGATCTCCGGTGTCTAGAAAGCTTTTCTGGGATCAGAAAATGTGATGCCAAATCTCATCTTAACTAATTGGAAGATGTGAAGCATGTTTTCATAATCTGTATCTTTTTTTTTTATTTTTTTTTTTATGGTATGCGTCGTTTGTCGCAGAAAAATACTTCTATGCTGACATCTCTTTGAGGCGCGCGTGAAACACAACGCGCCATCAACCCGGGACCGATCGGCGGCCTACCGACCGAATTCGGTCGATAAGTCGCCCGTACACACTCAATCTCGATCGCGATCCACGTATTAGCGTATTCGAATCAAATTCGGTCGGTAAGCCATCGGTAACCATGTTGAGACTTCCCCGCCCTGGTCAGATTGCAAAAGTTTTTTCACTCATCAAAAGTTATACTACCACTGAATGTTAAAAACTACATTAATGTAGAAATAAAAAGGTTCGTGCAGGGCTTTGAGCGAAGCCGCGAAAAAATGATGCTAGGATGAAACTTGGCACACGTGTAGACCATATCCTGGATTGGAGCATAGAATACGTTTTTACCGACTTCCAAAAAAGGAGCAGATTCTCAATTCGTTGGGTTTTTTTTTCGATCCGATTGATGTGATTAATTTTTCGTTCAATGCGATAAACTTGCCATTTAGTCCCGTAAAAAAATATTCAGTTTGGCCCAGCAGTTTTTATTTTATGAGCATTTTGCTTACTTGTTGATTACTTGGATGATGAAATTACGTCGGTGTCAAAAACGAAGAAACATTACTAAAACACCGACTTCCGAAAAAATATTTTAGACTTTGTAGTGTTTTTATTTGGAAGTCGGTTGTAATTTTTTGTAAAAAAGTTTTAATAATAGTATTTTGATTTTTTGACTATATCGTGGTTGAAGCCGCTAAGATATTCACAGAATATTATCCGAAACAGAACATTTCAGTTCCTTTACAAGAAATAATGAAGTCATCCTAATTCCGACATTGCAGGAATCCCTACGCGTTAACCTCAAAAAGTAATTAGGACACAGACATACAGACGAATTGCGTACCTTAGGGGCTCCCTAATTAAAAGAAGTTCGCCAAAGGACCGAGATTAGGCCGAGGTAAATAATAAAAATAATAGTGGCCGTAGCAACTGTCTTACCGTCAGGAACAACGTTTTCTTATGAAAATAAAACGGGAAATAGTCTCCGTTTGGTATGACAGTTTAAAATATTACTATTTTTCATTCGCGTCCAAGATGTGCTTAGAAATAACGTGTTTTTTAAAAAGTCGCTTTGTCTGTTACCCGATTTGACGTAGCAACGAAAAAATTAACATGATCCGACAACCCTTGTATGTCTCGACTGCCTTTAAACTCGACATCTTTACTCGATACCTACTAAAAATATATCAAGGCAAAGGGTCACTCCCAATGTAAAACAAAAACCTTACCATTTCAAAAACAACAGTAAACCACGAGTGCTAACGGAAAAGTATACTTCGCAGAATTTTCTTTCATTGCACACAGATCCATCAACTCAGCGATCGATCGAAAGTTCCCTGAACGAAGTTTGAACAGTGTTTCTCAAAGTTTACTCGGCCCCCTTGTAGGAATCATGTCTAGATTGTGCCGGTGATGCATCGATTATCGTTTTTTGTTAGTGTAAGCTTTAAATTTAAAAGGAGTTGCTTTTTGAAGTGAAGTTTTGAAGTTGGTTGTTGTTTAGTGGTCTGTTTGGTTTAAGAAAGTAGGTCAGTTTAAGTGGAGTGCGCTCGTATTGATAGTCAATGAGAGGTATTTATACCAAAGTTGTTTTTAAAAACTCCCGCTGACTGACGCAAAGAAACAATACGACAACGCAATTTTATTGAAATTGTTCCACAGATAATGTAGTCGTAGAACAATTACTTGACACGAGATGGCTACTTACTGCTTGTGACTTCGACATCTTATACAATTTACAGAATCAAATTGAAACGGGGCAAAACACGAATTATTGATGACTACGCTTTTTGGCTGTATTTTGCTTTACAGTAATAAAATGTAATTGTGTTAATTCCAAAATGTTTATAGGGTAGATAGGCCTTGTTTTTACCCACAATATTTTATGACTTTTCCGCTCCACAATAAAAACAAAAATAAAAGTTTGAGAACAACAGCATCAATACTAAAAGCATCATTGAACTTCATTATTGTGAAGTGCGGATTCATTTGAATGAAAACAAAGTTTTGAAGAAACTTTGGGTATTCAATGTTTTTTTTACTTAAAAGTTTTGTTTTGTATTGATTTGATAGCATTTTGATTAATATTTGTACAAGCAAAAGCATAGTATTTCTCTCTTTTGTGTTTCTTCTCATATATTTTAATAAGGTGAGAATAGTTCATGTGACTCCGGAACTGGGATGTAGGGGGCAGATAGGCAGTCGCTCGATTTAAAATACTGGTATTCAGCTGAATCCAGTTACGACTGTCCGTGAGATTATCTGGCTTCTGACTACCCGTAACGACTGTCACACATCTACAAATAACAGACGGGACCAAAATGGCTTAACTTGGTTGATTGCCTGAAGATGGTAGCCTTAATATTTGCCTTGGCCATATTCAAAGTCCTACCTTTAAGGTAATAACTGTTAAAATGGTTAACAAAATAAAGATGAAAGAAAACTAGTTAATTTGGCATATACAAGGAAACTTAATTTTAAACAATAACATTGTGTACCCCACGACTGCACCAAATAGGTCCAGTTCAGCAAAATGCCAGACAAAGAATGCCTGCCTGACGCTGGTTTTCAACTGAACTAAGGTTCAGTTGAAAGTTTAAGGTGGCCCTAGTAGTAATTCACTTCAAGGCTTACCTTGAAGTGAATTACTACTAGGGCCACCTAGTGTATCGTAACTGTGACTAAATATCAGGATAGAATTAAAGTTTAAATAAACGTCTGTCTGTTGAAAGTCATTGTGTAGTTTTATTAGGTTATGGGCCCAGCACGTTGCCACTACGCCTACCCACAATTCACGTTTAAAGATAACTTTAATTAATGCTACTGTAATTAAATTGGTTAATGAGTAGAATTTTAAGTAAACTATGACCTCTGGGTTTTAGTCGTTGTTGCTTTTCGTTTGGTATTCTTCAAGATTTAATAAAATACGTGACAATAAAAGTTTTACAGGTATTAAGGTTGGGCCATGAGATTAGCGTTTGTTTAGCTTGTTAGTTATGATGGTAAACTAAATAATTGATGTTTAACACTTTGTTGAACATTGTCCTTTTAATAATCTTCGGATGAAAAATTTATCAACATTAATATATAAAAATAGAGAGTACAACTAAGGCCAAGTTTGTGGAACGAAAATTATTGCAAAATGAATGTGACAAACATTGGTGACATATTATCAAACGCGCGTTAGCTGCTGTTTGGTTGGTCGAATGATTTTAAATCAACGACCATTTCATCGCTTACTATCAGTTGAGATTGTGGTCAAACGCGAGTCCATCCAGAATTAAAAAAAAAAACCTAGATCGGAGGCAATATCCACACTTGTTCAAGATGTCAATTCAATCTGCAATGAAGTCAGCAGCTATAATCTTCGAAGAACCTCAGACTCAGCTATCCTATTCTTTTAAAAACATAAGGAAAACCCATCATATTTCCCGTCAGCCATAAACTACACATTTGGCACTCGATCAAGCTATATCTTTTGATAGTAAAATAAGTTTATAGGCATATCCATAAGATGGGGCTAATCGATCAATTCCCAGATATTTTATTCATGTAGGTACCAAGTTTTAGGAGTGGCTAAAGCAGTAATGTATTCTGGAGTTTAACAAGCGTTTTATACTTACCTGAGGGTACCTGAAAGTTGGTTTCGAGTTTATTTATTGTGAAATTAGGTTTGCCAGCGTTTTCGTCCTCGTGAATATCGGAAATTATCTCACAGTCATCAGTAAAATGTTAGTACTAGAATAGAAAAAGTAAGTAATCAAAATAAAATAAGTAAATAATACCAAGGTAAATTAACCTAGGAAACATAAGTGTTGTTTCAATTAAAATGGTTAATGCTATCATAGGTGACTAAGGCATCGTACTAAAACAACAAGATCATCACGCGAATACGCGATCGTCGCGTTAATTTGTTCGGCAAAACTGAAAAGCGCCCTGTGTAGGCGTGTCGACGCCATCGAGCTTGCCGAACGAATGAACGCGACAATCGCGTATGCGAGCGATTATTGTTTTATGTTAGGACTTCGACCCCTGCCTTTGAAACTAAGAAAATCCAGTACCTCGAAGGTCAGATATAGAAAAGTCGCTAGCGCTCCGGTCCCCGCTATTTTCATAGCCCAAAATTACTACTTATAAGTCGTTGGTAAAGTCTCGTTAGTGTAATTATGCAAATCTTCGAGAGTTACAAAGGACACGACTCACGACTAATCGTGTTCATAATCAGTTTAGTGATTTCATGTTGCGACTTGCGAATAATCGCAAAGTCGACAGAGGCTCAATCGCTGAAGAAGGCTTATCTATGGTGATGTAATTTTTGTGAATATTTTGATTGAGTTATTGTAGTCTGTTTAAGTTTAAAGCACGCTTCCATTCGGTACCTGGAATAAAAATTGACGCGTCAAAAATTTAATGCAAATCAAATAATGCGATTGAGTGTTGATAATTATTCAACCAATCACAGCAGCTTGTTTAGGAGTATAGTGTTTCCTAACTACTGGTTGTGGAGGTCAGATAGGCAGACTCTCCCTGTAAAATACTGGTATCTAGCCGCATCCGGTTGGACTGGAAGCCAACTCCATGTAGTTGGGAAAAGGCTATAGATTGAATCGTTGGTATAACTTAACTTCTTGACCCGTCGATAGTTTCTTTCTATAAAACAGGGGTTGGCATAGTATTAATTATTGTCATTCATCATAATCTCTCACTTCCCGTTCTAACAGTAAATACATACATCCAAAAATAAACAACGTAATCTTTAAATAAATCCATCGCCTTTCAAAATTAATTCACATCATATCGGACCGAAAAACAAATAATAAAATATTTTTGCATAGGATTTGATCGCGGATTCGCCTGACTTATATCGTTTTAAATACTTAGCTTTAAGTATGATTGAAGAATTAATACCTTCCTGTCAAAACAAATAAATCCAGCAAGTGCGGTTTCAGTTAAGAGCGGTTTCCAGTTATTTTGGTCCTTTATTTAAGGGGCTTGTGGCTGCAGAAAAATCTATTAAAGTAGCCCCCGGCTTATCGAAAGTTTGTGCAGTTGAATCTACATAATCAAATCTATTATTGGCGGTTAAATGTGTCAACCAATCTTGACAGGCCCAAAAGAGACAACCTTGTTTAGTTTTTTTTTTTCTTTAATTTCTATGAAAACACGTTGTCGCTTCGCGCCTGTCTGCGGGAGCCAGCCATTACGTGCCATGTAACATCTTCCAGCAGATTTAATAATCAGAAACTTGATCAAGCAGTAAAGTTTAGAGTTTGTGATATAAATGGCTATATTGGCTATAAAGCCGATTGTACACTAAGACCATAAATTTTATAATCTAAGTTAGTTCTAAGTAATATACACAACTTGACACAATCAAATTGACAGTTGTCGTATTTTTTACATTTATCGAGGATTTTTCCCTTGTCATGGCGACTGAGTCGACTGGAGTGGAGGAAGTTACCTTAAGATGAACTTAAAATATAGGTTTGAGCGTAGCTCACATACCATGAATGATCAATTGATCAGTGTTTTATTAAAGCAGGTAAATTTTATTATGTTACAAACTTTCAACTGTCGAATGGTATACATAATTTTGTTATGATCATAGCGGGTAGTTAGAAGCCCGGAAGTTTGACAACTAGTCGAACTTCCAGGTCTATTATGCCCAATGCTTGAAGTTTCGATTGCAGACATCAAAATTTAAACTCGGAATTAAATAAAATTTTGGAATAATAAACCTTATGCAAATACAGGACATATCCAAATTTTATTGCAACCAATACATTTTTATTAGGCATTTTCATAGAAATGGTTAGGTACTTAAAATTCACCTTAAATTGCAAGTCGATACTTGAGGTCGCGATGGATTCAAATTATCTCGAATATAAACTCAAGTAGACCTTTGTGCCTGTCTGTGAGAGTCTTAAGCTGAAATATAAAAATCGAAAAATTAATTTGGCATTTGATGTTGATAATGGCGAGGATAACTTTTTGCCAAAGGAAAATAAAACTAATGTGTTTCTACTTCAAAATCCTTATAAAACTAGACATGAATAATAGGAAAATAAGAACCTTATGATGCCCTCAGGCTTGTAGTATATCATTATGGTCATTATGGTCGTTCACCCCATCCGACGCGGCGGTGACACCATACCTCGCTTGTCTATGCTCAATGGAGTTCTGATAAATATAAATTATGCTCTATGGTTTCTTGCCTTTGTAGCAAACGTGTTATCTTCAGAACATGGCGCTTCTTATCTTGTAAAATGCTTAGAAAGGCTTTATAAATATATCAAAATGTATCGTCTTCGAACTTATACAGGCTGTAACAACGCAAAAACAGTAAATGGATCTTATTATGATAACTAGAAAAAGCATATTTATACCAAAATGTTTGCAAAAACCAGATCATTAGAAAATACCAGGAGAGTGAGATCACAAAAATGAGAGCACAAAAATGAGAGCAGTGGATGCAGCGAAGTCAGGGTGTAGATGATAATAATGATTAACAGCAAAGGAGTGGAACTCTCTGCCTGCGTCTGTGTTTCCGAAAGCATACAACCCTGATCTCTTCAAAATTAGAGTGAACAGGCTTCTTCTGGGTAAACTCGCTCCATCGTCGACTTTGTCTCTGTCATCTATGACCTAGACTAGAGTCAAGAGCAAACCAATATTAAATAAAAAAAATAAATAAAAACAATGATGAAGTACGATGAATTTCGTAATAATTCGAGCTATTATATTTTTTTCCTTGTAACCCATCGCATTTTTGGTATCAGTACAGTAGTTCTCATTTCTCGAAACTAAATTACAATTGCAAACTACCAACACAAAGAAAAAAAAAACGAATCACTTCAGTGTATTTTCTCAGCACAGGCTTCGGCGATCATTAATCTAACAGTATTGTTCACATTTGCATTGTACTCCGCAGTTTTATGTTTTATTGCCAAAACAATATTATTTATGTAGCTACTTTTATGTGAGATGTGGTTTGTGTAAATTGGTTTGTTTTATGCAGAAAGAAAGATTGGGTAGGTACATACGTTTATGCCTTTTATGACTGGTCGACAAATTCTTAATCTCTTCTTCTATTAAGAATAATGGAAGCTCTTAAAGTAAAGATGATCTACAATTTGATCACCTATTACGATACGGAGCGATATTTAAAAGTATTTATTAAACCACTTCGTAGACGCCAAAAAATCTAATAAATAAACATTACTTAAATATAAAATAAAATCAATCCATTAACTAGCTCTTGAATTAGAATATTTATCTAAATAGACATCTTGTCGAAGATGTAAACGCCTACGGTTTCGTATTTAAATGTCATAAATTGTCTCATTTGTTTTAAAATAAAAAACTAAACAGACTAAACTTTTTAAAGATTGCGAAACTGATTCATGCACTCACATCGCCATCTAGCGGCGAGTAGTGAAACTAATTTACTTATTTCATTCAATGGCAGCCCAACTGTTATCTTTTTACAATCTAATTGTGTTTGGCTTTAACTATTTTTATTTTTCTGGAAACCGTTTTATTTGAGATACTTAGTTAAAACAATAGACTTTTAATGGTGGTTGAGTTTTAATCCGATAACAATCTGCATTGTTCTAGTAACGCCATCTATTAGCTAATGGCACAAAGTAACAAAAGGAGATTACGAACAAAAAGTTTTGTTTATTTTTGTAATTTTATTTAATCTGTGGAACATTGGGTTGTGATGTAAATTATATGTACTCTTTTAGTAATAATTATTAAAAAAAAAAAAGTACCTCACTTTGCAAATGAGAAAAATCGTAAAAAGTACGCATTATTTTATAATTTGCTACCAAAAATACTTTGAAGAAGTACATTTGTACCTGTGACATCAACAGGTAACACCTATTTTTAAACTAAAAATCTAGACATTTTTTTTACACGTTCCTCATTAAAATGCGGTTTGCGTACCGAAAATAAAGCGGACTGAATGGCGTAGCTATGGCACATTGCCAGTTTTTGTCATTTCCATGGAAGACTGGGATTCGAACACTGATCTCTGCACCGGTACAAGTCCCCCTAAAGTAGAGGTCTTCTTATGCTGGTCATACTACAAATACTAAGGTCAACGACATTCAGAAAAATATTCGCTTATACGGTATTGCCATAATAAAATTTACGCTCCAATTTCAGTGTATTAAATTGCCTTTCAAAAAACAACAAATATGTACTTAGGTAGTGTTTGTAAACAATTTTTTTGACAATTCGAGTAGACTTTTTTAATGAACTCTTTTATGAATGAAGTGATGTAATCTTGTTTGGCTTGCTTTTGGCAGAGGCAATGAATTTTGTGTTTCTTTTTTTTTATAAATATTGAACTCATTATTGAAGTAAAGGGGTAGGAAGATATGTCGCTTCTTTGCTTCAATAACGTGAAAATTCATTTCTTTTTTTAACGTTTTTTGGAAATTTAAATCGGTAAATTCGGTTCAATAATCTATTTTTTTTAAATAACCACGGTACGACTTATCACGTTATTGAAGCAGAGGCGATGTACATGTATAGCTACCGAGCGTCTAATTAAGTTAATTGACTGCTTAATTATTTTTTAGCAATTTAACTCGGAGATCTAAGAGGAGTTACTTTCGCTTTTATAATATTTATCTATTATAAATGTGAAAGTAACTCTGTCTGTCTGTCTGTCTGCCTGTCTGTTACGGCTACCTTTTGTCACGAAAAAAGAGCGTGAAGGGGTTGAAATAGGGGATGAAAGTTTGATGAAAAATAAATACGCATCTGTTCAATCGTTTTTGAAAAAATTGTATCTTAGAAATAAAAAATGGCTTCCCAAAATAAATTCTACGCGGACGAAGTCGCGAGCAAAAGCTAGTTATTTATAAATGCAAAAGTCTATTTGTTTGGATGTTTGTTTATCAATCACGCTGGCGACACTGGTAGACCTTGGTCTCGATTAGGTCATAGGATACCCCTTATCCCCGTAGTAAACTCCCGTGGGATAAAATTTCACCTTTCCCGCGAAAGAACCGCTAACTAACCTTATTTCTTAGTAAATTGTCCCGGTCTTTTATATTTCTAGGTAATACATTTTACTGAAGTAAACCTACTTAATCTTTACATGCATTTACGTAACTCAATCGAACTTAACAAGAAATTCAAACGCCTACATATTTCTATGAAATCAAAAGCAACACTAGGTATAGAATTTCTATTGAAATGCATCAAATGAAGACAATAGAATGTTACTATGTGTGGTCCTTTTATAGGAACATGCGATGCTTACGGGAAAAATTAGAATAATTTCTACTTTGCCAGTCTAAGCTTGGGACAATTGTGGCGTCTACTTTTCCACTATTTGATTTTTGTGAGTCTATTTTGCCCCACTGATTTTCAGTTGGTTAACATAACATGGTGACCCGTAAATCCGACAGCTAAATAATAAATTTATTCAGCCAATAGGATTACAATGTTATCATAAAAAAACATAAATAATGAGTTGATCACCAGGTTCAGCCGGTCGATTCTGTAAATATGTCGAAGTGAAGGCTTTTGTGAAGTGATCACGAGTTGAGCTGTCAATCCCCATAATCAAGATGTCACGTGATCACGAAGTGAGCTCTCTTTCCATCTTGATTATATTGTTTGACAGCTCACCTCGTGATCACTTCACCCAAGTCTTCACTTCGACATGTTTACAGAATCGACCGGCTCGTTTCGGAACCCTACCGTGCTTCGAAAAGCACGTTAAGCCGTTGGTCCCGGCCGTCATTAGTAGTTATATATTTTTGACAGTCGTTACGGGTATTCAGAAGACCTACAATTTGAGAACCGGTTTGCCATCAGGCAGTGGCCCTACTATAAAGTCTTTAAACAATCATGATGCCGCTCTAAGAGGGAGACGGAGCTATACATAGCGAATAGCTCTATCCCGTTTACATCATCGGAATTGGATGGCATTAGCACGTCATAGTAGGTCTGCAGTTATGTTGGAAAAAGGCAACTAAAATATGTTTACAACTAAAATATGTTGATTTCTTAACACGAGACTTCAACCCTGCCAGGCTCTGGCCGTAGCGGGCCCCGTCTCCTATGAACACAACGCGCCGTCGACCCGGGCCTGGTGGTAATCGGACAGCAAGCCACCCAACGCTCGCCGTCCGCAGGCCCGCGCCTACGGTGACCAGGGATCGCCCTGGGACTCTCGACGCCCGGGGCGTCTTCTCCTGTAGCGGCGGTTGGGGCGAAGGCCTTGTCCTTGCCCTTCAATCGACACCAGCAGCTATTAAAAGTGACCCAAAAATCACAAAATCCTAACCAGTTTATTAATTTACTGACGATGTATGAAACCGCCAACATTCCTACAGTCTGCTTTCCTTCTAAACTATAAAAAGCGTGTTAATATTATTCGTAGTGGCGGTACAAAGTGCAATTTGTATTATGCTTGCGTTAGAAATGTTAGGAATTCAGTTTTGTATGCAGCGCATTGAATGCTAAAGAAATTGGCAAGCTCTTAGGTATGCGAGTTTCTGTGTACGGGATATTAAAGGAAGACTGTTATGTTAGAAGTATAGTATATATAGAAGTATGGATCTATAGTATATCTATCTACATTTATTTACGTGCTAGCTTTTGCCCGCGACTTCGTACGCGCATATCCCGTTCCCGGTTTTTATTTTTTTTATGGATGGGAAATCGTGAAATGACTTCTTCCGCTCTGGGTGGGGCGTGTCCGACTCTTACTGACTAGAACCCATCCGTGTTCCTTCTAAAGCCCCTTGCGTTCCAGGGCCGCGGTGACTCTTTCAAACAAATTCCGCAACCCTGGCAGGCTCTAGTCCTAGCGGGACCCGTCTCCAAGCCGACATCTCTTTGAAGCGCGCGTGGAACACAACGCGCCGTCGACCCGGGACAGCGAGCCACTCAACGCTCGCCTTCCGTTTCCCGTTCCCGTAGGAATTTGGGGAAAGCCTCTCTTAGTGCTCCCCTACACTCCCCAATAAACCTTTATGCCAAATTTCAGCTTTCTACGACCAGTAGTTTCGGCTGTGCGTTGTCTGCCAGTCACTCACTCAGTCAGTCAGTAACGAAATAATTTTATTCATATATTGATTAAAACTTAATGCACAACTTTTCTACCAGTCGGCCTTAGGATGATGCAGAGGTTTCTAGGATACTTAATATCTCGGTTCTCTGCATCTTTAATAAGTATTCAAATCGTATAACGAAATACCATTTATTAAATACGGTTATAAAACCCTTCATGGCAACCTTTCATACGTGAGTCCGACTCGCAATTGGCAAGTTTTTATTCCAACTTAAGCGTCGGACGTTTGGCAAGAAATACAGTCTTGTCCAATTTTTGTACTTGAGAATTTCGATTTGCACGCCAAGAATTCTATTTCGTTTTTTAAGCGATTCCTGCCTATCTTTTTGTCTGAGATACTTAAATATACTTTTCTTAAGCCAAAGCAAATATTGTAATATAAATCCAAAAGAAAGAACATAAAAGATTGGTGCTTACTTTGCAATAATTAAAGTAGAACAAACTGGATGATAATAAAAAGTTTAATTAGTAATTCTGCAAGGTCTTAGATCGTTTTTCATAAGAACTGCTTTTTCATTATTAAAATGAGTAATATCTGTTTCATTTTCTAAACTACTTAGGTACCTATATTAATATTATTTTTCTGTTTGTCGTGCACACCTGATTTTTTCTAAGACTACATTCTAGGTAATGCTATCGACTTAATATTTGGAATACTAGTTATAAACTGAGATAGCAATTCGACTCTTAGCGTTTTTGATTGGCCTTCAAATTTCTTCAATTAGTGATTTTATGACGGATTTGCTACCAAAAAAACATTCATACTAATATAATCTATATATGCGAAAATAACTCGCGTCTGTCTATAGTGTCTATTCGTTACGTTTTCACGCTTAAACCACTGGACCATTTTTATGAATTTCGGTAGACATCTTTGTGTCTACCAAAATTGTTCCAATCTATTTCTAGAGAGATAAACAACATGGAGATGTACATTGGACGCTTTTGATCCCGGGAGTACGGCTGAGCCGCTGACAGAAGCCATTATTCTGTCTTTGTACCCTTCAAAACTCCATCTAAAGAAAATCACTATCTCTTGCAGGCCACCACAACACCACGGCGCCGCTCTGCTGGCCGGGGTGGGGGGAGGGGGCGCCGTCCCCTCGTACGCCCCCCCTGGCAGAGCCTTCTTCACTCCCCCTCTGCCGCCAGAGTACAGAAACCCCTTCGCTGACAAGCCTACACTTAGAGGTGAGTGGATACTATACAACTTCACAACCTTTTTTTTTGATAACGTGTTGCAAATCCTCATAGATGTCCTCTGCCCTGGTGGTGGAGGGGTCTGTCAGACTTCTACTGACTTGAACCATCTCGTCGTTCCTCGCACACTTGCACCGGGGGCTACGGGAGCATGTAAGCAATCTTTCTGCGGGCCTCGACTGGTCAAACAGGGGGAATGAGGGGGAACCAAGCAACCAAACCGAACCGAACAGAAGTACAGTAGTCCATACGTCAGTGGAAACAACACCAGTACAAACTGGCCTTTTACTTTATTGGAACTCCGTATTACGTGTCTACTCCAGCTCTAGGTCAAAGTTCGTAAGAGTCTCATCAAGAAACTGTTGAGTAAAGCTCTAATGGGTTTCTAGGAAATCGTGAAGACCTCAAACAATCTGCTTGGTCTTTTGCCGGATGCAGCTGAATACAAGAATTGCATATGAAGCGACTGCCTATACCGACATAGCCCAAAGGATCGCCAAACTGAACTGGCAGTGGTCAGGGCACATTGCTCGCAGAACAGATGGTCGATGAGGCCGAAAAGTTCTGGAGTGGCGACCGCGTGGTAAGGGTCGCGGGTAGCCGATGGATGCGAGACGCACAGGTCCGGTTCCTGTGGCGATACTCGGGGGAGGCATATGTCCAGCAGTTGACGTCTTTCGCCTGATATGTTGATAATGATGATGATGACTGCCTATCTGAACTCCAGAACTCAGCAACTGGGTTAACACGATATTCCTTGGCACGACTGGCGTCAGATTCTCAGGCTTCTGTCTCTACAATTTTTACCTCTGATCTCGTTTCACCATATAACTGATAATCCTGTTTCATCTACAGGCACAAACACGGATGGGAACAACTATCTCAACCGGCGGCCAATACCCCCGCCCTCTCTTGGACCTGGCCACGACAGGATACCTATCAGGCCACCTGGACAGGTATGGACATGTTTATTAATTTATTATAGGTTTTGCAACCAATCCTCTACAAGGTGGTCCGATGACTCGATGAAAGCGAGACGCACAGGACCGGTCGATGTGGCGACACTTGGGGGAGCCCTATGTCCAGCAGCGGACGTCTGTCGCCTGAGATGGCGATGATAATGTAACCCTAGAATTGTCCCACTGCTGGGCTAATCCCTCTCCTCATTCAGAGAAGGCACGAGCATTAGTCATGACGGCGGCGCTTCCCCAAGGCGGGTTGGTAATTTTAGCGTTATATAATTTTTTTTCCTCGCGCTGTTTTCATTCGTGTTTGTCAGTGATGTCTTAGATAAAATTAGGAAGATCATTTGAATTGAAAATGTCTCGTATTGGTATGTACTTAGATTAAAACCAACAGTATATATAGTACATAAAGTAAAATATGGAGGAAAAAAGGAGGGAAGGTTCTCTCGCTAGGTGCTCTAAGAGTCATCCTTTTAAAAAAAGGATCTCTATGAATACAACAAAACACATGAAAGCATTAAGTACATATTATGTCAAAAATAGAAACGTAAAATAATAATTACATACACACGAAAGCCATGAATTCAAACACGACTTAGGTACACAACAATTACGGATTCAATTTCAAATGAACTCCAAAAATAATTCTAGTCCTTTGTAGTGCGCGTTCGTGTATGTAAGCGTACCAATGTTCACTCGTAAGTCCATTGTGGAAAACCGACCTATTTCTGTTTGAATAATTATCGAAATTGTGCCGCAATGTTGTTATTTTTGGCACAGGTTGATGAGAGAAACGTTTCGTGGTTACGATTAACAATGCTCCTAAATATAGCTTGTGTGATCTGATTTTATGTTTGAAAACGTCTGTTCAAATCGATGTTATCTGGGACTAGTTAGGGAGGGACTAAAATCAACCTTTCAATCCATTAGTTTCTGTATTTCTGGTAGAAAATGCTTACAAACTATGTAGTTACTACTTACTTCGTTTTTTTGAAATTTAAGTATCTGTACCTAACTTAATATATTATTTCCACCACAACCGTTCAGCCCCCCAGCGCAACACATTTTTAGCAAAATCCGAAGGATTTTGAAAGACTAATCCATTACTTAATTAGTTTCAAAAATTCGCCTGCCCTACAGCTAAAACACCTCTAATTGTTTATAGCAAAGAATTTTGAACTGTCAAAATTAAACTATTACTTCGCAGAAACTTCAACGCCTTTCATAATTTAATCTTTTTTTTTGTGAAATTCCAGGAGACTTCATCGCCCCAAGTGCCAGCACCTCCACCAGCACCGCCGATGCCACCGCCGGGCATCGAGCCCCAGAAGAAAAAGGCCCTCAACACGCCCAGCCATAAGGTATGAACCTACAGTTCTTTTCGACAAAAACGAAGAAGAACCAAAAGCCTGATGTTTCAAAATCTATGTAGCCTTTTTCCCTACTATGATGAAGTCTGCTTCCAGTCTTATCCGAGTACCAGTATTTTACATGGGGCGACTGCCTATCAGACCTACACAACCCAGTAACTGGATAACACAGAACCCTTTGGCAAGACTGGTGTCATATTTTCAAGCTTCTGGCTATCCGTAACGAATGTCAAAGATCTACAAATGAGCCAGGACCAACGGCTGTGACGTATCAAAATATGCTTTAATAAATCAAAACCTGTTACTTTAAAAATCAATTTACTAACAGTTTATTTTCTCTTTTCCAGCCGGACGAACTAGACAGTGACATCAAGCAGCCTGGAACAGACCAAGCTAACTTCACAGACTTCGTGCCCAATTCTCTCAACATCCCGACCATATCCAGGATACTGTCGGGCTCCAATGGGCGAAAAGAAGACATCCCAGACGTCCTCTTAAGAACAGTCACTGCAAAACCTCAACACAATCAAGAAAAGACGTCCAAGAGTGACATCTTCGTTACAAAGGAAGTCGGAGTCACATTAAGCGACTCGAGCAGAGATTCTTCGACTGAAGGATCCGTTTTAGCAGTTCTAGACCCAGAAATGAACAATCTAGATAGGCCTTTAATTGTAGACCAAAATGGAGAAACGAATACGAGAAGAAATCTCCAGTATGCCACTAATAAACAGACAGACAGGAATGATAGCAGGAAAGATGAATATACGCCAGCGACGACTATAGGCTTTGAATTAAAAGACCCTGAAATGTCCACAGAAAGGTACCACAATCTAGCCAACGTAAATTCGGACAAGAAGATCCTGAAACAGGATTCTAAAAACTCAGGACCAGTACAAAGGCCAGGAGCGGCTTGGCCTTTCGCGTGGAATCTTCACATTTACCTAGCGACAGTTATGTTCACTATATTAGCAGTCTACTCCATCTTCAAAATCTTCTGCTACAATAAGTACACACACTTGTTTACGCAGTACTATTTTATCATTCTCCATTTAATTTTGGTCCTTGTGTGTCTTCTTAGGATCTTTTACATGTGCTACGATCCCTATAACATCAATAATTCTCTCCCTAAATTCATTAGTGAGATTCTTCTCCATGTCCCGGAAATTTTCCTTAGCATAGCGTTCGCTTGCATCATACTATTCCTCCTTACTAATAGTATTAATTTTAAGAATACCTGCTGTTCATTCCTTCTTCGACCTAGAATTATTATTATAGGCGGCAGTCTTCACATACTGTCCTGTTTAATGTTGCATATCTTTGAAAGTAGTAATACAATAAATAGAAATACGCAGGGCGTCGAAAAGAGGGTATTAGGTCTTACTTGTCAAATAATATTTATAATAGCATGCCTTACTTTAGGTCTTTGCTACCTATATGTATATAAAATGCTCAAAACTGTTCTTCAGAAAAAGAGTCACACCTATATAAATGGTTTCCAAAATTTGCAGCATGCGATTCAGATAAAATTGGCGACAGCATTGCTTTTTATTCTGATGGCAGCGTTGCAGATTTTCGGGATCTTTGGAATAAACCAGCACAATATGACCAAGTTTGACTGGCTTCAATGGGGATACCAGTTCTCTCTGAGACTTCTAGAAGTTAGTATAGTGGCCCTTATATCCTGGGTCATAAGCCTGAAAGTTGGAATCGCTTTGCAGCACGAAAAGGCCGATGGTCACAAAATATCAGGCCTTGGTCTTTTCGCTTGTGGTGCTGGTTCTAGCAACGAACAATTCGAATCGGACTACCCAGCGATTTGCAACACAAACACCAACCTCCACACTTACACGATGAGAACTGGGAAGCCTATTTATGAAACCACTGGTCACCACCCAGCCATGCCTGATCCCTGCTGTGGACCAGTGATAGACCATCAGAGATTCCAACTTAACACTCTGACTGGAAATTGCGATAACAACTCAGGGACTGAGAACTATTCTGGACACAGTTCTATAGCGAACGCAGGGCACAGTAGCTCTACAGAATCGAGTAACGCAACTTCGAGTCAGGGTGTTACTAATCACCTGATCAAACACCATCCAAACATGGCTGGGTATAATGGCATAGAGTCTGCTTCAGACGACCATTATTCCAACTGTGATCCGGCCATCCAGTCCCTTCAAGGCGACGATCCCTTAGACCACGAATACAACGTCATCCAATACGGTAGCAACAGTGATTTCATCAGGGACATTAAAAACCAAAACTACAATGCAGGGTCGAACCGCAGCTCGCACAACTTCAAACACATGTCGTATGACAGAGTGTCATCAAGGACCAATAGCAATCCTCGGAAAAAGCACCGAGCAAAGAACAAGAACGTCCAGAACTGTATGACAATGGGTTATGACGCCTCGATCGGTCACCACTACCATCAGCCACATACGCCTGATGAATATGGCAATTATAATACGGAAAACGCCTCTTACCACGTTTCTGGCATCCAGACCTTGAACCCCAACCGGAGTTACAACAACGACCCATGCCAGCAGATTAGAAGTTCGCAGCGCAGAAATTCGCCGTCCACTTCCATGGTCAACTCCAGTGGGAGCCAGAAACGTGGTAAAGGCAACGGATTCCCTGATAGACCTAAGTCTACAGACTTGTATGGGTTCTCAGAGGACCCCAACGAGAGAGGGTATCCTTGTGCGTTAGGAGGGACCCCTCAACCAGCTCCTAGGAGCAGTTATGAGGCTTCGTACTCCCAACCACAGGATGAAGTCCCCGCGGAGGCTGAGGGAAACAGTATGCTAGTAGCTCAGGACGGGTTCCTAAGGATCCGCTCCATGAAGGACCCGTCTCCAAACCCTCAGCCTTCGCATACCTGATTTACCATAAATCTGTCGTCGTGTGCGACAGAACTCAGTTTTTGATAAAATATTTACTGTCTGGCGATGCTTAATATCAAGTTTATATTGATATGAGTAAGCGCTTGAGCCAGTATATTCTTAGGTGTGATGCATTCACAAGTAATGCTCATTAAATGATTGACAAACATGTCAGTGAGAAAAGGGAAAGAGATAAAAATATGCCTTAAATAAGGCAAGATAAGCATTTTTAAGCTATTTTATTTAAGTAACTTAATTATACTTATACTGTACAGTTCATACTGATTTCGTTTTAATTTCTTGACTTAGTTACGGCCTCTAAGCAAAGAGTATTACGTAAAAATATACGTATCAATAAGAGAATCATTTTTATAACCATGACCCATTTGACTTTGTCGAATCAAAATCATGTAAAATTGTAAATGTTAGGTATAACAACGTAATTTAAGGTTATTAAACATAACGGCCTTTTGTAAATAGCTTATTTTTTAGTTTTAAATACGGTCTATGTAAAATATATCTTATGAGATTTCGTTTAGACAAGCCTGGATAATATTTTTTGTAGAAAAACACTGTCTTACTTACTTTGCAGAGTTTTAGCCAAAGTCTGCATTTAGCATTTCGTTTGATATGCAGTTCAAAATTCTAATACATACTTAATGATTTCCCACTTAGACTTAAGACACTTATAATTACAGTATCCTTATCTGTTTAGTGTTAAATGAAGATTTAAATGTATGTGATATCAATAAACATTTTATTTGAAACAATCTGTCCATATTTAATGTTAAGATATTATCAAAATAATTCTTAAGTATTAAGTGCACTATTCAACATTAAAAATAATGTTGGAGGAAGTACTTGAAATGTTTTTAGAGGTGATTTTAATAAAATCACAAGCAAAAGTAAAAATTAAATATCAAGAAAACTTCTGGAAATCTGTGAAGTTTTAAGTTGATTAATTTTTGACTTGTGATTTTAATAAAATTATGTTTGAAATGAGCCTATGTGTTTATTATTCAGTTAAATATACCTGCATATTTCTACTATGACCATAAAACTATTTACATCAGTTATTTTCTGATCTAGTGTGGCCTTTGTCGTATCCATAAAATAATTATTTGTCATATATTTATATCAAGCACTGTTATTACTGATTGATTAATATTCTTTGGCAGAAGTTCAAATAACTTGTATGAACATGCAATAATCTGGTTGATCTAATTGTTACCATATTATTAGAATTTTCATAAATAATATGGTATTATGGTAAAAAGATAGTCAAGAATTATTTTGCCTAGTCAACACAAAACTACAGGAAGGCAAGAATAAACAGTTAGATATCTCAAAACAAAGTTTGACACAAAACAAAAGCTGCATACAAAAACATTTACAATTCTGCAGAGATTTAGGTGATAGATAAGTTTGCAAAGTTGTCCCCAAGTTTGTTTTTCTAAAATTTTTGCAACTAAAACAGCATGTAAGAAATATTTTAGAATAGTAAAATATTACTTGTCATCTGCCGACTTATTATTGAAAACCCTCGTTTTGTAACTGTCTGAAAGAATGTCTATGTAGATATGTTGAAATGTACGACATAAAATATTTATGTTGAAAATGTGTGTGCTACGGATAGTAATATTGAAAATATGAGATCATGATTATTTTACGTTAAATTTTGTTTTTTTTAATAAACTGTTAAAATGGTGAGGCAACTGTTTCTGATCTCGAAATCACTTAATTTTCAATATCACTGTCTCTTAGACTATCATAGTTAAAAAATAATGAATGTTGCCACTACAATAGATAGATAAAAATAAATGTATAAATTAGGCAAAAAAAACTAAAGAATATTTATTGATAAAAAAATACCATCTCACTCGAATATTGTAACGTTATTTTGAGATAAAAGATAAATAATAATATTGCATTAGAAAAAATGCTCATTTAATTAATTCCTATGTAAATAAATGTAATGTTTAAGTACATAAGTATGGTAAAATAGCTGCGACCATACATGCCACTTTTTTAATTTAATTTTTTACTATTAAGTGTATATATGATGGATGTACCGAGCTACTCCACTCGAAGTAACATTGAATTTGTTGTAAATTATAGCGTTTTTTTTATATTCCCAAGACTGTACGTATTAATCATCTAATATGTAAAAATAAATTCGAAAAACGGTATTGAATTCGTTGTTTTATTTTGAACCTTATAGGAAGGGTCTTAAGGGTGACAGGAAACTATTATTCTGGGTTGTCAGAAGTCCAAAGTCAATACTGGAATGTCTTTGTAAGTCTTTAGCGGCCATCTATGGCGCCTACTCTAGTAGTGTTACACGGGCGGACTTAATGCAACAAGCCATATTTGTTTTAATCTTAAAAATAATAAGTGATATGTACTTTATTATATTACATACTAGCAGACGTCACGCGGTTTCACCCACGTAGTTCCCGTTCCCGTGGGAATACGGGGATAAAATATAGCCTATGTCACTCGCTGATAATGTAGCTTTCCAATGGTTAAAGAATTTTTGAAATCGGCACAGTAGTTTTTGAGTTTATTCATTACAAACATACACAAACATACACACACACACACACAAAAATATCATATAAAATATGATCAAAAAATGTTCCTTTCTAAGTAGTACCATACCGAGGTTGCACACGGATTCTTTTCTTTTAACGGGTACGTTGATAAATTTAATACTCGGCCAGGATTTAAGTTTCCCTTTTAAAATAAGTTGATAGGTTTCATGGGGTGCGAAGGTCAGACGGTTTGATTGCCCCACTGAGATATTAAACGTAGGCCTATGTGTCAGCTAAGTTCTCGAGTCCAGCCCGAGTACTTGCCTGAATTAGCAGCAAGCCGCCGTCGGCATAACCGGTTGATGAACAGCCGCATGGGAGCGGAAGCGCGCGAAAATCATCGAAACCGAAATTTCATATACATATATGGACCGATAACTGAGCCCTGTGGACATCCCGTAGTTAGAGACTTAGAAATGGAATGATGTCCAAGTTTGAGTTTCGCGGAACCATTCAGAATGTACGAATGAATCAGATTATAGATATTTTTGTAGCAGCCACGTGTTTTCATTTTAAGTAGTAGGTACCTAGCACCGGCCACCATGCGTTATCAAAAGCGCCAGAAATGTCGAGAAAGATTACAACAACGTATTTCTGCTCAGATGAATTGACAATTCTACGGACAGAGTGTGCTGCATCAACGGTTGATTTTCCAATAGTGAAACTAAATTGATTATTATGAAATTTAGGTCCGTCCGGTAGCAAGCTTGGAACGATTAGTCTAAGTAAGCCAATTTATGTAAAAGGGTACGATGGGGCTGGCATATCTTTGATAAAAGGCCCTAAACAAAATTTGATTAAAAAAAACGATTAGTCGCTCTAGGAGTTTTCTCAAAGATGGAACTAGTGTTATGGGCCGGTACGACTTAGAGTCGTCCGGGAGCTTGTCGCCATTCTTCGGAATTATACGTATAAAAAATCCCTGTCGCCATATTCGAGGAAAAATACCTTCCGCAATGCATCGGTTAGGTATATACGGATAAGATCGCGTCGCCCGATGTTTTACACGCTTCTATATCATTCTATTTGATACTTTTTATTCACCGGATGCTTTATTTAGAGGTAGGAGGTCTCTAGACAATGTTTATGAATTCGTCAGTGGATGGAAAGTTTTGACTCTGGTGATTCAGGCGGTACCGCGGCCCACGCTCTGATCTGTTGGTGGTATTCATTGTCATTTACTGATGATCTGGTAGCCTTGAACTCGTGGTACAAAGGAGACCACGGACCCTCTTTATCTAGTTTTTCAAAAAAAATCCGGCGTAAATTACCCTAAGATTTTTCTACCGATGCTCTGTAGCGTGAATTGGCAACTTAGTGCTTAAAGCAAGAGTAAGGAGGTCCCCGGTAACCTTGCGTTTTTTTTAAACTTATTAAGCTGTCTACGCGCTCTGCGATAGCTTTTACGTTGTTCAACAAGGGTCGCTCCACCAATCGCATCTACGAATATTGGTCATAGATACCTACCTAAAGTACACACTTCTTTTATGGGATATTGTATTAAGTTTTATAATAAAATACCACGTGAGATTCTCGAACTGAATGAGAAAAAATTTAAAACATGCATAAAACGCACTCTATGTAGACAGGCATATTATAAACTGGAAGATTATATCCTTGATAAAAATGCTTGGCTAAATGCCGGTCCTGCTCCACAGCCTCAGCCGCTTGGTTCCACTAGTTAGGTTTTATATTTGGAAGAGATGCTCACCCTCTTTTATGTCTAATAATAATACTATTCCGCATAATCTTATATTATGTTTGGAATAAACTTTTCTTTTTCTGTATTTTCAGATTGATATTCATAGTTTTATATAATTTAGAAGCAATTTTTATTTCAAGTTCTGTAAATGTGAGAACCCTGGACCATTATGTTAATAGATAGTTTCCTTGTTTGACATGAAATAGCAGGGGCAGTTGAGGGTGTGTCATGCTCACTCCAATGTCTCGCTGATGGTGGCGCGTGTATCGGATCATTCAGTTCCCTTCAAAATGGTTGAGCTGAATGGTGCTGATGCACGCGTCATGTTCGTGAACGGGCGCCGTCAGTGGAGACTGGTCATCCCTTGGTTGCCACTGCCTCATTTTAATATTTCATACTATAAATTGTTTTTTTTCTTTCTTTACATTGTTCTCATATATAGAAGCAACAAGGTTTATGTAACCAGGATTTTTGTAAACATAAAATGATTTAAAAGAGTGTCCGTGGAGTTTCTTGCACGTTCTTCTCCATAGAGATCTACGCTTGCGAACGTGCAAATAGCTTCATGTTTTTGACGGACTGACTTTGACAATTCAAAAGTACCTGATAATGGTTTATTTGAAATAAATGCTTTGACTTTTGACTTGACTACCGACCTAATTTTATGTTTTTGTCAAGACACTTATTGTCTATACTTTTTTTTGAGTATCTATTTCCACATAAACAGCGGGCTTGGTTTCCGTACGTCATGTCCTAGGCGACCACTGAAAATCAGCACCGTGCTGTGGGTCCCCCACGGCACAGCATTATGCTGAGTGGAAGCCCTTTTGCCACAACCACGACATGCATCTACTTTCTATATACTTACTCATATTTTTGTTTTTTTTTTCTTATTATTTTTAACGTGTCTTTACTAATATCATTTAAGAACGACTAACACTATCGTTTAGGTTTAGGGTTTAGTAGTAAGTAAAATAAAATTATGTACATATGTGGGTATGTCGTTTTGTGGCAATTAAATACTTTTTCTTTATCTTAAGTGAAGGTGTCTGACATTATCTCAGCACTTTCCTCAGCCGACATTCCATCGCGAATGAAGTCTTTGACGTGACACGCAAAAATTGAGCTAAAGAATTCCCAATTCGCGCCTTCACTTTTATATCTAAAATTCCCTATTAAGTGGGACGCACCTTGAGTAACCATAGAAACAAATTCATACACGATCAGGCGATGATCACTACAAGACGCGTCAGGAAGAACACGCCACCTATCCAAGCGTACGTCTGCAGTAGAAAGTGTGACGTCAATACAAGATTCGGCCATTTGGCTACAAAAAAGTAGGAGGTCCGTCAGGGGTGTTATGAATTAATAATAAAAATGTTTATTTTCTTCCACAAATAACACTTATCCTACTAATATTATAAACGCGAATGTTTGTAAGTATGGATGGATAGATAGATGGATGTTTGTTACTCTATCACGCAAAACTACTGAATGGATTTTGATGAAATTTGGCACAGTGGTAGATTATAGTCTGGAATAACACAGGATATTTTTTATCCCGGGAATATGTTCCCTTGGGATAATTTTCGACAATCACGCGGGCGGAGCCGCGGGCAGCAACTAGTAAACTAATATTTAAGGAAACAATTACAATTATGACTACGAAAATGTTCATTTGTGGGAGACTGGTGCATAAACTAAGCCGTGACTTGGATTTGAGGACAAGTTCATCTAAGCAATAAAATACTCAACAGCACAACGACGTTCAGAATCAGCGGACCGAACTTTGCCATACCACAGGGAAGAAGATGCATTTACGTCAGCACCAACTATAACTTTGCAGCCCGCAAGCGACCGCAAGATGTGATGGAAATTATGTAGGTATATGTGGAGTAACAGGGTCAGAATATTGAAAGTAGCAGGTCACAACGTAAACCTTAAAGGAAGGCGATGATACCTCCGTAACGGCGCAATGGGGAGATTACATAAAGACGTTACAGTAAAGCTAGAAGAACGCGCCACAAATTCCTGCTCGTGCCTTGCAGTCTAGCCGAACTATCCTGTGACGTAAGCGCGCGTTTTGGTATTGTTCTTGAACAATTACTATGTCTAAATTATAATTTCTAATTAATTTATCCAACTTAGATGTCGTCACCCTATCGTTATGGAGATTTAATTGTCCTATGGTTAAACTATCCATTAGGTATAAGTATAGTAGGCGCCAGATAAATGTGGAATAAAGTATATTGACCTTTCCCTAATAACTGTTCATAGGTACCTGAACAATTAAATATGAATCGTTTTTCATTATTAGACAATGTTAAGGATCACGAGAGATGATGATTCGGGACAGCTTTGTGTCATTAATTCCGTTTTTCAAATTAAAAATGTCAATAATTGTAGGTGGGTCAATGACCGTTATTCCACGATTATCTGGCGCCTACTATAGTTAGTGTTTAGGATTAACTGTTTGTAGGTAACTAGGTAATGCACTCTTGGGATCCGCAGCGATAATCACACTGTTTTTTAAAACGTTTACACGCCACGCAAGTCGGTGTAAAACTTAAGTCGGCCTTATGCGGACAATCTTTTGTTTCGTGTGCCACCGAACAATTAGCACAGGTAGGTTCTTTATTACGCAGTGTTTCTTAACGTGATCGAACTGTTGGTAGTGTAGGCACCGAACTACTTCGACATCATCAATAAAACGGCAGGTAGCCCAATCAATAAATAATTTATTCTTGGTCGATACTAAGTGCTTACGTACCGCAGATTCTATTTCAATGCCAATCCATTTCCGACCGTTAGGTATCTAAAGAACGCCTACGGATAATTTTGGTTGACTTTATAAAGTCATCCTCTTTTAATTGTTCTCATTGAGCTCATCTTTAATATTTTGGCGGTATATCGCGCTCAGGAACGCACAATCATCCATTGAAGCAAAATCATCCTTAACTGATATTCGAGGGCGTCTACCTTATGGCTTTTCCAGTCGTAAACCAGCGGTCTTGATTGCATCGACAGGTTCCAACTTTTTATGCTGATTTTCATTAGCGACACACCTACAACAGATTTCGCGGTTTTTTTCACGCCTACAATTTGGAAACCGTCGCCACTAGGCTTAATCGCCTTCATAAGCGCTTGTTTTGTCGCGGACGAAGTACTATAATCAGCTGATCGGGCGGTAGGATCTGCAATCACGCAGGGCAACGGACCACGTGACTCCATCGCTGAAGGCGCTGGAGACACCTTTGGCAAGAGAAGTTTCAATGAGTCCGCATGTGAAACTTTGGTATTGACGAGATAGTGATTGACACCGTTATTCAACCTGATCTTATCTAATTCGCGTTCCGTATTGGCTAACTTGGTTTCGTTACACGATGATTTTATGGCCAGCATAGAAACGATAGCCGTGACTCACTGTGTCATGTCCATGATAGCAGATTTATTCATCACTGATGTTTAAAATCGGCGAGGATTTTTCCACGGTTTCGGATGTCTGATGAAGCCGTTTTGACCTAACATTGGGCGAAATGTGTGATGGAGACATTTCGCTAAACAAGCGTTTAGAATTAGCGGAGGTCGCCACGGGCGACCTTTGAGTTTTTGTATTTCTACGAAATATTTCTCCGCCTTGATGACTGGCGGATCATTTGACATAACGCTAAATAAACGTATTAGAACGCGGATGAATGAAATCAAAAGTAATAAACCAGTAAACAAATAAAAATAACTATCGATTAAATTATTTCGCGGTACCCACACACAAAGAAAATAAATGCACTTACCGAAGGCTGGAGAAATTAACAAATAACCAGAAAATAAATAAACAGACACCTTTAAAAACTTACAAAACACGTACTTAATACACTAGGGCACAGCTAGAAACAATTCACATGCCTTAAAATAAACACGGAATACGATTTCCGAATTTTAATCCGGAGCGATATTAAGATTAGCACACACCGGCGACGGTACAGAGGGAAGTGATTATGAAGAATTAGATTTAGTATTGTCAACTTTTGAGTTGAGTGACTTCGGGGTATCGATGTAAGGCCGGTTTAAAACCAATTAAACCAATCTGTTTAAAACAAAAAAAATCTTTAAAACCGAAATAAAACATTTTTTTATTTTAAAACGGTTGGTGTTGATTATGTTTTTGACTATGTTTTTCTTAATTATAACCACATTTTCTTGATTTTACTGAGGTAGGGATATAATATATATATATATTTTTTTTTTTTACTTATTTCGTTTACTTGGGTGATATATTTTCTAATTCCTCCAGCTATTTTGATTTATAAACCAAACTACTGATCAGATTTTGATAAAATTTCTATGGGACCAACCGGAACGTATATCCTTTCACATGAAAGAAGAATTTTTGAAAGACGGAGTTATGAGGCAACAAACAAAAAAAAATACAACCGAATTGAGAACCTCTTCCTTTTGTTGAAGTCGGTTAAAAAATGACCTGACCAAGGAAAGCAAGTAACTGAAATAAAATAAACCATAAATTTAAAAACTGCCATATTTTATTAAATTTATCAATAACACACAATTCAGTGATATTTATTTTACAAAAATATATTAATATTAACGGTAAAAAAACAATAATAATAAGACAAACTATTGTATAAACATCTATACTAATATAACAAGGCGGGGGAGTTTGTTTGCTTGAACGCGCTAATCTCTGGAACTATCAGTCGGATTTGGAAAATTATTTTTGTATATATGATAGCCACATTCATGAAGGCTATAGGCCAGGGATGGCGAACCTATGGCACGCGTGCTAGTCGTGGCACGCAGCAAAATAATTTGGGGACGCCTATACAAGATTACTTAGTATCTTGAATGATTAGCAACAACAGAAATCATGCTAAACACAAAGCTGATTGGCATTAAGATTGCTTTATGAATTTATAGTTACAAAAAAAGAGTAAAGTTAATAGCGTCTAGTGTTATTTTTTGTCCATTGTATTACCAAGTCAAGATTTTTGGTGACACGTCATGGCAAAAATTATTTTTGTAATGAAAATGGCACGTTCGCCTAAAAAGATTCGCCATCCCTGCTATAAGTAGGCTATACGGGAACGGGAAAACCCGGGATATGCGCGTACGAAGTCGCGGGTTAAAGCTGTGCTAAGTTATTGGCACTTTGTCAATTCGTGTCCTGTTTTCATTTTTATTTATCAGTTTTCAATTTACTGCATACATGCGTAGTTAAGCCTCGTATCCACTAGGCAACATTTGACGCGCAACACGTGTCGCCCAACATTTTCAGCAACGTGCGCAACATTGACAATATTACACAGCAAAAGTTCCTCGTTGCCGTTTCAACATGATGAGCAACATGTTGTACATCATGTCGCGCGACAAATGTTGCCCAGTGGATACGAGGTTTCGTGATTTTAAACCAGACGCAACTATTGGCCCTATATTCATATCTATACTAATATAATGAAGCTGAAGAGTTTGTTTGAACACGCTAATCTCTGGAACTACCAGTCGGATTTGGAAGATAAGTTTTGTATATATGATAGTCACATTCATGAGGAACGGGAAAACGTATATCCCGTTCCCGTATAGCCTATAGACTTCCTCATGAAAGTAGCTATCAGATACAAATATAAAATAATTTTCTAAATGCGACTGGTAATTCCAGAGATTAGCGCGTTCAAACAAACTCTTCAGCTTTATTATTTTAATTTTAATAGATTTCACTACATCAATTAATTACTTATTTTAATAAAACACATACATCAGTGCTGATTACATTATTATTTTATTAAATTCGTGACAATAATACACAAATTAATAAAGTTAAAAATATATATTAATTCGTCTATATTTACAATCATAACCTACAAGGCAATTTATAAAAGCGTTCAGTCAAAAAATTCATTGTAACCCGTACAATTAGTCTAGAAATGTAATAAAATATATATTAATCATAATATTAAAATCTAAATACAGCATACTAATATACATATACTTACCTAACAGACGTGTGTAAATTATATAAAATTTACTTTTATTACAATTCACATTTTCACAAAAAATGCTTGTACACAAATAAACTCCTTTTATATTTTGTTAAAAAAAATACATCTCTTGTCAAATGCAGAACGGCTTTTTCTACCTATTTCTATAAACAAAATACAGTGGGAAATAAAGTTATAACAACTTTATATCCACAAGTGTTTAAAAAACTCACAAAATGCATAGCCCATTCTCCTGTTTTTGAAGTGGGTTAAAATAGAAGCACCCTTCGATCATTTTTTTTTTATTTGAGACGAGTTTGCTCTTGACTCTAGTCTAGGTCATAGATGACAGAGACAAAGTCGACGATGGAGCGAGCTTACCCAGAAGAAGCCTGTTCACTCTAATTTTGAAGAGATTAGGGTTGTATGCGTTCGGAGACACAGAGTCCGACCATCGCTCATATTTACTAACTTAAGTAATTTCCTATGGCCCATAGATTAAAATAGTAAAGATAGGAACGTCCGTACATTTGCATAGACGCGTGCACCATACAAGAAACACGGCATTTGTAATGCTTCGGGCGCGCGACCTCTACCGAAGATATCCGACAACGTTCCGAGCTCGCTTTGGTATTGATGGGCCAATTACGGGCTAATTTCTGGCGTTAGAAAAACGTGCGGTCCTGTCCTTATTATACAACGTGTAACAAAATAAACGTAATACCTCTGAAGGGGTCATTGTACTCATCATAATGAGTAACTTTCACTATGGGACAAACCCCGAATTCGCTAAAAAAATCAGCTGTTCAGTACATTTTGTCAAGTTATGCGCACAGAAATGTATGGGGGAGTCGATTATTTTTTCGCGATTTCAGTGTTGGTCCCATAGTAAAAGTTGTTCATAATGATGAGTACAATGACCCCTTAAGATGTATTGCGTTTATTCTGTTACACGATGTATAAGTCGATGCTAAGACCACAAACGTTCGTCAATTCTCCTTACTCTTAGCAAATTGTTCTCCTAATATTTTCATGACCTGGGCATGAGTTCGTGTGCCATCTTTATGGCTCGCGTAATGTTCCTTAACATACATTGCGAAGTCGTTAGTAGTTCCTTTGCGGGCTGGAGTTGATACCACGACGCCATCTTTGTTTTTCTTGTTTAGTATAAGTTCGAAAGTTCCACGGCAGTAACCACAACATTTCTTCGTAACGTCTATCGATTTTGAGTGGCGTTGGATACTGTAAAAAGAAAATCACACTAATATTATAAAGGCGAAAGTTTGTGAGTGTGTGTGTATGTTTGTTACTTCTTCACGCGCAAACGGCTAGACTGGTTTGGATGAAATTTGGTATAGAGACTGTTTGAGTCCCAGGAAAGGACATAGGATAGTTTTTATCCCGGGATTATGTTCCCTTGGGATCATTTTCGACATTCACGCGGGCGGAGCCGCGGGCGGTAGCTAGTATATATTATAAACTAGCTTTTGCCCGCGACTTCGTCCGCGTAGAATAGTTACTCGGGGCAGACATTTTTAAGTTTATTAAAGTTTCAGTTAATGCTACTGAACAGAGAAAGAATAGACAGTTTAATTAACAATGTTCGACGTGATTCTTTAAATTGACATAACTTTTTTATTTATGAACCGATTGACATGAAACAAAAACTTAATGTTAAGTGAGCTTACCACAATGTATTAGTGAAAACCACATCTATCAGATAAGCCGTTTCTCAGATTAGCGTGCACAAACGCACAAAAAAACAGACAAAAAATCTAACAATCATTATTTTGGGTGCTATTTTGCGTTGATAAAGGTCCCAATAATATTTTTTCTCATATATCTTCCATTCTCACCTGTATCCACACTTGGTACATTTATAGGAGTACTTAAAATGTATCTCCATGTCGTGACACCTGGATATCTCTCCGAGTTCAGGATACACCATCAGCGCCCGCTTAGCCCTGCAACACGAAACATACTTTGTTAATAAACTAAATCAAAATCGGTTCATTCGTTTTGAATGGAGCTAAGATGCCATAGACACTGTTTACGGGCCGATTCATTTGAAACAACGTTTTAATCCAATTCTGTTTTTGAATCATTCGAATTTTCAAAATTACAAACGAAGTAAACGTCAAACGTTCGTATATCTTCGTAGTGTTCGGGACTCGTCGGTCGCGCGATGCAAGGTGAAGGCGCGTGATCGATCGACGAACGCGAGCACCTTCGCCGACTCGCGACGCGTTTCGTTATACTATTTTTTTTTCGTTCCTGTAGGAATTTCCCATATAGCCTATAGCCTTCCTTCGTGAATGTATCCGTGGCACCACTGACTGGCCCTATCAGAATACCAGCGCTGCGTTATTTATTTTTTAGATATCGCAGCATAAGCTGAGATAGGGACCATTTTGGCCTCGCACAGATAATTATTTTATTATACTGTTTAGTTATTAATTTAATTTTACTGGTTTGTTTGTCTTGTGCGAGTCCCAAATAAACATTTTTCTTTCTTTCTTTTCTTCCTCATGAAAGTGGCTATTATATACAAAAAGAATTTTCCAAATCCGACTGGCAGTTCCAGAGATTATCGCGTTCAAACAAACTTCAGCGTTATTATATTAACAGGAGAAGACGCCCCGGGCGTCGGGAGTCGCAAGGCGATCCCCGGCCACCGTAGGCGCGGGCCTGCGGACGGCGAGCGTTGGGTGGCTCGCTGTCCGATCACCACCAGGCCCGGGTCGATGGCGCGTTGTGTTTCACGCGCGCCTCAAAGAGATGTCAGCATAAAAGAAGGGGCCCGCTAGGGCCAAAGCCTGCCAGGGTTGCGGAATCTGTTCGAAAGAATCGCCGCGGCCATGAAACGCAAAGGGCTTTAGAAGGAACACGGATGGGTTTTAGTCAGTAAGAGTCTGACACGCCCTTCCGCTCCACCCAGAGCGGAAGAAGTCATTTGATGATTTCCCATCCTTAAAAAAAAAAAGCGTTATTATATTAGTATAGATGTATGTTAGTCAACATACACACACGTCACACATACTTGCACAATCATTTAACAATTGGTAATTTATTACTAACAAATGATTGAAAAACTACATACAGATACACCTCTGTATACCCTTTCGAGGAAAAATAGCGTAATGTTTTAGTGTTAATTATCCGAGACAAGGCGACGTTGATAATAGACCATTAGAAACCATTTCATTAACAGATTGGAATCTAAGCAATCACACACAGTCAACTGCATGTCAACGTTCATTGCGGAAGCCACCCTTATTGTCAAGAAATAAGGGCACTGAGAAAATCAAATTGTTGGTATGAATGCGTGGTTGACTGTACAGTATACTTCGTCCATTAGAGTTGACACTTTGATAACACAATGTTTGATGAAAAAGTTACTTTAGCAATGGCTTATATTTAAAAGATCTTTATGTGTTATAAATTTCAGTGTTATCCAAAATTAGGTCAATTGACTTCTACATCCAATAATGTTAGTTGTGTACCTTTTATTTTCTTTGTTGTATTTAAATTGTGAAAGTGAACATATGTTTCGTTTCGAAGAACAGTTGCAAGAGCAAAATTCAATAACGCATATAATCCAAATAGTAGAAAAATACTTTTCGGAAAAAAAATCTCTCACATACGTTAACATTGAAAATGATCGTGACGAAATTCTTAAAGAAATACATTCTTCGAAAATCACTGCGGTGGTATATAGAAAGGTGACTAAACAGTCGCATTTTAGACATCAAGGGTACTTTATAACTGCTGACACTGCAACAAAATTTACAGAAAGCTTCAAATATCTTCTCCAAGAACCAACGTGGAACCCATTCGCTCGTTTCTTAATCGTTATAAGATCGCTGAAAGAAGACGACCTCACAACGATCTTTGACGAGCTTTTGAAGCGTTTTGTATTCAATGTTCTAGTGGTAAATGGAACTAAAGACACTGAAGTATACACCTACAATCCATACGAAAACTATGGCTGTGGAAAATTTTATAACAACGTCATAAGCTACGATTTGTACACGAAAAAGCAAGAAAATCTATTCCCAAACAAACTTGTGACGGGACTGAGGAAGTGTACCATCGTTGCTTCGGTTGGTGTACGAGCCCCTTACGGTATCTACCTCTCGGAATCGTCCATTAAAATGCCAGGAACAGAACAGTATATATTTAAAATACTAGCAGACACAGAAGGATTTAACGTGAATTTCACTTATGATTATGATAAAACAATCTTTACAACTATCGGCGAAAACATGGAGGTTTTAGGACCGATGGACAAACTGCAGAAGAATAAGACAGACGTCATGTTTGGGGCTAGTGTTGGTATCAAGTCGAGCAGATGCATTCACGTATTTGCATGGCCATCTGGATTATGAAGACGAATTGCGATTCTTAGTCAAAAGGGCATCCTTTAAAGCTGTTTGGAAAACTGCTTACTTAGAATTCCACCCGTACGTTTGGTGTATATTGCTCATTGTTTTTCTGTTATACTCAACAATAATTATCGTATTACTTGGTGCTGAAGATAAATCGGAAATCATGCTGAAACTGCTGAATTCTTTATTGCTTCATGGCTTCAAAATACCTCAGCGGTCGACTGCAAAGTTCTTCTTTATAGTTTGGGTGTGGTTCGCTTATATTATGAACAGTATCTACCAATCCAGTCTAGTCAGTTTGACAGCAAACCCAGTGATGGATCACCAGATTCTAACCGAGAAAGATTTGGTTAGACATAAATTGAAAGCTTGTATAAGTCCTAATTTGCTTGTTTATATTTATTCAGAAACGAATATATCAGCTCCTGTGAATACTGAATGTGATGATAGTCTAGAAAATATAAAGTTAGTAGCACGATCAGAAGGTATGTTCACTTTAGTACAGCAGTCGTTTTTCAAGTATTACAAGAAGACATACAATGATGAATTTGGTCGTCCCCTTGTCTATTATTTTAAAAGACCATATGCCAAGATTGTCTTTGGCTATTTCTTCCGTAAAGGGTTTCCTGTATCAGATAGAATGCGAAGAAACGCGATCCGTTTAAGAGAGACTGGGATTGTGGCTAAAAATTTAAAAGATCATTATTACGCGAGAAAAATTAAGCACCATTTTCATAAAAAGGGTTTTGAGACTAGATTCGTTATACCTTGGAGGATTTATACGATAGGATGCGTTGTGGGTACTGTTGTATTTATTTTTGAATTACTCTGTGCACGTTATAAAAAGTAGTTTTCTTAGACACATAGTTAGAATTGAATCAGTAGCTCTTGAACACACGTGAGTGTGCCGGCCTTTTTAACCGACTTCAAAAAAAGGAGGAGGTTCTCAATTCGTCGGAACTTTTTTTTTTATGTATGTTCCCCGATTACTCGAAGATGGCTGGACCGATTTGGATTTTTTTTTTCAGCCAAAGATACAATCTCAAATTACACGACTCACATATAAGTTTTAAGTTTAATTTGTTCTGTAAGTTTATTTAATGTATCCATAAGTTAAATATATAATATAAGGTTTATTGCCATTTTCCTTTTGTATACTCACAATTTTATGTTTTTTCTCAATACGTAATACAATGCTAACATACTTATATGCTTTATACAAGTTGTCTTGTGAAAAATTAGCTTTCGACACAAATTCGGGGCGAGGGCCTGGTGATCCGTCACACAGGGTATCCTAGTATGGACTCCAGTCTCTCACAAAGGATCATATATGTTTCGCATTGTGTGTTAAATTACTACTACTTCTGTAACAAATGTATAGGTAACGATGTGAACCTTTATTTATTTATTTAAACTTTATGTACAATAGTGGTACATGGGCGGACTTAATGCATCAAGGCATTCTCTACCAGTCAACCTTTGGGTTATTAAGACTATACTGTGGTAGGTGTACAATAAATAAAATTAAGATACAAAATTGAATTTTAACATTTCGGAAAGAATATACAGATAATATATATAATACTAATAAAATACATATATATGCTAAAATAATAAACTAATAAATATGATATATAATAATCATACCGATTAAGAGAATTCATAGTAATCATGACGAAGAACGACTAAGAATGACAAGCTTTTAAGTAGTGTTTACGGATTCTTCATGACATGCTGTCAGCCTATTGGGCACTTTTGTCAGTGACAGTGATGCAGACGAATTATTTGATGTTCTATGAGCACTTTTTACGTTTTACTTGTTAATCATTATTGTTTGCACAGAGAACCTAATTGTGTTGTTTAAATAAATACATTCCCATTTAATCTTGTTTTGTAAACAAAACAAGATTAACCTTTTCACCGCCAAGCACTTCTATAGAAGTTCGGGATTTTCGTGCCACCAGCGCCACAACTTCTATAGAAGTTGTTCATTTTAACTATCTTATTAAAATAAATTTACTGTGATTAAAAGCTTTGTTTCATTTTATTATTTAAGATAGCACTGTCTACTACCCTGTTTTTTATTTTTCTACACAAATTAAGCCGTAGTTTGTCCTAAAATCGGCAAAAACAGAAACTCCGAATTTTGTTACTTTCCTCAGAACGCCAATCACTTCATATCAAGTTGGCCAGTGATGTGCCGTGAAAGGTTGATTTCACCATTGAAATATTTATAAATACAGAAAGTTACGAATATCGAAAACAATTTGAGGTCAATAAAATATGAACTTAGTTATCTACTTCATTACAAAGGATAGTAGATGAATTTCGGCCTTCAGGTAGATGCCGATACGTAATTATAAAGTTGTTACCAATTCTTGTCGATAGTTATTTTCCCATCTCTACAAAACAATTGGTCGTCTATGCCCCTGTGCGCCACCGAGTGCCACGAACTACTATAGAAGTTGGTCAGTGACGTCATAGGCGTGCGGCTGTCAAGGTCACTTTGGCATAGTGCAGCACAAAATCGGATTCGCGCGCACGCATCTTTCTTTCTTTCACTTGATAACAAATAGAAAAATGAGTGAAGAACTTGATTCGGACGAACTTCTTAAAATTTTGCAAGGTGTGGAATCGGACTCGGAGTATTTTGTGGAGAACATTGAACCAGAAGATAATTCTGAGGTATGTCTAACTGGATGATAATAATAATGTTTATTCATCAAAGAGTAGGAATTCAATAAGTATGTAAACGTAAGTATGTATGTGATGGGTAAACGCTACCGATACATGAGTTAAGAAAAGAACAGAAACAACACTTAAAAAACAATGCTTTGATAAGTACACGGCTACAAGCGTGATAGAATTTAAATATATACTTACTTTCCATTTCAAAAAACACTTTAAAAACAATTAAAAATTCTGCTACTTAGATACCTACGGTAAAAAACGTTGACTGAAGTTATTAAAAAAACACAGGAATAAACAAAAATAGAAGAAAGAAAGACCATAGACCCCATCCCTGATCAGAATCGAATTCAACGTGCCCTCAGTGCCAATAACTTGATATGAAGTTAAAGAATGAGATCATGAAACAAATAGAGATGTACCCCATTCCTTATAGTTCTAATTGAGTTATGTATTAGTTTCTTTGATACTCATAATTTATACTGTTTTTTCTTATTAAGGATACTGTGAAATAAAATAAAATCTGGAAATATTTAATCAGTTTTTATTTATATTCGTAAAATCAACTTTAAATCTTAACTTTACGCGTACAAATCTTATTCATCGATATGACGATATCCCCATCACTACTGTTTACTGTATATTTAGTTATACATTTATAGCTTGGCGCTCGGCGAGGCATTGCGTTTTGTGTACGTTGGCGGCGAAAAGGTTAAGGCAAGGCCAAGTAAAATTAACGAGAAAACGAAATGGTTAATTTTTATTAAAGGACCGGCAACCCAGCCAATAGCAAGTAAACAATAATAAAACAATATTTATTTGTTCCAGACTTAAACCTTACAATTACTGTGGCACCTTAAATAACATGTTTTTTTTTTAAGTGCAAGTCACGAGCCCAATAGTAACTCACGTCCGCCTTTGGATTCAATGCAGGGACATCGCAGATGTAATTTGGAACTATGTTGACCATAGACAAACCTAGACTGTCCTCTCATAACAATTTATAGTTAATGTCACTAGCCTTTCCCAAACTATTTATATTGGAGACAGCTTCCAATCAAACAGGATGCAGCTCAGCACCAGTATTATACACGGAGCGACTGCTATCTGATCTCCAGACCCAGTTACTGGGTGACATACTAACATGATACTCCTTGGCAAGACCGCTTGCCGGGACCAAAGGCTTAGGTCACCCGCATATTATATGTATATGTCACCGGAAAAATGCATTTGCCGTAAGATTGTAAAATATCGTGTGATAGTAAACTATTTTTTCTTAATAGGACACGGATATATTGGAAACTATTGAATTTAGAAGGGGTTTTTTGTATGCAAAACGATTTTTTTATAATACCTAGGTATAACGAGAAATTATAATCTAAGTAATACAGATTTATTACAATCTTAAGGATTCTTCAATTTTCAGGTGACATTTAATTTTTTTAATAGAACAACTGTTTAGTTGTATGTCTAAAGTAATCATAATCAATGAAGATCCGCATATTTTATCACCTGAGCGATCGTCATGAAATCGTCACAAGCACATAACTCAACCAAACGGTTTAATCGATTTGGCAATTGTATATTTGCCATAGGCCTTAATGTGCTTTCCGAGGCACGGAGGATTCTGGGTATGGAATGGATGGTCACCCATCCACGAAACCGACCTCGGGAAGGGTGACTTAACCTCAAAGATTGATCCGTGCGGCTGTTATTATTTAGCCTCAAGATCCTCGTGTTGCCATCCCAGATATAAATCTGAGATGTCTCATGTAGGTATCTATCCATACACTTCAAACCGAAACTGTCCGAAACGGAATAAGTTTAATCTGGTGACAAAAACGGCAACATACACTGGACAGCAAATAAACCGAGCCACCCGCTACCTAGGCACTCTAATTCGATTTTCTCAAAAACTAAAAAAACCTACAATTATCAAAGTTGTACCTACAGAAAGTGCGTTTCATGGTTTTTTTTTTTTTTTTTTTTTT
>NDFZ01005490.1:1179613-1201538 GCA_002192655.3 Mamestra configurata
TCTGCCCGTACCTGGACGGCGATCGAATGCTCCAGTCTCTAGGTATCGTCTGTAAACTCGTTGCACCGAAGATCTGCTGATTCGAAGCCTTCGAGCGACTTCACGTTGCGCAATGCCTGCTTGAAGTAATGCTACAGCTTGAGCTGCTTCCTGAGGTGTTGTATCCATTATTAATCGAAAAAAGTAGCAAAAACACACGCGTCTGAGCAAACGATGGACAAAAACTAAAGAAATGATAAGAAATATCCGACTATCCTCATTGTAGAGAAAAAGAACGCTAATTTCAAACTCTGGTGAAAACAGAGCAAATCGTTAGCATTGTGTTTGTTGCTTGATTACAATGTGAGTTGACGGTACTTTCGAATTAATTTGTAGTCATTTTAATCACCATGAAACGCACTTTTTGTAGGTATAACTTTGATAGTTGTAAGTTTTATACTTTTTGAGAAAATCGAATCAGAGTTCCTAGGTAGCGGGTGGCTCGGTTTATTTGCTGACTAGTGTATATTTCCATACGATTTTACATACCGTAAACGCGATCGAGTACGTTCAAAAAGTCGCACAAGGCCAGCTGGGTCCAGAGTTGCAGAATTTGTTCGAAAGAGTTACCGCGGCCCTGGAACGCAAAGGGTTTTAGAAGGAACACGGATGGGTTTTAGTCAGTAAGAGTCTGACACGCCCTTCCGTTCCACCCAGAGCGGAAGGAGTCATTTGATAATTGCCCACACTTAAAAAAAAGGTTTGCTTAGGTCATTGAAAAACAGTAATTTTCATTAATGATGTGCCTTGCCTATCGCTAACTAAATAAGGGTTATCTTGGCTATCACTACCCACTTTCTGCCCTTTCCCCAAGTTACTTGTGTTTGCCACAGCAAGTTTTCTTCGCAAATTCCGTCCTATCACCGTCAAGCTATCACTGACTGGTTCTTCTTTCATTGTGTTCCTCACACAATTCATGCAAGCTTTCATATTAGCCGTAATAGTTTTTGCCTAGCTTTTTCGCCTCGCTACTGCAGTGCGTCAGGGATGTTTGCTGATGCTCAAGTGGACGGCTTTCACGCCATTATACGAAAGCGAGCAGCATCGCTGATGCGAAGGGTGAGGGGCAGTCCCAACTGCTACCTGAGTGTAATTGCGGGTTACATCCATAGTCCTATTTGGAGGCATTGGATAGGTTTGCATGTGCTGTAGGCCAATATGTGTTTGTTTGTTATTCTATTTATTTTTTATTATTTTCTAGGTATGTGTAAATTAATAATATAGTATTCAGTTATCTTGATGTACTAACACTCTATGGACCGAAAAGTCTGAAATAAATGTTTTGAATTGAATTGAATTTTTCCTATCTATCAGTTTCGACTTCCAGTCTAACCGGAACTATCTATTTGACCTTTACAACCTCGTTAATGGCATCGTGGAAGTCGCGAGGTGGCCTTATTATTGATGAGTACTGATTTAAAGCGGCAGTTGTATATTGTAGAATTGGTAAATTTAAAATGACATAAAAAACTTATTGACACAAAAATACAACAGACTTCCCAATAACAAAAACACGACAAAGTATAAAATAACTTTAATTTCGGAAGTCGGTGTTAAAAACGAAGAACACAGACTGTTAAAAATGCATGTTTATTACAAGTTCAGCAGTAAAAACTGACGTAAAAAATATTTAAATAGGCAGTTAAATAAATATTACACATTACAGCCGTCACAAGTGGCCATGGGTCTTTTAATAAACACCTCTATTTCATAGGAGTCACCGACAGCCCACTTTGCAGAGCCTGCATGGAGGAGGACGAGACAGCAGCACACCTGATACTAAGCTGCCCGGTAGTCGCTGATTACAGGGCTAAGTACTTCGGTAACCCAGGTACCCTTTGTGAGATAGTTAGTAACACCAAGGCGTTGCTGGCCTTCCTTGGGGAGCTGGGGTGGATCGAATGACACATTTGTCCCACCTGCACGCAAAATACGCGCTTAGTCGTGGAGTTGCGGAAACCAGCCCGAGTTACATACATACATAAATAAATATTGAGCAGAAATATGACTGATGGATTGGGCAGTTATAAGGGAGCAGTTAACAAATCGGAATTAGTCGGAAAGAAATCTAAATTCAAACAACAATCATTTTCAAAATTCTAACCTCGAAGAAGGAGCCCCGTTCCGTGCGGCTCTTATCTCTGTCTGCAGAGTTTAAAGGAACCTACCTGAATGGTAAAAGCTAAATTCGCTCACTCAACTCGCTCACTCTAGCACCCGTCATACCATTCGAACCTAACCTATCCGTGTCGGGGTGCCCTAAGCTCCCTTTGCCCTATGTTCCGCAAGTAATTTAACTGCCCATTCCATCATTGAACTGCCCGTTCCATCATTTTACTGGCCATTCCATTATTAATCATGAACCTGAATTGTAGGATGAACAAACCGCTAAATTTTCTTTTTATTACTGTTAATATTTTACTGCTGTAGTAATTTACCAACCACCAGACAATTAAATAACTGACCATTTTTTTTTCAACTGATCTTAGTAACATCCCTAATGCTTAAATAAGGGTTGTAAAAAATATAACTCTTGAATGGGCTTAGGCATGTATAGGCGCCTGCTAAAAGTTAATAGCAATGCCTCGCCTACGCGTGTGATTGCTTCATTGTAAGCAGTAGGCGCTGAGACACAGCCGACAATAATATGGATATATACTATTATGATGGACGGACTAGTCAATTGGAGGTCTCATCTAGCGAGGACTGACCTCGTGAGGTGTCGCGAAGAAGATTATACGGCTGTTTAAAGCTTTTCTACGGTTGAAGTTTTTGACCAGTACAATTTTATGAACTTTAACCCTTAATAAAACCATGGGAGTATAGCTCCCACATACATTTTCATTTTTTTAAAGAGACTTCTCAGGGTAGTCAGCTAGGAAACACCGGCCTCGTCTAGTTTAAAATTACCAAAATATATTGATGTGTTAAAGTTTTATTTTCAACCTACTTACAAAATAAACATCAGTTATCATTTATGAAGTGATTCGTAATCTTGGCACATAAATGGCCCATGACTTGAATTAGGACATTAATTTACGCTTCTCTCAAGGTAAAATCCGCGGGCAGGAGTACTTCTTAAAAAGTCTTAATAATATTTAATAATCTTACCATTTGTTCCACAGAGGGCCATGCCCCGCCCTTAGCTCGGAGTCGATCAGCCACGTCGCAGCGTGACAGAGCTCATGTATCAGCGTGTCGCGCAACCGCTGCGGCCCATCCAACACTTTCGTGGATAACTTTATGGTGGACGTCCGGATTCGGTCGCCTTTTGAGTTCTTTATTAGACGATTTGTCGTTGTACTGGAAAATATAAGTTTTAAATAAGAAAGGATGGAGGTTGGCCTCGTAGGTGGGAGATGGAACATCGGGGTGGTTTTAGTCAGTAAGAGTCTGACAGACCCCTCTACCCGCCCCAGAGTGGAGGATTTCACCCCGACATAAAAAAAAAAAAAAGGAGGAGGTGGCGAGACGACATAAACGCGTAGGTACCGGTGGTTTCAAGTGGTTTTGGTAAAGGATATTATTTATAGAATATATTTTTTTTTTCATAGAATTTTTTATTTCAATAACTTAAAAAAACGTTTACATTTGGTCTTTAGGGAACTTCCATTTAAGTTAGAAATATAGGTAGGTAACTTACAGTATAAGCTATTGAATAGACATTCCATTTAGTAGGTATTAGGGAGAGAGAATAAAAAATATAAATAAAAACAAAAAATCATTAATTATATTATAGACGCGCTGTCGTATGAGTGCGTGCGTCCTCGCGGGTGTTTGTTTTTAGGATTTGGGAGAGGCCTCTGCCCAGCAGTGGGGCAGGACTGGATGAATAAAAAAACTGGCCAAGTGCGAGTCGGACTCACACACGAAGGATCTCCAAAAACCGAAAAATGAAACAGGTTTATTGTATGGGAGGGCTCCCATACGCTATTTGATTTGACCAATGAGCGCGCGCGGTGTTCGATTTGCCTGTCAGTTGGTACTTTTAATGTTAATGTTGCTTTTTACCAAGGTGAGACGTCAGATGTTGCGGAATTTGTTCGAAAGAGTCACCGCGGCCCTGGAACGCAAAGGGCTTTAGAAGGAACACGGATGGGTTTTAGTCAGTAAGAGTCTGACACGCCCTTCCGCTCCACCCAGAGCGGAAGAAGTCATTTGAAGAATTCCCATCCTTAAAAAAAAAAAGAGACGTCGGATGTTACACAAATCCTATGCGACTAGTATAAGACTCGCTCGTTTTTTATTATTATTAAATGATCACTTACCCAGCAGTGGTCCTAAGCTTGGTATCCCACAGTATAGGCAGGTCGTCATCCATGGCGCTGTCAAACACACCCTTATTAAACTCTGCAAACAGCCTTCTAGCTAGTTGTTCCTTCAGGGTTTTGTAGCCGTCTCTATACTGAAGAGCTTCGACGTGGCATCGCCAGGAAGGGACGTTCTCTGGAAGGTGGGAAGTGAGTAATTAGTAATCTTATGGATTTTTGAAGTGTCTGTTTGTTATATCACAATAACAGATTTTTATTTAACGCATATCCTAATTTATAAAATTCTTCCGTAACTGACTCTCTGAGAGACTGACAGCCAATGCACAGCCGAAACTACTGGTCATAGAAAGCTGAAATTTGACATTGAGGTTCCTTGGGGAGTACTAAGCGAGGATGCATTACCCGAAATTTCTACGGGAACGGGAAAAAACGAGATATGCGCGTACGAAGTCGCGGGCAAAAGCTTGTTGTCTGTCTCTCTTTCTGTTTGTCGGTTGGTCATTCTGTCAGTCTGTTTATTACTCCGGAACGGCTGGACCGATTCTGACGAGATTTTCACTGGCAGGTAGCTGATGTTATGAGGAGTAAGTTATTTTAGAAATAAGATTAGGTTTCTGTGCGCGTCAAAACCCATGAAAATACTATTTATCGGGCGATGCCGCGGGCAGAAGTTAGTCAGATACAAATAAATTAAATGTTTTTTTTTTCTGTACTTTGAGGGATCTGATTGAAGCCACGCTGTCTATGAGGCTGAGTTCTAAAGAACCTTTAAACCTAAATATTGGCCTTAGAAGAATGTATATATTATATTTTTTAATACATTTTGTGGTCACAGCTGGCTGCTGCAACGTAGTCTGTTATCTCTCTTCAAGTTGATGGTTAAATCCAGGTCCTTAGATTATTTGGGTCTATTAGGTGGCTACATAAAACACAAATTTGTGAAATGGGGTTTTGTAGACCCGTTTTTACCCAATGTGAGTGTGGTGCTCCTGTTCAGATCATGAGCCACATGTTGGAGTTCCCCAAGTGCCCATACACCTGAACTTTGGGGACTTAATGAATGCCACCAAATTGAAACCAGACTTTACCATGTAGAAGTATGGGTGTTGCTGCTACATTTCAACAAATATCCATCACAGTTGCAACAACAGCTGCTTTTTTGACCACTAATCTGATATTAAGATACAAAATAAAAAAATGTTTTACCTGCCAAAGAACCAACAAAGCTAATCCTCTGTACACTCTCAACTACTGGGGTAACGCAAACATTGTCAACCTTCTTCGTCAAAACATCAACATCACCCTTCATAACCTCCACCATTTCCGTCACACTCATAGCCTTCTTAACTTTAGTCTTCTTCGTAGTACTGTTCACATTTCTCGGTTTAATTTTTGGCACTTCTGGAGTACTTGGCACTATTTCCGTATAAAGTTTCTTCTTTGATCGTTTGTCTGTCTCGTTGGCAATATCAACTCTACGTTTAGCATCTGAATCTGTCAAATACAACAACTTATTCTGTTTCAAGTGATGTCTTATATTCTCTTTATCACTCTCATCGTCATCAAACCGCAGCTTCTTTGATACTGTGTTATTCTCATAATTTGCTTTGATCACTTTAAATAACTTTGGTATTGATTTCCACTGGTCTCCGTATAGATCATTAAGTAATTTCTTCTGAGAAAAGTGTATTTTCTTTATGGAGCATTGTTCTTGTGATTCGTTGGTTATGTCTCTTGGTGAGGATGGTGCGGGCTCATGCCTTGGTGTGGCACAGATGATATTCTGTGCTGGAGACCAGCCTCCAATGCTGGGTTGTGATTCTTTGACTGGTGATTCATTTTCTCTTGAGTGGTTGAAGGAGATCTGTAAATTTATTATTTATTTATTTATTATATACTTTATCGTACACCACATAATAAGAACAGGACAATCAAACATAAAATAAGTGTACAATGGGCGGTTTTATCGCACAAGGCAATCTCTTCCAGACAACCTTTGGATGGATTGAACGAAAGGAGATAGATTTAGGGCTGTCAGTGTACAAACGTGAGAGAGGTCTTACAAAAACAGAAGAGATACATTGTTTTGCTACCAAAGAAGGTATGTTAATGTTTTAATGTTAGGGCTGATACATATCCATAAACATAGATATGTACCAGCCCTAACCTAGTTAGTAAAAAAATATTAAATTTTTTGAGGTATTGACTAACAAAGATAAAAACTTTTTTTAGACTTAACTCCGGGGTCTTACAACATTAATGCCTGGATATAAGAGGCTTCTTTCTCAAGTCAATATTAGTAGAAGGGATTCAGACTAAATTAATTAGCAATAGGATTAACTGAAAAAACCGGCATAATCTTGTTTGGATCCAGTTTAAAAATTTACAAAATTGGTCTTCGAAGTAAGATTAAATAGTTAAGTTTACTTACGTTTCCATTCTTGCTTGGTTCTTTTTCATTGAGAGTGATTTTAGGGAGGTCATCATTAAATGATAGTTCACAGGAGTCATTGATAGTTATTGGAGAATATATTTTCTGACTAGATTGTGCCTGGAATGGAAAAAAAAGAAGATAAGGACAGAAATAACAGCTTGAAAATGTTATGTTAAAATATTAATTTGATATCTACTTTCAAGTGGAAGGAATAACTGAATGAGTTTGTTCATAACACTTAGTAAAAAAAATGAAACTCCGCCCCTAAGACGACCCACTGACCGTCGTTCTTATAGAGTTCTATGGAAGGTAATTTTATGAAAATTAACAAATAAGCTTTATTTATTTAAACTTTATGTACAAAAGTGGTACATGGGAGGACTTAATGTAACAAGGCATTCTCAATTTTATTCTGGTGTTACTTATTTGGGTGTTAGGCTAATAATTTATTTAAGTTCCTATATGTTTTTTCTTTAGCCTATAACTGTGACTACCAAAGAACAATTAATTATACCCAATTTGCATGGTGTTTTATTTTTTGTAATCTGTGTTGTTGATTCTATGTTTTGCTTATAAATAACTTGTCATAGCTGTTTAAAGCATTGAATAGTCTGATAGTACTAAAATTTAGATATTTAAAGCATTTTACTATAAAGTTCTTGCATGGTGAAGTTGGCAACCTACTTACAGTTTTTAGAAAGTCATTCCTCAGTCTATCAAAAGACTCGTCAAGTATTATCACATCTGAACTTCTGTTGTGTTTATTTATGTCTTGTGTTGCTTTTGGCCTGGATTTCTTCAAGGATAGCTTCAACAATCCTGCAAAAACTCGTGTAATAGTATTTCATCACATAACAAGTTATAGTTGCGAAATTTCTTGAGTCGGTGTATGTACTTACGGTTTTTCTGCCTATTTTGTGTGGTCTTAGTGTCCATTTTTATCAAAAGATTGTGAAGCTATCGAAAGTAGGAAAATGATCCATGAGACACGAAAATGTTTAAAAATTATAACCGTTGACCAGTGACAGGTTGTGACAACTGATTGACGGTGTTACCAGTAATAACGGTACCAGAATTAAATTTTTGTGATAAATGAGGTTTATTATTATATATTCGTTAATTTTATTATAATTCGACAATTTGGATTTTATTTCAAATATTTTATACAAACAAATAAATATAAACAAATATTGCAAGCTTAATGTCGTTTTTATTAACTAGAAGTTAGTGAAAATTTAGTACAGTGTCATCTATAGGGGAGTAGTCTTAACCTTTCATGCAAAGAATCTCAAGTAGTGTTTTTGTTCGTCGATAAAGTATGCCGTCAGTTCGTGCGTTTATATTTTCATTACACTCTAATAGATGACGCTGTATGGCCGTAATTTTTTTCACGCTTCATGTTACTTTTCTAATTTTGGTGACGTATATTTTTTATAAATCTATCTACTATGTTTGTAATGAGGAGGTGTACAATAAAGTATAATAATAAAGTGTTCATTTAAACAATTTTCTGAAAAATACCTATACATCCAGGACGGGTAACTTGATGACTATTTTTATTTTGAAATTATTTTCTGTCATCTATTTATGCAAGAAGCACTGTGCAATATTTTTTCAAACAGAAAAACCGCTTGTTCAGCTTTTATTTGTTGTTATGACTTTTTATAAACCTTCACAGCACAATTTGCTATGCCTTTCATTTGTATTTACGCAAACAGAGCGCAAGTTGCATCGGTAACTGGGTCAAGAAGTAGATAGGTAGGTAGGTACTATGCTTTTATTACAAAATAGATTTGGGAAGATTCACTCTAAGCATTATCATAATGTACTGCTTTGAAATTATAGAAACACTTTAGATTTTTATCGGGTCATTACGAACAAACTTTTATGGTCTGTTTCCGTTCTAATTTAGTAATTATCTACTCATTGTAAGTTTTAGGTCATCTTTGCTAATGTTTTATTTTCAGGCGGATATAAAAATCTAATTATTAAAAATTAGTTAGGGGAAGGACAGAGGAGCTCGTGACTAAAGAATATCAGCCGCGCGGGTCGATTAAGGCTAAGCAACGCTTGCCGAGGTTGGTCTGTGGATGGGTGACCATCTTAACATAAGTACCTACCGAGTTTCCTCCATGGCTCGGAAAGCACGTTAAGCCGTTGGTCCCGGCTGTCATTTGTAGATCTTTGGCAGTCGTTACGGATTGTTAGAAGCCAGTAACACTGACACCAGTCTGGCCAAGGAGTATCCGTGTCACCCAGTAAATGGGTTGTGGAGGACTGGTAGGCAGCCGCTCCACGTAAAATACTGGTATTCAGCCGAATCCAGTTTGACTGGTAGCCGACCCCAATATAGTTGGGAGAAGGCTAGGCAGACGATGAGTTAGGGGAAGGACACGTAGCATCTCAATAATCTGGGATAACTTTGTATCATGTAGAATTGTAGACAGATACTTAAAGACATTGATATTTTAATTGTGAAAAGAACTTAAAAATAAAAGGGTGTAACAAAGGGTGGTAGGTGTTGGATTTTGGGATAAAAACTGAAGGATTTTTGCCAAAAGAACTACTCTGCCGTTCCCAGTGTTGATCCTGAACTCCTGTGCCTATATACGCTGCCCACCTCCTCCTTCGCTAGCATTACTGCTTCGCAGAAGGAGGTGACCGCTTCCCAAGCTTCCTCGCTCCGGACCATGAATTTAACTAGGGCCGGACGCGAGAGGTCGCCGCCGCCGATCGCCTCGACGAGGACACGGCGGTGCTCCGCCCAAAAAAGTCAAAAGTCAAAGCATTTATTTCAAATAAACCATTATCAGGTACTTTTGAATTGTCAAAGTCAGTCCGTCAAAAACATGAAGCTATTTGCACGTTCGAAAGCGTAGATCTCTATGGAGAAGAACGTGCAAGAAACTCCACGGACACTCTTTTAAATCATTTTAAATCATGCCCAAGCAGGGCAGACCTCCACCGTATGCTCCACCGTGTCCTCCTGGCAATCCTCACAGTGCTTACACCCGGGCGTGTCCTCTCGCTTAATAATAAACAGTTTCCTCTCGAAACAGCCGTGTCCAGTGAGTACCTGTGTCAGGCGGAAGGTGAGGACGCCGCGCCGTGGCGCCTTTCCAGCCACTCCCCAAAGAGGAGCCTTACCGCCGCAATTGTGGCGTGCCCAAGCCGGGCAGCCTACCAACAGAAAGTTGTAACTTTGAAATGAGATGAAATTACTCACTTCTACAAGACAAACCCGAAAAAATGTGTTTATTTACTAAAAATGGGTTGCCAATGCGAAAAATGACGACGTAAGTCACTGTATTGCAGTTTCGCTTCCAAAATGAAGTTAAGTAGTTAATAAATTTATGTAGTGGAACTGTGATAAGCTGATTTGTATTTGTTTATGTACCTATTGTCCGTTTTAAATGATTTTTAGTGTTTTTGAGGGTTAGATATTGATCAAGTTAAGTGATGTGTCGAAGTCAATTAAAGGGTAAGTAACTAATATACCTACTACATACACTGCAACATATATTTCTACCTTTATTTTATTTAGGTACACAGTTACTTATTTTCAATGACCCGCCAAAATTTTATCTAGACATTAATTTAATCAAAAATACGATTTATGCAAAAAATACCTCCCAAAAACGAGAAAAAATCTGCGAGCGAAAATTTACAGAACAGCTGATTTTTGTTAGGGTTCCATATACAAAGGGTACCTAACCAACGGAACCGTATTGTCTATCAGCGGGCTATATCTTAAAAACCGTTATAGGCAGAGAGTTGAAATTTTCACAGAATGTGTATTTCTATGGCCGCTATACCAACAAATAATAAAAGTTAAATTAAAAATTAAAGGGGTAATACAAGAAACGTGTTTTGTCGGTTTATGGTACGGAACCCTTCGTGTGAGAGTCTGACTCGCACTTGGCCGGTTTTTTGTTTTTCGGGAGTTGATTCTATGCCTGTAATTAGTTTGGTATGGCGCCCATTAGGTACACAATAGGTTTTGCTGTCAGTTTAACCCCAGTCAAAACTGTGATTGACGGATAGCCTATCGTCTAATGCAGTGACTATGGTTGCATGAAATTAATAGTCAAAAATTGGATATTTGATTAGTCACGACTTTTAAGTGAATGGATCAGTTTTTTATTGTTTATGGATTGGGTCCTTGTCTTTTTTCCAATATTATTTTTTTAGATTATATATTATTATCGTCGCCTTATTTAAGATAAGTACTCCATTCCTACCACTGTTTTTTTTTTCAAGAATATTCATAAGGTTTAATTTTCGCTTAAACATCCATATCTACTTAATTCGAAGTAACTTTGTTGACTGATGCATTTAGCTCAAGAACTAAGAAAGGGTAGAATGCAAGAGCGAGCAAAGCGAGCTCGAAATTTTTTGCCAACTCTTTTTGGACAGGCTATATTATGACACCCGTTTAGGGGTGACACCCGACTGTAATAAAAAAGTCAACTCGGGAAAAGGGTCGGGAAATTTTTGCAACCCAACTAGGAAAAGTTTCATTTTCTTTTGATATTGTTGTTTTATACAGAAAAGCTCTAGAAGAGAGAAAGTGCAGAATGCAAGAGCAAGCGAAGCGAGCACGAAAAGTTTTGTACCTCATTTCTGACAGGTTTCATTGCATCAACCGTGACAAAAACAGTCGATGAACGGTCGGGTGTCACCCCTGACCGGGTGTGCCTCCCCCATTGCTACGCTAGGTACTGAAGACCGAGGTATCTATACCTAGTACAAATAAAGAATATTGAATTGTTTATTTGGTACAAAAACAGAAAACACACAAAAGCACACTTACATAAATCATAATTAATACATACTAGAAAATACAAATATGAAAACACATAAAAAAAAGAAAAAGACAGAATTCAAAACAAAAATGCATCACATGGTCAGACTTTTTCATAAATCAACATTTTATTTTTATTAAAACTTACACGCAAATTGACATAGATACGTCGTTAATCTTTTTTTTATTTGACATGGGTTTGCTCTTGACTCTAGTCTAGGTCATAGATGACAGAGACAAAGTCGACGATGGAGCGAGCTTACCCAGAAGAAGCCTGTTCACTCTAATTTTGAAGACGTTAGAGTTGTATGCAATTTGCCAGAAAATCTGAGACCAGTCATGCCAGGCAATGTGTTGCCCAGTAATAGAAATAGGAATCATTTTAATACCCAGTTACTGGGTTGTGGAGGCCAGATCGGGCATCGCTCCATGTAAAATACGAGTTTCAATCGAAGAATTCAGCTGCATCTGCAACATAGTCGGCGAAACTTGGCAGATAGATTGATCGATATTGCCATCAATCAAAATAATTATCATTTCAATATTTTTTCTGGCTTGCCATTAATTTTTCAGAGATTTCAGTTCCAGTTAAGTATGCCATGTCATGTCATGGTCATGTGTTTTTGTTTTAGTTAGTAGAGGAACCTGAGGAACACAAGTTTACATACCGTAAAGTCGGGTTACTTCAGCCCAAACTTTTAACCAATAGGAACACATCAGTTTGGTTACATCACATTGTCTTTACTGTGTTCCTATTGGTTAAAAGTTTACCCCAGGGCCAAAATAACCCGACTTTTCCGCCCGCTCTCTAATAGCCCATACAGCTTAAAACCAAATACCAAAATTTATCAATATCGGTTCGGTGATTTAGGCGTTACAAACAAACTCACTTTTGCTATAATAATAATAATCGTTTTAATACCAGGCTACTGAGGCCCATAGACACAATACACAAAATAATGTTAAACAATAATAAACTAATACATATTAATAAACCTTATTAAACTACTTATTGCACACGAAATGACGGCGTCGTGTTTCGACTGGTGTCGCGCAGCTGGCAGCGAAGGCGTCGATGTACGAGCTGATGAGTTGATAATAGGGTCAAATATTTTTCGATTTTTCGAGTGTTTCATCATTTTTAGACGGTCAGGAAAGATCCAAGCTCTCTGTTCACTGGTATTCTCAAAAGACACATGTTAGAGTCATGGACTATTCTGCAGTTCTGAAATGCTTGGCGATGTCACTACTTTTACAGGCCGAATTTTTGGGTAGGTATAAGAACTTGGCCTTTTTAAACAATTTTGTTTTTAGGGCCTTTTACAAAAAACAACAACATTTTGAAGGTATGTACTTACTGTTACTAATAAAAATGGGTCAAAATTACCTCAAAAATAGTAATTAGGTATGCCCCATTGGTTTTCTTTTTACATATCTATAATCTGAATTAGGTAGGTAAGTAGGTAATCTAGATTCACACTCAATCTTGTTTTCGTGGGTAATACTAATTATTATTGGTTTACGACAAATAACCTAGTTCTTAATGCTAAGAAACAAAATGTACCTATCAAGTTTGCCTTACCTAATGTTAATAATCTCGGACCGAATATCATCTTAAACAAAGAGATGCTTGAAACTGTGGACTCAGCAGTATTCTTGGGAATAACTGTTGATTCCAAACTACAATGGGGCCCGCATATATCAAGCCTGTCAGGAAGGCTCAGCTCGGCTGCCTACGCCGTCAGGAAAGTAAGACAATACACTGACGTTTACACAGCTCGGTTAGTCTATTTTAGTTATTTCCATAGCGTTATGTCTTACGGTATCCTATTATGGGGAAGAGCTGCAGACATACAAAATATATTTGTGTTACAAAAACGGGCTGTTCGAGCAATATATCAGCTGGGGTCAAGAGTTTCCTTAAGAGAACTTTTCAAAGATATTGGAATTCTCACGGTAGCATCTCAATTTATTTTTGCAAACATATTATATATTAGGCAAAATATACATTTATACACTAAAACCAGTGATATACATAACTTTAACACTAGAAACAAGCACAAATTACATGCACCATCCCATCGTCTTCGAAGGGTCCAAGGCTCATTTGTGGGGCTCGGTATCCGTTTTTACAATAAGCTACCTCTTTCTTATCTTGAGCTGCCTTTTAACTCGTTTAAAGCTAAAGTTAAATCTAACCTTTGTTCGAAGGCATACTATTCAATCAATGATTATTTAGACGATGATAATAGTTGGTCGCAGTGTTGAACGCAAGACATACTTCGTTTTTAATGTTCTTTCATAGTTAGCTTATGACATATGAGTTCATATATTTGTTAATTTATATGTCCGTAGAGGTCAATTATTTTTTTTTTTTTTTTTTTGTATTGACTTGATACTCTCATAACAATGTTTTATAATGAGTGTATTGCAACATGTGATTAACTAGTGACTTCGACAGTTGTATGATTTTATTCTATCCTGAGCAACCGGCAGCAAGTTCGTCATGCTCCCTTAGATTTTACTGCTTGCGGTAGCGTCGGGGGTCGGGTTACCTCTTTCCCTCAAATATGGCGAGGGGGGTAATGGCTGATCTTTGCGTTATGCTCGTGAACGGGTGCTGCTTGTGGTGAAAGGTCGTCTTGTTAGCCATGGATTTTACTATTGTTATAACGATTATATGCTTAATGTTTAATTTTGATGGCCCTGGTTTATCACTTGTGGCGTCGAGTCACAGATCTTTTTATTAAATTCTACCCTCTGTACGTGTAAGCGGGCACACCCTTCATGTCTGGAGGCTTATTTAGTTTGATTTGATATTGTTTTTATGCTTGAGTTTGTCTGTTTATGCTGGCATAATGGAGTGTGCTAGCTTACAAGTAGCGAATTATTAAGTTTTATGTTTTTACGTGTTACCTTTGTTGTATTGTTTTCTTTGTAAGAATACTGACTACTTACATACCTTTGTATAAGTGATAGTTCTTATAACTCAACAGACAGATGTGTTGCTGGGGAGTTTGTTGCGCCACTTCTTCTTCCCAGCTAAAACACTAGGAAGTGGTGACGGGCGGGCGTTTTGGGGGACTGTCTTTATGTAGAACTTTGACGTTCAAAAAGTGCTGGCACTCAGCCTAATTTGAATAAATGACTTTTGAATTTGAATTTGAATTAATTATGATTAATTAAAGTGCATTATTTTGAACTAAGTAACAATTGGATACACGTGTACCCGGATATACATATGACACGTGTTCTTGTGTGCACGTGCCAAAATGGTTTTTAGTTTTTGCTTGGATTTTGATGATACTTAACGATATTGTAGCTTACAAAATATATATGTTACCGGAAAAACACCGTGAGATTGTAAAATATCGCGTGAAATTGTAAACAATTTTTTTCTAAAAAAGACACGGATATATTGGAAACTATTAAATTTGGGTGGGTTTTATTGTACCTACACAAAACGATTTTTTCATAATATATCGAGAAATTATAATACTATCTTACAGAATCTGCAATTTTTCCGGTGACATAGTATATTAAAAAAAAAAAAATACGTAGGCTATAACTTATTTTTTTAAAAGGAAAATAGAATAAAATGGAATAGGTAGGTACTCTTTATTATGTAAGTACACCATATACGTTACAGAAAAGATAGATTAAGAAAATGTTTCATGGGGTAGAAGTAGACCTCCGCCCGCGTGTTGTCGGTAGGTACAGGTACCTACCGACAACACGCGGGCGGAGTCGTGGCCGAATACTAGTTGAAAAAAGAAAATCAACGCTATTTATCTTTTGCTTTCGAAGATTACCCCCCAGTAGGTACAATGATATTTACGTCATTGCCCTAGTGAAAACCCCTATCTGAAAACCAGCATTTTATCTATGTTTTTAATCTTTTACCAGCGATTTGGTTGTTATTTCGATCAATCATGGTAAACACAATATTTCAAAGCACTTTTATATAACGTTTATAATTACTGATGACTGTATGACTGCTTTATGTTCTTTTTGTTTCAGAGGCAAATGTTTATTGGGATTCAATCAAGTGTGCTCAAGCTCAGGAAACGAAAATTCTTCATCAAGTCCAGATTTTTACCCACAAGTAATACTTAATTATTTACAATACCTGTGTTGCAGTGATTTCTTTGAATTGGTTATTTCACGATGTGGTCGAGGATAAGTTAGGTTTTTTTTTTAACTTAGGGCACCCCGTCATCCCATTCATGTAAGGTTCTCTTAAACCCTGCGGATAGATATAGAGCCCACGCAGTGGGGCTTTGTCGTCGATCTTAGGTTTAAAACGGCCAATTTTAGGTAATGGCTACAACACAAGGATCTACATGGGTGCAATGCCCAATGGCGGTCTCATCAAGGTTTAAAGGAATTTTCTAATGCCAGCTAACTTTAGAAGACTTTGTAAGCAAAGGTAAGTCCTTCTAGACTTCTAGAGGAAGAAGTAGGTAACACAAAACTTGTTTTGTACGAAGGTAAGTAAATCCCTCATGGACAAACGTTTCCATACTCCAAGACCTCGGTATCAAGCAGCGTCTATCAGCATTAGTAGTCTCGAATACCTACTGAAATTCGTTGGCCATGTCTCTAGGTGGAGTAACGATACCATAGAGCGCCTGTTAGTCCAGGGAAAAGTGGAGGATAGTAAGCCCCGGAGGAGGTCACTACTGAGGTGGACCGATCAGATGAAATCCGCAGTTGAAGTCCTCACTATGTGCCAGACTATGTTCTATCAGAATTAGATGTAGATCATGAGGCGAGTTTTAGCAACAACAGCGATTTGACAGAATTTAATAATTCATAGCGACTACGAGTAGGTACCTACTACGATCGCTCTTTCAAGAGTGAATCAATGAAGAAGAGAAGCACGAGCAAGGCACGTAGGTACTCTCTAAAACTAACAGCTTCCTAGTTTAAAGATTCACTTAAGAGTTCATGGATTGCACAAAGTTGCGAAGTATCAGCGACAAATTTGAAGAATGCTAATACATTTCTGCCTGTCATTAGTTTTTACTATTTAATATCGCTTGCTATCTGAGTGTAAACATAACTTTTGTTTCCTCTCATAAAACAGCTGTTCAAAAACATAATAAATGATAAAGTAACGAAACTCTGACGTCTAGCGAGTGAAAATCGTAATTCGGAATAGGTAATGTCTATTCTACCCTTGCCCTTAACACCACGCATGCGCTGTGCGCACGGCGACGCAAAATGGCGTCTATTTTCTATTAATAACAACTAAACTTGGCAAAATTGCACCAGTACAGAGTTTTTATCAATATTGACAGGCTGCACAATGCTTTTTTAAACGACCGACCATAGAGCGCATTGCTGCAAGTTTTAAAAGAGGAATTTCGCCGCGACAGTGACCTCTGACACCGATACAGTCCACTTTAATCTGAGACTCGGCGGAGTAATGATCGCTTGTGCGCGGAGGTCTTATTAGTCTGGAATCAGCTGTTTTGAAAAATCGAATGCTACAGACCTAAAAAATCGCGAAATTTCGCCAGTTTGACGTCAGATTTCGTTGAGTGCGGGTGGATATTTGTACCGACCATGTAATGGTGAGTGGCATTAGCCGGTGAATTTACGAAATAGTGACTTAAGTAGCGTAGTGTTCTTTTCTTTAAATTTATGACTGGAATGCGTAAAAACGTGCTTTTTCCTAGAAAATACAGTGTTAGTGAATGTTGTGTGTAGATTTTGTGTTTTATTAGAGTATTATTTGGAATGTTTTCATCTGATCGTCGTATATAAATATAAAATCGATAGTACGTCCGTCCAGCCACGTGGTGTCGCACATTTTCCTAGTGATGTTGCATGAAATAGCACCTTATAATATTTAGTGGACAACTCAATTTTGTTCGACGGTATTGATTTGACGTTTTGTCAAATCTGCGATTTAATAAGTGCGGTTTTTAAATTTTCACGTTGTGGAAAAGCTAATCTTTGGGGATATTTGACTAAAAGTGTTTAAACCAGTACTTATGAGCTCTGGAATCAAGGCTTTTTAATAAATAATTATACAGATACAAACTTAAAACATCCGGAAAAAAACAAAAAAATCCAAGGCTCGCTTGCACTAACCAGCTATCTTATTAACTACGGATTAGTTGCTAACACGGGTCTTTCACGTGAAATAAGTAAGTACCTATTTGTTATTTAACCTCGTGTTAAGTTTTTAGTGCAATTGGCCCAAGTCTGTTACAACGATTTTAAACATTGATATTGAATAGTTAGGTTTGTATGTCTAATTTAAATACACCGTGTAAGCGCACGTGTTATTTTTAGATTACCTACTACTAGATAAGTTTTTTTCTTAACAAAAAAAAAAACAAAACGCATTACAATTTAATCGTCTGATTTACAAAACATAACACAATAACACGCAAGCTACACCAATGAAATGACATATTTTTTTTTTTTTTTCCTTTTATGTCAACTGAGCCGGATTTGACTATTATGCCAGTGTCAAAAAAAAATCTTTGACATTCGCTATTTTCCTTTGCCAGATAGATACCTATTATTTTATTAATGTCAGTGTCAAGGCCGGACGTAGGCAGCTAACCTATAAATTATCATGCACCATTAAACTTTGCAGTTTATTTTGTAATAAATAGGTACCTACCTAATTGCTTTTCTGTCTGGCTATTCACATTAATACGCTACAGAACTAGGTATTTGTGTCGCGTATTTTGTTTTTATGAATAATCTACCGGTTTTATGGATTTTTTACTAGATTTATTTTACCCGATATCGTATGTTTGCACTCTGCGCGCCTGTGGCCTATCCTACCAAACCGAAAAATCATAAAAAATTAGATGTCATAGACTAACCTAACCTACTGCCGCCCAGAGAAGAAGCAGTCATTGGATGATTTCCCATCCTTAAAAAAATACTTAACCTGAAACCGGAAAATAATTTGGTATCGGTCCGTCACAATTTGAATGCAAGAGCGGTGGATGCGATTGGCTGTTAAACACTCATTCAACCAATCTTTATTAAGCATAATATATTTAAGAAAAAAAAGAAAGGAAAGGTATTTATTGTCACAGAAACAAAGCTCGCCGCATATTAATGTGTTGTGTCGTGTCGTGGCGTCTTCTGGCGCAGTTGATTGGCTACAACACTCGTGATTATTATTGACGTAGGCCTAAACAGATCCGTTTGATTGGTGTATCCTGTTCCAAGACACACCTCAACACAGCCATTTGAAGTTTGAACCTAGCTTGGAAGTGGAACTCTCTGCCTGCGTCTGTGTGTCATGTATTGTAAAATACTTTGCATACTATTTGTATAAATTCAAGTTTTTAAAAGCTTGCAGTGTTGCTGGGGAGTTTGTTGCTCCACTTCTTCTTCCCAGCTACAACACTAGGAAGTGGTGATGGGCGGGCGTTTTGGGGGACTGTCTTTATGTAGAACTTTGACGTTCAAAAAGTGCTGGCACTCAGCCTAATTTGAAAAAATGACTTCTGAATTAGAATTTTGAATTTGAATTTGAACGTATACAACCCTAATCTCTTCAAAATTAGAGTGAACAGGCTTCTTCTGGGTAAGCTCGCTCCATCGTCGACTTTGTCTCTGTCATCTATGACCTAGACTAGAGCAAACCCATATTTAAAAAAAAAAACTTATCTAATATTAAGGTGACGCCTTATGTTAGTGAAACCGGGTTTTTTAAATGCAAACGTTGCGTTGTATCTAAAACTGGCTTTTGCCCGCGACTTCGAACGCGCATATCCCGTTTTTCCCTCATACAATTAAATATCTATGTTATTAAAAATACCTGTATCTTAAATGAGGTCTGATGCTGGGTGCCAACAGGAAGAGATGACTTTAATTTAAATGTTAAAAAATAAAAAAAAACTTCGTACTAGTCAAATCATATGAGAACCATGTAGGTTAATGTCTGAGGTGGCCTTTTGAGGAAAGTGCCACACAGTTTTGAGTGGACCTGTCAAGTTAGTGCAAGCATTTGTCAGTTATCGTGTAGCTCAAACTTAAAACTTTAAGGAGCTCAACGATCAAAGTTGTGTTTCGTCGGAGTCGCTCTGGCAATGTACAGTTGGGGAGATTAATTTTATGGTTAATATCATGCACTGTGTGGAAAATGTCTAATAAAAATTTCAGTCTCAATGTTAATCTTTGTATTGGAACATTTACAAGCCAGTTTTAATGCTCTCAGTGTTTGTCTACCGCGTACTGTATATGGTCGTGTGCCTATATTGTGATAAGGCAGTCGTTTAAATGGTTAAGGTAATGGTTTACTGGTTTGTATTTTTATAGATACCACATCTATAAAAATACAAACCAGTAAACCAGTGCGAGTGCCTTCGCAGCGACACGTGAGGAGGTTTGCAGGTATATGGGTCAGAGTAGAATACCCTCTTACTAACTTCAGCAATATGAACCTCCCAAGAGAGGTTACTATCTGGCTTTTTGAGTTTTAATCTTTGTTGACACAACACAGTTGCATTTTTATTGGAGGCCCCACTGTTATGTCTATACTAGCTACTGCCCGCGGCTACGCCCGCGTGAATGTCGTAAATTATCCCAAGGGAACATACTCCCGGGATAAAAACTATATGTCCTTTCCCGGAACTCAAACAATCTCTACACCAAATTTCATCTAAATCGATCCAGCCGTTTGCGCGTGAAGGAGTAACAAACATACACACACACTCACAAACTTTCGCCTGTATAATATTAGTCTGATTTTCCTACCGCCTTTATTTTGTTTGTCAGAAAATCTAGAATAAGAATAAAATATACTTACCTAAATGATACATAGGATATAAGAATATCCCGTTTTTCCCATTCCTGTAGGTATTTCCCGATCCCGTATAGCCTATAGTATTCTTCCAGAAAGAAATTTCCAAATTCGACTGGTAGTTCCACAGTTTAGCGCATTCAAAATAACAAACAAAAGATATTAGTATAGATTAAATTAACGAAAGATACAAAAAATAGAATGACAACAATGTTTTAATTAGGATAACTCAAGTACAAAATTCAATTGTTATTGTTTCACATGACAATCAGGACATTGTTGCAATAATTAACTACTCGTAAATATTCGTAATATTATTCAAGTATATACTTCTGACGTTGATATTTATATGTATATTACGTGTCTTAGAACGATTTGTTAATTGCTTTGTATTAATAACATAGTTTGATTAGGTACTTAACTCAATATTATAGGCATAAATCATGGTTTTCTCGTATTTTATGACTGAAAAGGCAAAATAAAAAAGCAAAAAGATTTTTGGCAGCGGTGGGATTCGAACCCACGCCTCCGAAGAGACTGGTGCCTTAAACCAGCGCCTTAGACCGCTCGGCCACGCTACCACATGTTTAGAGTGTTGAAATTATGGATTTCCTTCTAAGTTAGACTTCCGTACACTATGGCCTTGGTTTTATAACTTTGGGTTCATTAATAAATTGTTTATGTCTTCTATTTTTGTTTTCGTCGCGTGCGTGTTGGTATTTCAATAGGAATTTAAGAGTAATAGCTCACTTTATTTTTATTTATAAACATTTATTTATTTATGTAACTATTTATGTACACACAGAAAAAGTATCAGATATATTATTATAATTATTAGTACAAAGGTACAATATTTAAAGCCAAACATATAACTACTTGAATACAATAAATAGGTGGTAAGTACCTATATATTTTAGTCCTTGACAATAACAGCTTTTAAAATCAAATTAATTATACTTAATACTGATAGAAATTTAATTATGAAAGAATAATAGGTACCTACACTTAATGTAAATTAGGCACACAACACATTGATTATATTTATCAATAACTTGATATTTTTTTTATCAGTGACGTTAAATCAATAATAGTTTAATCGAATTTAATTAAAAAAGTCGCTGTAAGTCAATGTCGTTATTTATACGTAAATAGGTATTGTTTAATTAAGGGAAAGGCGTAAGAATTGCGATTATAAATGCCGAATACAGGGCAACTTAATTAAGTAATTAAAAAACGGCCAGGTGCGAGTCGGACTCTCACACGAAGGACTCCGTACCATAGACCGAAAACAAAACCCGTTTCTTGTATGGGAGCCCTCCTTAATTTTATTTTTATTATTTGTTATTATAGCGGCAATAGAAATACACACTCTGTGAAAATTTCAACTGTCTAACTATTACGGTTCTTGAGATACAGCCCGCTGACACGGACGGGCGGACAGATAGCATAGTCTTAGTAATAGGGTTCCGGTGGTTACCCTTAGGGTACGGAACCCTAAAAATCACTCCAAAGCGAAATCACATTTTTTTTTGTCAGTGGCGTCTCCGAGTTCGACTGCTATTATATATTATTATTATATTAAGGCCACCACA